>KB672813.1:1220489-1359349 GCA_000349145.1 Anopheles dirus | reverse complement strand
TTTTTTTCTCCGTCTTTCTATTTCGTAAAACGTAGGGCTCACCCTGACCCGAGCTGGATCAATAGAATGCATGCAGCCACGGTACAAAATTAGGGAAATGTTCCGGAAGGTTACCGGGCACATTAAATTTCTGTCGGCAAAGTATTTCCGGCTGAGAGGGCGCAGTTTCTGTTTTTTGTTTAGGAATCGTTTGAGGTGTTGTATCTTCCTTTTATGTGCCTATCATAAATCAGGACTGTTACAGGCTGTAAGCAATAACTTATGATTTGTTTGGGAGTTCAAAGCAAAGAGAAGTAACTTGAATGCATAAAAAATGTTTAGAATTACATCAAGAAATGTCATAACAACAGCAGAGCAGATATGGAAAATGACCTGTCACAAGTCAATCGATCAACAAGTTTTTCGTATTATAAGTCAAAGCCAGACTTCCTCAAAAAGGTGGTTTTAATGATGGAAATGTCACAAATTTAAGTCACAAATACATATAGCTTCTATTAATAGCCACTGAAATGTTATTTTTGCGCAAAGTGCAAAGTGTAATCTGTCGGCATACATAACAGAAGTGGAATGTTTGCATGATTTGTAATTCAAACGATAAGCCACACCATGCTGTTGTTATCGACAACCGAAAACCACGAAATCAAATTGCTATTATTGCTATTGATCGTTCGATAAGATCAATTGCCAAATAAGAAATCGTGGTGAGTAAATATTTGCCCACAAAAAAAAACACTCTCGCCTGTTCGATTTCGAGTAAAATCGAAACCGCATGATAGCATTACTGCGGCAGAGAGAGAAAAAACGCACTCCGCCGATCCGGCCAACGATCCCACCACGGGCAGACGATCCGGCGGCGAGCAGACTTTGGTTTTCTTATCAACATGAGCACGTTTCTCTTCAGCTCGTTCCGCTGCTCACTTCCGGCATTGGTCGCGAAATGTAGGAAGAGAAAGAAAACCCGCCCCTTCATCAAATAAACATGCCAAAGCTAAACAAACGCGATGGGTTTTATAGTTTGCTTGGTGGTGGCGGCGCGTTGCCGGTGGGCTGCGTTTTACTGCTGCAGTTCTTCCGGCTGTCCTTTGTCGGACGTGTAGGGTGTTGGACGCCCGATGCACATGACTTATTTCAGGGTCAACCCGGACCCTGAAGCTTTCTCGCCCGAATGTGAATGTCCGATTTGTAAACAAGGGAAGACGCGCCCGAAGGGGCTTCTCCCTTTCTAGCACCACTTCCACCGGGTCCGGGGTCTTTGTGTGCGGTGGTGGTTTGGTCGATTGCGTGTACTGTGTGGCTTTGAGGTCACAAGTTGACGGTTGATAATCGAAACCGAGCATCCGGTCGCCGATCGAGCACACAATCGTTGTTTGTAAAGCGGAGCCGTTCTGTAATCGCATTGTCGCTAACAAACTCCGCCCGTCCCACAGAACCTCCCATGAGAGCAGAGAAGAATCACTTATTAGCATGGAAACTATAAAAGTCTATCGATCGGTTTGTTTACGAGCGTTTACCTGTGCCAAAATTCTCCTTCTGTACTCCGGACGAAGCCTCGCGCTGTTGCCAGTAGTCGGATTTGATCGACATTGGTGACGATGCAGCCAGCGCGATGAGATGCAGCAACAGTAAGCCCACGCAGAAGGCCATGCTCGCTCCATTGCGCTGGCCGTAAGAAGCGCGGTGATGCTGTCGTTTTTCCGTTTCCATGGTGCTGCTAGACGAACCGCATCTGCTACTCCGATGCTGCTCTGGATGAAGATGGGGGCAGTGTTTTCTTCGCTTTCTTCTCCATTCGTTGTTGCCGGCTGTCTGCTGCTGCTGTTGCGGTCGTCGACATGGATCAACGTTAAGCCCAACAACTTGCTTCGTCTTCGGCGGACAGAGCTGCTTGCTGCTGGAAGGCGACCTGGTGCTGGCTCTATCCATATCCATTGTGTTCACGAAATTCCACTACATGCAGGACGGACGCGCATCCGGATGCACTAATATTGCACGCACGCAAACACACACTGCTGGCACACCTCTTGCATCGCACCAAATACAGAGCACAACTTCTTCAAATGCGGCTGCGACCGGACATCATCTCTGCCCTCTCGCACACATACACGCCCCTACACACACACACGCACACAAACACACACGCGCGCTCCGATGCACTCGGCAAACAATGCGTGCGCTTTTCAGGCAGCTCGAGGCTGCTTTTCTGATTTTCTTTCTCTCGCACACAACGGGCGCTTACTAGATCGGCCGCCTGGCTGGCACCATCGTCGCGCACGCAGTGAGAGAAAAGTGCACTTCACCACTCGGATATGCTACGCACAGGAGCCGCCCTTTTTGCCCCCCCCCCCCCCCGGTTCGCTCGAAGGGGATGTGGACGGCCTGAAACACGCCACACTTCCTGGACAGGACACACGGCACACGGAGCGTAACGACGCGGCCACGCGGAAGAGGCGGGGAAGCACACTTTAGCGAATTTATCTCCAACAGTTTCCTCGTAAACAATTCCGGAAGAAAACTCGCGCACGCTACCCGTGTCAACTCGCGTCGGTGGCAACAACAAACAAACAACAACGGCAACAACAACGCTTTGACAGCTCCGTTCTGTTTTGCTGGGGCCAGTGACGTTCCGAAAGGATCAACTAGTGCTACAAGAAGAAACGTTCCTATAATTTATTTGTACAGTGCTCTCAATTATTATTTTTTTCTCATATGACTCACATTCTCAATTTTCTCAGTCATTTTACGAGTTCAACTCTCGGTTCTAGAAATACTGGTCGCTTGCAAGGACGCTGGTCATCAATTTAAAAATATGGTAAGCGGAAGGTGCCGATGGTTAATGGTACGTTTCTTTTTGGGTAGCGACCCAAATAGAACTCCCCCCATACCAAAATTGATTCATCACTGGAAACCGCACTCGAGCAGTCGTTTGACAGTCAAGCAGTTCAAATCGAAACTAAATGTTTGTCTACGTTTGATCAAAGCTAACCGGTATTGATGGAATAATAACATAGTACAATATTTTATTGTTGGCCAATGGATGGTAAGTATGTTCATAACATTTGCCGTGTGAGCTTATTGCAATAGAACTTGGGTATTATTAAAAACAATCAAACGGCTGCTCGAATACGGTTTCCAGTGATGTATCAATTTTGGTATGGGGGGGGGGCGATCTATTCGGGTCGCTACCGGGGGATCTATCGCTGCTGGATGCATATACGGGATTTTTCATCCATTCTTGAACAGTTCCCACAGTTAGAAGAAATCGCCCCACTCAATGTTGAAATTCTTCCAACCATTCTTGAAGTGGTTATAATGTGCAGTTCAAAGATTGGCCTCGAACAAATCGATACAATTGCGTCATTGGAAGTTTTAAACCTGACATGTTAAACACAGTGGGGAAGTCCTGTGTGGGAAATGCCATTTCAAGAATGGGTGGAAGGATTTCAACATTGAGTGGGACGATTTCATCTAACTGTGGGAACTGTTGAAGAATGGATGAAAAATCCTGTATGTAGGTGATCGCACCTCTGAAGTCGTCCGTGATCCTTAAATGAAAAACTTTTACTCCAAGCTATCTTCCTGGAAACCACCCAGAAAAAAAATATATGCAATCTCAATTGATTTTTCTTTCGAAGTAACTCAACAAGTAATAAAAACTGACCAGTTTTTTTTTTATGAAGTCCAGAATTACCTATGAAGTATGACTAGAAAAGAGTGTGTAGGTTCTTTATTGCCTTAGTACATATCTTACACCAATAATGATACTTAAAAAATGGCAAGTCCCGCTCGCGGGACAAAGGATGTGTAGATTATTGTTCGTTGGTTGCGTTGTGATGGTATGGTTGTATTTGAGCCTCGCTAGAACGGCCGCTGCGCTGCGCGGTGTATGGAAGCGGGCGGTGGTGGCGCCTGTCGACGAGCGGCACCCGGCACAATCCGATACTCGATCGTAAGTGGCGGCTCGAGGGCACCGTCGTGTGGTCGTGTCACCGTCAGTATTCTAGTACCGGCACCCGGTGCCATCTCCCAGGGAGCTGCTTCGATCGGTCGAAACCGTTGGTCGTCGCTGATATCACGTGTGGACGAATGATACTTTGGAAGTGATATGTCGCGGGCCGCTATGGGAGTGACCGTTTTGAACGGTTCCCGCGGACTGGTACCGCGTACCTTGCATCCTCGCCAGGCTCCACGGCCCCACTGCGATGCGATGGCATTGCCGCGAAGGTGTCGTAGATAGACCGCCACCAACACCACTAGCACGATGCAGCCAAGAAGCGCAAGGGCCACAACCGTGAGGAAGTCACGCAGCGCACCCGTTCCGACCGTGGCGGGTCCACTGTCGAGTGATCCTCCAGTACCCTGATGCTCGCAGTACGGTGGATCATAGCCGTCCCGGCAATGGCAGTGTCCCTCACTGTTGCACACACCACGCCCGAAACAACCGTGCGGGCACGTTTTGCCGCCCAAGCCCCACTCATTCAGCAGTTCAACACTCTCACAGCGCTGTCGGTAGCACATCCGTCCCACGCCGCACGGTGCCCCGTCCGGTACGAAGGCCGGATTTCGTCCCTGGCCATCGCCCAAATCCACGTACGCCGAGCGGCACATCACAAGGCGCGTCGTTTCGTTGCCCTCCTGGAAACTGTACTGCGAGTCACTATTGTATTCACCCAGCTCCAACTTCTCTTCCGGCTTGTGGTGATGGCAGAAGAGCAACCCACACAGCACATCGCCCTCGGCACACTTCCGGAAGCTCTCGGCCGGACGACCGTCGTACCCACAGTTGCCGTACTTCGTGCCTTTCGCGTTGGCCTTGTAGCACGCCTCGCTGGCCGCATGTCCCGAGGGACCCCACAGCGCGCGACACTGATCCGTACGCGTCCGACACCGGCCCGCTACGCAGTAAGCTTCGCCACCGGCGCACGGTTCCGTATCCCGTCGATGCACGTCCGTCGGGCAGAACTCCGACCGTCCCGTGCAGTACTCGGGAAGATCGCAGTCTCCACGCTGCTCCCGGCACGGTACAGCTGGTTCACGCACCTGGCACGTCTCCAGGTCGCAGCACTCGCCCGTCGCACACTGTGCTCCGTCCCGCAACCGACAGGTCCGCGCATCGCAACAGTGGTTCTCGCACGCCTCCTCCAGCCCACAGTCGCACTCCTCGCCCTGCTCCACAAACCCGTTGCCACAGCTCTCGATGGCCAGCCGGGTGGGCCGATTCGCGAGACAGTGGTGTAGACCGCGCGCAAATCCCATCCCCAGCTGCTCCAGACTGCAGTTGCTCCAGTGCTGCAGCGTCAGGCCCGTGACCGAGCGCGTCATGATGCACTTCTGGTCCGGGCAGTAGCAGTTGCCGTCCTCGTCGTGCTCCATCGTGAAGCTGTGGCCCATCTCGTGGGCCATTGTGCTCGCCAGCACACCCACGTCGTCCGTGTGCTTCCGAATGATCGCACCCGAGCCGCGGTCCGAGCACATACCACCCACTTTCGCCTTGCCGATCACACTATCCCGAAACTCGACCGCGGTCAGGAGTTGGGCGTGATCGTGGGGATGATCCTGCAGCAGGGTGGTCGAGCGATACTTCAGGAAGCTGTTGAGCGTATCCTCCCCGCGCGCCGATACGTTGATGCGATCGTAATCCTTCCACACCACAACATCCGTCAGTGCGACAAAGATGTTGAGTGGGTTGTAGAGCTGCGAAAGACAGGATAAGTGTGTTAAATGAGATAAGCAATGAGTTAAACTTAAAAACTAACTTATTAGTTGTTGTTGACCATGTGGTCCATTAGCTCGATGATGGATATACAGAACGTTAAAGTGATTTCATGATGAGATCCGTAAGAACTGCGATCATACTCGAAAAATAACTGTTCTTTTTCATCTTGTTAGCTGACATTTCAAACTTCTGAGATCTTGGTCTACTGTTTATAGGTTTCTTCAATTTAATTTATGTGTAACTGGTAGTTGCTATTGATAAACTAAAACTATAAGCCTAAACTAACTTCACTGTTGGATATTGGATAGGAGTGGAGCAGTATGTCTACTACTTTCGAAATTCTAGCCTCTGTTCTATCCAATGCACACTACGACACTCACCATATTGATATGGTTTGTCAGGTTGGCACAGTACTGGTACACCTGCCAAACGTCTTGGTCCATCTTGCGAAACAAGGAATTGTCCGCGACCAGCAGCAGCTCGACGAAGTGCGAATGGGGATTGGCCTGGTACGGTCCCCTGACCGTGCTGAGATGATTCCGCTTCGTTCGATATCGCCCCACAAGATGGCGCGGCGAGTTCGTCAGTCTGTAGGGAATCGTACAAATGCTTACTTCTACATCCGGTCCTTGATCCTCACCGCGACAGTGTCTTACCTTCGAATAAAGTGAACCCCGGCGGTGGCGTCGTACTCGATGCGGAATGTCCCTTCCGGTCGGTGAATCGTCCCCCGGATGTGTCCGTCACAGTTGACGAGCTCGGCAGATTGGGCCGCGTGTCTGGCCCGTGGACGTGATCCGTCCCGATAGTGCTGACAGTCGCCGGGCGCGCGACCCTGACTCTGGATCAGTAAAACTTCGGTGACCTTGCCGGTGTGGTTGTAGGTCAGTGTGGCAGTGTCCTGCTTGTTCGACGGCAGCAGCACGGGGTAAATTGGATTAAGGATGCCATCGGCGGTGCTGCTGGCTAGCGGTGGGCGCGGAGAGAACGAGAGATAATTAAAGCACAGCTTAAGCGACAGCATTTGCGTTAAACGGCGAGAATGAAATAAAACTCTTGCTAAAGCATGAAATAAAACTCTTGCGTGGTCTTATGAGTTGACACGGATGGAGCTTTGTCATGCTACGTGTGGTTGGCAGCATGTTTGAGGTGAGAGTTGTAAAACGTTTGAGCTCCAATGTGCAGTGTTACCCATAATTTACACCTCAAAGTAACCAATTCTTCAAAGTCTGAACTGATAATGTGCGAACGCACAAACCGATAAAATATCCCATTTTCAAATCAGGATCAAATGTCTCCAAAAGTCATTATTCTGATACGATTTCCAACTCTCTTAATTACGTTGACCACAATGCCTCAATCTAGCGTTGGCAGCGCTTTCATGTTCATTTGAAAGGATCACTCCACGAAGGATTGCTCCAGTGACACTGTGGTACAATGTGCGTGACTAACAGAAACCCCTCTTGGCGAAGTCTGCACGACTAGAAGATGAACTGAAAAACTGCGACACGAAGCATTATTTCACCGATAAAGCGGCGTGGTGGGAGCGACATAATTCCACTCCCGAAAGAGCAAAAAAACACGATCTAAGCTCAGTTCTTTGTTGTCTATTCGGACGCTTTCTGGAGGTTACTTTGCCAAGATGAGCCGCTCTTGACTCCTTGGAAACAGCTTGCATTTATTGTCCGACTCCCCCGATGCACTCCCCCGACGTTGGGATTCCTGTCTCTATTGGTGCACATTTTATTGCAGTTTGATGATTGCGAACGAGCGCGCGAAGAGTATTGCTACACGCTTCCATCACACTCTTCGCATGTAAAACGATTCACTCGCGATGAGCACGATGATGATGATGATGATGATGCTGGCGATGGTGAGATGAAGTTTTTGTTCTCACGGCCCGGTGAAAAGAGAGCTGGTGAGATTGGTGAGAATTCGATTAGTTTACTCTGTTTCAACCGAACCGAATTCGGGACTCGGTTTTACCCGAACAGCTGATTTTCATGACCAGACTCGTGACGTCGAGAATAGGAGTAAGAAAGCAGAAAAAACACCCACCCAAAGCTAGCCAACGCAAGGGAAAGCGTATTAAATTGCAACAACATATGAAAATGGAGGAGCACCACCCCAATCAGACATAAACAAATCGTTCTTTTTCATAGATTCGCCGCTCGTCTCGTGCTGCTTCGGCTTCGGCCACATGTCTTGTCTAGGCACTGGGCACGGACCGCACAGACCCAGCAGCCGTGTCGTGCAAATCTGTTCTCGGGACGGGGGATGTTTATGAATGCACTTCTGTTGATTTGAGCGCATCGTTGCATTTGCGGAGTGCAGCGGAACGGCATCGGGGAGCTGGCTTTACTAGATCGGTTGCTATTTCATCCCCCTCCCTATTGCTTGAAGCTGCTGTGGTAGGTCAGTTTCGATGCAACGGCGCTGATGGCGCGGTGAGTCACACGAATGGTTTCGATTTAATGTCGGTAGAAAATGATTAGCCAGATGAGGTTCGATGGGGTGTACAGTTGCTATTTTTGTGTAAGTAAAACTAACTTTTGAGAAGTTGAAACAGACTTGACTTCAGCGCTCGGTTGAAGATAGGATTGTTCTCAGTTTTATTTTTATTATTAATAAACCCTAAGCAGCCTAAGTTTCTTCATGAGTTCTATTATTGCTTTCATAGTATCACTTTTACTTTTAAATTTGATGAGAACATTCTAAAAATTGTACGCTTTGTTGAAAAACCTCTCATCCTTTAGAAAGCGATAATGGCGTTTAAAGGACAAGTTGCGTCAATAATAAAATTAGAATAGTTTTTGGAAAGGATCTACATCTAAATCGTTAGACGTTAGCGCTCAATCGATAAATTTCTTTTTCAAAATATAAAAAGATCATAAATTTATATCGATTTTCAGTTAGCACAAACTGAAATGCTATGAAATGGTATGATTTAAATTTCTCATCTAGTGCTCCATGAGCTCCATGGCACACACAAAAGGTTAAAAGGTGCGTTACAGTTATGAAACGCACTGTTCATCGTCAGTGTTTAATAGTACATGGAACGTTTGAGAAACATAATAATAATATTGCTTCAGGTCTTTTTTTAATAACATAAATCTAGTAAGGATACATTTTGTTCCATTCGCATTAAAGTAATTTTGAAAGTAACACTGCTATATCTTCAAACCGTGCTGGATACTTTTAGAGTCATAGCAATAACCCCCAACGCGCAGCATTGGCTGCTAATTATTAGTTGTGCACCTTGCAAATTGAAAATTCTCCATCAAATCCCCAGCCACCCCGAGCAGACCCAATGATTCAACAGCCGTCTGGGGCACAGTTCCACCGTAAACCGTGAATCACACTCACGCGAGGGTGTTTACGCCAAAAGCGAACAACGGGAGCGTAGTGTAGTAGTAAAAATAGTTCCTCGCCAGATGTCCCGTCTCGGGTCCTCGGGCCGAGACGTGCGAGCAGAAAGGATAACTTTTGCTCACTCTCCGGTGTTGCCGCGTCTCATTACAATCGGAACGGAGCGCGACGTGCAGCACGTGCTTTTCGCCCGTTTGCCTATTCCTTGGCATGCGGTTTGCGGGCACACACACACACGTTCTGTGGATCCAATTCAGAACCGGAGACCACCCACCCCAATGTATATAGCCGACAAACGACAACACAACAACAAGTAAAGCACAACACACAGAGATCGTCCCAGAAAAAAAGTTGATCGTAAACCATTCGAGCGGGAGCTTTGATTGTAGCGAAGTTAGCGTTTCCATTATCAATATTGTTATTATCCTTTCTATTGTGGGCAAGGGAGCCCTCTCGCTCCTGGACTTGCCACCAGGTCGCACCAGTCAATAAGTTCGACACGAATGAATGTGCTCGCCGGCGCCGTCCCTTGCTGAAGGGGTGTTGGATAAGAAAGCAAATTACTACAAACATCCCTTCGGTGCCTGAAATGAACTCCCGAGACTGGTGCAGGTGGAAGTCGCCCGTTGGTGCACCGAAACAGATGGCCGAATGTCCTTCCAACGGGGGGGGGGGGGGGGGGGCAACGATTTCGGTTGGTTGGTTTCGGCCATTGTGTTTGTGGGCGCCGTATCGAGCGCTTATGCACGAAAATGTGTCAATGGCAGCGACGACGACGACGACGGACCAGCAGGTATTTGGTTTATGTTCGATGAGATGGAAAGCTGCCACTAGGGAAGAAGATAGGGGCGAACTCGAAAGGGTTCGAAAGCTGTTTGTGGTGGAGTTTGAGTAATCGCTCCTAATAGGAAACCCCTTTTGCATGCTGGTGTGAGCCCGGCTCATCTCGAAACTCATCTGCAGCACCAACCCGAGTCTGCAAAATGTCAGCTAGCCCACTTTTGGAGCTGATCGTGGTGCTTGGAGCTGCACTTGAGACAGTTGCGCTTGAAGATGGTGGTTTAATTTTAGCTACCAGCTAAAACCCCCTCGAATGCACCCCGTCAGCGCGATCGCGGGAGCAAACGTAATAACATAAAGGCGGCTCTTTCTCTGGTACGCAATCGCCCAGGCGGCACTTCCCATTACTCATCGGTGTAAGTAAGGTCTATCATCGGAGGGCGAGGCACGGAACGGAACTTCCGTAGCAGAAACCGAACCGGAAGCGTGCGGCATTGTCGTGTGCCATACGTTTGTTGGCCGGTTCGGTTCATTAGCATAATAAAATGCGGATGCAGGCGGTTGACCACGTCGATCGATGTGGTTCGATAGGCATTTGCGCTTAAATAATGAGCGATATTGAGTAAATTATGCAAAAGTTTCCAGTTTTCTACTTCAAGTCTTAATTATTTATATATTTTTTTCAAATCTTTTTAAAACAATGTCTTCAAAATCTATGACAACCAAAATGTAAATGAAATAAATTCAAAATGTTCACAACTCCGGTGTAAATCAGATACAAGTTTATCATTGTTCTTGTATTAGTTAATATTTCTAAAAGACTGCGAATTTTGCAACATATGAATGCAGACATGTGCCACATTAAATTGCAAAATTGGCTCTTTGGCAACAGTAAAAAATCTGAGGTAATCCAGCAATAAGTTAGGATAAGGAGATATTGCCAAAATATTTCACTCATTTAATGATGTAGAACGAAGATTCGGTGGGTTGTCTAAGTCATTAAACCAATTGTATCAGTAAAACGCCAATTGGATCCTAAATCCTAACCAATTAGATCGTAAAGGACAAAAGGCTTTCTTAGTGTATTGACTATTGAAAAGAAGTAATGTATTTTGAAAATAACTTAAACCCGATAGAAATTCTGAAGATCTTTGCTCTAAACATTGAAACAAGGCAGTTTGCAGTAAAGTATAGTAAACAAAATTCGTTCAAAGTCTAGGCACTAACTTCAGCGGTTCAACATTGACATTCATAGCGCTAGCATTGATTATTCATCGCATTGGTGCTAACTATACCCTCCCCTGATTGACAATGACTCCAATGAACTGCGTACCATCCGTACTACATGTTTAATTAACGCTCCCTCGTGATTACATGCGATCTCCTGGGATATGATCCGACCCAACGGACGAGCATTGCAAGAAGCTCACGTCTGTGACGTCTCGTACGCTGTTATCACCGGGGCGGAAGTGCGGAGAACTGACACAGAAACTGTGTGAAAACAGTGGACAACCACAACGGCAGGCTCTCGCGTGCTCTCGCATTCTATTAGGGGCGGCCCGATGGCACACTCTTTGAAGTGAGTATTTGGAACGGCAAAAACAAAAACCGTTCTAAACACGAACCGCAAGAACCGATAAGAACCTTCACTTGAGATTGGAGCGAGCCAGGGAAGGGGCAGCCAAAAACACTTACCCTCGGGTGATGGTAGCTTTCCATCGATTCCGTCACGATGGTGATGTTGCGCTTGTTTATGATGTTTTAATCCTTCCGATGGCGGCAAGACCGCCGCCACCAGCAGCAGCAGCAACAGTGGTAATGCTGTCGAAAGTACACGAACGAGTGGAGCCATTCCCGCACGCTTATGTTTGGAGACGGACGCTCGAGTAAGTGCGGTGAAAATATCACAGGTATTGGATGGGCGTTTCGGAAAATCGGTGCTAAGGTCACCGGTCGCTTGTGCCGGATTCGCTTGGGCAGCGGACGACACACAAACACCTCATGGGACGGTTGGCCACACCGGTTCACGCACACACCGCTCCTCTCATCGGAGGGTCCTAACGCCGAGATTGACCGCGCGTTTCTTTTAATAAACTGCCGCGCGGACGAACTTGTTCACGTGCCAACCGCTGTCCCACTACATGGCGCCCTCTGCCACCTGATCTGACGGCCGCCACCCTGATCCCGGAGATTCCGGTCGCGATCCGCACACACACACACGCGCGCACACCCACCCGAGAACACTCGACTCGCGCGGCGTCCGGTTGCAGCACGACTGACACACAGAGGATGAGCGTCACCCACGACCGCTGGATATCGGACGCTACGCCCGGTCCGCCAGCACGCCAACACGCGACTCGGGTGCGCGGCTCGTCGTCGGGCCCTTTGTGAGTAGCGCGCGACCTACACCGAGACCCGGGCCCTCGCCACAGTCGCTGCGCTTTGTCTGCCGCCGAACGCAACACCCCGTCCCAGAACGGAGCCGACTTCGGCGAAGAGTGCCGAAGACGTGCGTCTCGTTCTTGGAAGCTGTCTCGGGTGAATCGTGCCCCCCACAGCTGGCCAACATGTGCCAACATCGTCGCTCGCCGGCAAGAACGAGGGGGGAGGGGGTCGGGCCGGGTTGGAGCATGTGCCGGGCGATAAGGAAAAAAAGGAGTGTAACATCCCAACGCACAGATCAGGCTGTTGGTGAGAATCTTGTTTGCGGCTAGCGCGCGTTGTTGCAAAAATCTGTCTGCTGCCCATGTTGGATGCACGAATGCGTGTGAATGAACGCTCGGCCTGTACCTTCCACGTTTTTTTTGCCACATGATCTAGCAAGTGATGCTGTCGGGCACATGTTGGTGGATCGGTGTCTTACTTCGTTACTTGTATCTTGTACACAACCTCACCAACGCGCACTTGCTGCTGCTGCCGCTGCTGTTTCCATACCGGGCCAAAACAGGCCGTCCAAACATGGGCCGGATGCTGCCGATGCGGCCATAAAGCGCTCAGAGAGGCACTCCTTGCGTGAATGGCTATGGGCTGTTGGAAAAGTATGCGATTTTTGTTATTGCCCGCGTACTTCTAGTAAATCCCTTTGAAGGCTTACGCGTTAACCGCTGAGGGGGGAGAGGCATGCTGAAAAAAGGTAAACGATCTGAGCTAATTATGAGTCATTCAGTGGAGAACTTGATTCAACTACACTTCACAATTTTTTAGCTGAAAGTAAGATTGTACTGAATTATAATTGTGGACTTGTATGCAATTACTGTTTCTTTTCTATCAGCTATATATATAAAATCTAAATCGTCTTCTTACAATATGTAACTTAAAATCAGGATACTTCACGCACGCAGATTGCTTGGTAAGGTATCCTATTCTTTAAAAATCTTCTAAATTTTCCTTTCCTATGTTTTTCCTTGTTATGTCCACAATTCACTGTTTGCCTTGCTCATGGATGATATTAACGCCTTTTTCTGGAGGGCGATTGAATTTATCCTTATATGCACAGCATTAAAATGCATTATTGGAATTGGAGTGGATTATTATAAATCAGAAATCAGAACGAAGGTATAAATTATTCTCCATTCAACTTACCATGACTCAGACTGAATCAGAGTTGAAATTACAATTGATAACTAGCGGAAAGTACGAATATGTTATGAGACATCATTCAACGAAATTCAACGAAATACAAATTTGTTGTCGTAGCGAAAAATAAGCGTTTTTCATTTAAATATCTTACACGTTTGATCCGCCGGAGGTAGTTTCGGCATAAAACGTCTCCAACCCGAAGCCCTCGAACAAAAGCTTGCACATAAATTGATTTAGTATCGGGATTCGAATTTGAATGCGGCTGCCAATTCGATCAATTCGTCCCGGTACGATTTTAATGTCCCATAAACCGCTCTGCTGGTGCATTAACGAAGACACCACGGCATCATACGATACCGATACCGAGAAGAAGAAATCCTCTCCCATACGAAGCTACTTTTCGAAGTCAATAAACCTGTCTGCAGCGCCCGTCTACCGCAGCAAACCTTAGTGCAAAACTACTCCTGTGATTCCTTAAAATGCACGAACTTGCGGCACGTCGTCTGCACACCAACGTACACACATACAAACACAGCCGGGAAGTACAGGAAGTGCAGTGCAAAGATGCAATCAATCGCGAAACCAACCAACGGCGGTGTGTCTCGCCCGCGGTTGATGGGGCTTGGATGGTGGATGGGTGCTTTCTTTCCACACTGGGCCGGTTGTTGGCTTCCTAACCTTGACTGGAGGTTCCTGTACCGGCGCCTCTATCCTGTCCGTTGTGCTGCATGCAACCGACCGACCAACCGACCCCCCTCAAAGCCAGTCAATTGAGCGACGATAGTTCTTTGTTCAATTTCCGGACTTTATGAGCAAGGAGCAACGGGTGAGTGTGTGTGCTTTGAGATATCCTTTTTTCGGGTCTCTGTCAGGAGTTCAATGCTACCGGCGTGCGCAATACGTTCGGATAGGTCAGTCCGTTCTTTGTCCCACTGAGCAGCCATCGTGTCCCGTCCAACAGGCTGCCGCGACGGACGAACGGAAGCTTGATTATGGCACTTCGGATGCATTGACGGTTGCGTTTGCGAGCTTGATTCATTTCGGATGTAATTCGTGGGTTCGCTTGATGCGGTGTCATAAAATTGGGTGGAAACTGACCCTTATTACTGCCAGAGTCGCGTCGCTGGTAGCGGACTTTCCCGGTACGGGGTCGAAGATACGAGCCAACCGCGACACAATGACACCCATACCGCCGGAAAGGCGAATGAACTCTATCGTTTGCGGTAGGTTAGGATTTGGTGGAACGCAATATGGCACCTGCAATAGAGAAAGAGTGGTTTCGGTGGACTTGGCTCGTTGGTTGAACTGCAGACCAGTTTCCTGGTAGTTCAACAAAGAGGCATTCATCAAGAGCATGACCTTGTCACCGTTTTCAATGAATGATAATAACATCATGTCTGCCAAAGTATTGTCTGCACGCGTTTGTAGAACTCGTCTTTAGCAGACATTATAAGGGGCAAATTGAAAAGTTGAAAAATATACTTAGGTAATGACAATGGGTTTGACACAAAAACATACAGAATGAGGAATGTCCAACTACTAAATATAAAACATTCCAAAGGATATGAGCAATACGTCCAGACCGTCACTACGATAGATGAATAATGCATATATTGTTTAACCAACGAAGAAGGGGGATATTTTCACACGCTGGAGCAATCGTTCTGGAACTTCCAACACAGCAAAAATAGGTAGAAGCTGTTATTAATGGGAAATTTCTTTCATTATTCACTCCTTCCCGTTTGATGGGTGATTGTTCTTAGGTGTCGATCCCAATGCATACTCCCCTCCAGACACTTCTATACCTAGCTAAAGAAAGAAGAATCCGCTTTTTCGTCATTTAGTTGGTATTGTATTTATTAAACCGTTGATGACAGATTTAGTTTTACATTCAATCAAGTTTTTTTTTGTGTATTTGCCAGCTACCATTCACGAATTTTATTTACGTCATTCTCAAACCATACGATTTAAAGCCTAATGTATGCAACGTCACCGAAATACAAATTTCATGGTTAGGAACGGAACACATAGCTTGTATGTGCGCCGGTTATGTGTATCTGCGTGGGTGTGATAAATTATGTACGTACAATAATATTGCAGCCAGGGTTGTCTTCACTATCTCTCTCTCTCTCTTTCTTTTCTCTGTTTCTGTCTCCTCTCTCTGCCTCTTTCACAGATTTACATTTTGTGGTCCTGCATGATTACTGCCGTTTTGCTTGCGATCATGCAATTATTTTGCAGTCTAGCTTGGGTTGTCTGGTTATTGTAGTTCCGGTGGCCTCTGTCGCATCTAGACGGCCCTGAATCTTTAGGTTTGTTGCATACACATACACGCAGCACAAGTAACAGTGTTTAAATAATTGAAAAAGAAACCGCGAAAATAAAAATCCTGGGAGCGAAACTCAGAAGAGAGCATCGTGTCTCGAATTTCATGTACTTTATCAAAGTAAAAAAGTGTTCTAGCCTTATTGTTGATTTGCTTAGGAAGAGTTGTTTGCAGCCGAAATACTCACGACACCGCTGTGCACGTTGCCATAGTAACTTGCGCCGGCGACGCGATGCATATCTCTGACTTTGTTGTTTCTTCTTTCGCTAGTTAATGCTTTAGTTTGGAAGGCTGAATCGAAGTCGATAGAGCAAAGCCTACATAGTGATGACGGTAGGAGCATGATTGAATATTGATCCGAATACACACACACTCACACACACAAACAAACGCTGTGTCAGTGTCTCGTCAGTTCGGAGAGAACGAACGAAAACATTGCAATAATAAAACTAAAGTGTAATTTTAGCATGAAAACTCTTACAAACACACACACGCACTCGAGGGAGCTGCACGCTTCTACTGCACACATCCATCATGCACACTATTCTAATTCACGCTTAGTTCACGTAGCACACATCCATCCGCGGTCTCGACTCACATCATCGCATCTATGCATTCTCATTCTCACGTCTCGCATCATTTCTTCCACGCCTTTCCCTCTGCCCCCTCCCCTTGTCCCCTAGCCACGGCCACTGTGGCGACATGGTGTTCCGAGCGAGATCGAAGTGACTTAGGGACGACTGTTAGCGTTCGGAAACGCGGTCCGGTACGGGCTAAGCTAGCAAGCAAGCACGGTCCGTCCTGGGGGAGGGGGCATTCACTGACGGTTCGGGTCTACCCTACCGGCCGGAACACCGGCTCCCGGTGCCCCATTACCAGTGCCGTTCCAGGGTAGGTACTCCTGCTCGGACGCTCCCGGTCCGGGGCCGGCCGCCCCACCCGGGCCCGGCGGTCCCCCAGCCGGCCCGCCCGGCACATTTGCGTTCGCCTGCCCGGGCGCCCCGGGGCCTCCGGGTCCTCCGGGACCGCCCGCACCCTGGGCCGTGTTGTGCATCTGGTTCCCGATCAGGCTCCACTGGCTTAGGGCGGCCGCGATGATCGCAGGGTTGATTGGCATCTGGTAGAGATTCATATTACCAGCCGCTGGTCCGCCGTGCGCTCCGATCACACCCGCTCCATTATTGCCCGGGCCACCGGGGGCGGATCCGCCGGCACCGCCGCCCCCACCGCTCAGGTGGTTTCCCATGCCCGCGTGGTGTCCACCGTGCAGGCCCCCACTGACCGCCCCGCCACGCTGCCCATTCGGTCCACTCGAGTTGATCCCGAGTGCCTGCAGATTCGGCATCGACTCGATGTTGCTGCTGTTCTGCCGGCTCTGGGCCGTGTACTCGTTGTAGTTCCAGATAGGCTGCTGGTTGCCACCACCGTTTCCCGACTGTAAATTGTTGTATCCACCGGGACCACCGCCGCCATCAACAGCACCACCGCCGCCGCCGCCACCACCTCCTCCACCGCCGCCGCCACTACTGCCATGATGGTAGCTGTTGTTGGGTGGCGCCACGTGAGGCCCGCCGCCATGGCCACCACCACCCCTGTGGTAGTCGTTACCGCTGCTTCCGCCGCCGACGCCACCACCACCTCCGCCACGGCCACGATCATCGTAGTTAGAAAAATTTCCCCCCATCTGGCCTTTACCGTGGTGCCGGCCATGCTCCGGCCGGGGTGACGCCGTCGACACGTACACCGACGTGCCCTTGATCAAGTGGTCCTCACCGCACAGGCTCTGTGCGACGTGCGGATCGATGAACGTGACGAACGCGAACGCTCGGAACGGTTTCGGAATGAACACGTCCGTCACCTCACCGTACTTGCAGAAGTAGTCCCGTATGTCGTCCGAATTGATGTCCTCCGTCAGGCGGCCTAAGAATATTTTGCTCGGCATCTGGTGCTGCGTCTGGTCCTTACTGCTCGGCACCTTCACGTCGCACCAGCGGCTGTCGATCAGGTGGCGCTTCGAGAGCGCCTTCATCTGGCTCTCGAACCGGGCGAACCGTATAAAGCCGTACCCCTTCGACTGGCCCGTCTTCGAGTCCTTCTTGATCTGCACCACCAGCAGATCGCCGAACGTCTCGAAGTACTCCCGCAGGCTCTCCTCGGTCGTCTTCCACGGCAGCCCCAGCACGATCAGATCCGTCGTCGTGCGGTTCCGGCTCTCGATCCGCTTCGTCTTCGGTGTCGAGTTTTCCAGCTTGTCGTCGCTTTTCCGTTTGTTCTCCTTCGGGAACACGCATATGTAAACATGGTTGCCCCAGCCCGAGTCGGGCGCGAACGGGTGCAGCTTGTTGTCGCTCAGCCGTACTCCGCGGATCGCCTTGTTTTCCGGGTTGCGATACTTCAGCCCGCACGCACCGTAGAACTGGGCCTGCAACGTCGACAGCAGCAGCGTACCGTCCTCCTCCAGCGGAATCTCTACGGCCTCGTCGCCTTCCTCCTCCACTACCAACACCGTACCGTTATAGCCCAAATCGACAGCCATTCCGCGTCCCTGGCAGCCCTACCCGCGCGTACCCTTACTCCTGCTCCGGTGGTGTGCTGCTGGTGCTGCTAGCAAAACTCAATTTTTTCGGCCAACCTCAAACCGGGTGCATACTTTGGAGACTGGGGCCGGTCGGAAGCTGCTGATGCGCGGTGTACGGGATGGGTGAATTGTCTTTGCTTTCCCCGCAGGTCGCTCCGTGCTATGCGCTGTCGGTAGACGAGGATTACCACCTTTACCACCCCCAACACTTCGTACTCGTATGCTCACGCACTTCCGTTCGTTCGCTCATTCGTACGTGCACTCTCTCGATCACACTACGCTCCCGTTCGCAATCAGTTCAGATCATTCAATCTATAAAAATATGCTATAATATAGGCTTATTACACCGAAGAAGTTCCTACCGTTGTTTATTAATACCAATTTTTTTAGCAGAAAAGACGAAAACAACAGCCATGACAGATATCTTCTTCTTCCTCCGCTCGTCTTCTTCTTCTTTGGATTAATCCCAGGTAGCCTGACGTCCATAGCCGTCATATTTAAAAAAAAGCAAAATTACAACGAATAAAACCACGAATAAAGCTACCATTTGTCCTACCTACAGGGTACGTTTGACGTTTGCCACGGGAATTGACGTTTACCATTCTGTAGCACTGAAAAACTGCCGTTTTCGTATGGTTTATCCCACACTCACACACCTTCGCTTTATAATCGCTTGTTTTATACATTTACACACGTGCACTGCTTTAGGCGTTGTTTACATCCCGTTTCATACATTTTTGACAATTCCCAGAGTTAAATGAATTCGTATCATCCAACCTTGAAATCGTACCACCCATTCATGAAATGTCATTTTCCAGGTACGACATCCATCCTCTGTTTAACGTGTCAGATTGAGTACTCACATTGACGGAGTTGTATCGACTTTTTCGATGTTGATGTTGAGAGAGTCAAATTAAGTTGATATAAAGATTCAACACTCGTCCGCCTACCTCATCCATCCCGCGACCATTTCATAGATTGTTTTCATTACTAAAGTTAGGCACAATAAGAAAATATTGCAATGCACAACACACCGGTGCCGCCTTCAGATACCACTAGTCATTGTAAAAACTGTCAGTTTTTTTTATTTCGAACAGAGTCAGATCTTGGAATTTCGTTAATAAGGCATTTGAATCAAACCGCAAGTTGCTATTGAATGCCTACCGCCAACATCACAACAGCACGTGCCAAAATGGACAAATTTGAAGCAAACTTTCGGGTATCTCAATTAAAGTCACGTTTCGGATGCATTCCATAGTTATTTGCTTGCTAAATACTAACGTTTTGTCTATTGTTTCCAAACAGTTTGGTATCCCAATCGCTTTTCTTTGTCATCAGGTGCATACCTTAACACATTTATTTTCATTCTATGATAACAGTTTTTCAAATGAAACATAATTTATGAAAATGTGTTTTTTAATGACTAGATAGGAGATTCCTTCTTTATTCGATGCTTTGTCACAAATTTCCTTACATGACTACCAAACTTACATACAACAAAAAATTGCTTCCCTATAACAGTCTAAAATTGTTGTTCGAGGACGGATTGTTGCCTACAGCGGGTTATAAATATGCAGTCTACTTTTGGATAAACTCTATCGATGGCTAGGCAATCCCGCTTCCTTCTTAAATCACGCGAGCATACATCGGTTACTCATCAAAACAGATAAAATACAATGCCCGCAATACTGCTCGTCTGAGATATGGTTCGTTAGGACGCACGTGCAGAACGTGCTCCCGGCAATGAGTTCGCTATCGTCTCGCGCCAATTTCCGACAAATTCAACTTCGCTTTTAACGCTGCCACATTGGTCCCAGCGGGTAGTTTCCCGGAAATGGTGGCGCCGGCACCAAACGGCATTCCGTCCGCCGCGGGTTTGGCCGGTTTCACCTTGAAACCAGTGCCGCTTCCGGTGGCCGGTGTCGTCGGCAGTAATCGCGCTGGTGCCCCCGGGGTAACGCGTGGCAACGGTCGGGGAATCGCGATCGGTTTCGGTGTCGCAGGTTTCGGTTGCGTGTCCTCTTCCTCCACGTCCGGGAGTCGTTCGATCGAATCGAAGTCGCTGATCGTGTACTGACGCGGCAGCTTCGGCAGCTGCCGTGCGGAAGGTCTCTCGTCGCTCTTCGAGCGGTGGCTCTGGAACGTATGCATTCGGTCGGTCTGCTTCAGCTCCTGCAGTACCGAGCCGAAGACTCTACCGCGCGGGACGGCAGGTTCTGCCTCCGGTGTACTCGCTTGGCTCGGTTTGTGCGTTTCCGCTGTGACGAGCGGATGTTCGGAGGATGTGGCACTTTCCACACTGCAGGAGCGCTCCTGCAGCATGCGCATCCGGAACGCCTCGTGCGTATCGACCACGCTCGCTTTGTGCAGGAACGGCGAGTCGATCAGCTTGTTGGCGATCGTCACCTTCCCGTCTTTGCTGATGTTCACGTTGATAAAACACTGCGGTTGCTTCGCGTCCGGAATGGGAGGCGGAGGCGGTATCGGGGGCCGACGCACCTCATTAGCGCCTTTCCGAGTACCTCCGGCCATCGTGGTCGGGGCGACAACTGCCGTCGGTGAGGCCGGTGGCACGACGATGTGGCCGTACTTCCGCTCGCGGAACCGCTTCAGCACGACGCGGAGTTGCGCCATCACCAGCGTGCGTTTCGCAATTAGCAGCATGAGGCTAAGTATCAGCAGAATGCCACCGATCGTCATCGCTGGCACGAAGACCTTCAGGAGCAGCTCGTGCATGTTGCTCGCCGCCCGTCCCGCCGGTCCGCTGTCAATCGAGCCGCCGTCGCCCGGCTCATCACAGAACGGGGGCGCAAAGCCCGGATGACAGTGGCAGTGTCCCTCGCTGTTGCACACTCCATTGCCACTGCAGTTACCGGGACACTCGTCGCCGATGTCTTGCTCCTCCTGCAGGCGACTGATCGCCATGCACCGTTGCTGGAAGCACATGCGTCCCGTGCCGCACTTGGTGCCATCGGGCACGAGACCTGGATTCACCACGTCCAGCCCCAGATCGACGATGACCGCATTGCAAACAGTTGTCCGAACTGTTCCCCGTGGTCCGTAGTGCTGGAACTTGGTTGCCGTTCGCCGCGCGTACGCCTCAACACCGTACTCGAGCTTCTCGCTTTGGTGCGTGCAGTGCAACAACCCACACTGCACGTCGTGGCCACCGCAGTGCACATACTTGTCCGTCGCTAGATCGTTACCACAGTTCCCGAACACTGTTCCGTTCACATTGGACTCAAAGCACACATCCGGTCCGACACGCGCCGTTGAGCCCCACAGCAGCTGGCATTGGCTGTCGCGGGTGTTACACTTGCCCCGATAGCAGTAGGCTTCGCCGCCCTTGCAAGGACTCGTATCGCGAAGGTACACATCCCGCGGACAGAGTTCGCTCCGCCCATCACAGTACTCGGGAAGATCGCATTCCCCACGTGCTCCACGACAAACGCTTCCCGCCTGCTTCGGTTGACAGGTGTCGAGATCGCAGCAGGCCCCAGTGGCACAGGTGGCGTTCGAACGCAGCTGACAGGTGCGTGCATCACAGCAACTATTATCACAGCCATCTCGCCGCCCACAGTCACATTGTTCACCCGGCTCCAACAGCCCGTTCCCGCACACCGCACGCACCAACAGCCGGGACGGTTTATTCCTCAGACAGGCACCCAACCCCTGCGCGAGCGAGTGCCTCAGATCGTCCACACTGCAGGCACTCCAGCGGTTCGGGATGTCGGTGGAGTCGCGCAGTTTTGCCTCCATGATGCACGGCCCCGGCCCGGGACACCGCGAGCCACCGCACTCCTCCGAGTCGTGATCGATGTTGAAGTTATGGCCGAGCTCGTGTGCGATCGTCGTCGCTAGCGGCGGCACGACGAAGTTCTCCACCACGGCGATACCGCCCGACCCGGCCGTGCTGCACATGGAGCCCAGCTCGGCCTTCCCGATCACACCGTCCGGAAAGCGAACCGCCGTCAGCAGGTGCGCGTTGTCGTTGGGGATCTGCCGGAGCAGCTGGTCGCGCCGGTACGCCAGGAAGCTGGTCAGCGTCTGCTTCGAGTCGGTCGAGATGACGATGTTGTCGCGCGTGTTCCACAGGACGACCCCGACCAGCAGGATGTAGATGTTGAGCGGCCGGTACAGCTCGTTCAGGATGTTCACCACCGACAGGCAGTGCTGGTGGACGCGCTGCACGTTCGAGCTGAACTTCAGGAACAGGGTCCGATCGACGACCAGCACCAGCTCGACGAACAGTGAGTCCGCGTTCTCGCGGTAGCCGGTGGAGAAAGCGGTTTTGTTACTTGCCCCGGTGGCCGGTCCGTCCACCGGCGACAGCTCGTTGTCCAGTGTGTCGCGCTTGAAGCGCCTCCGATACAGCAGGTGCGTGTTGTTGTGGTACTCGATGAGGTAGGTTTCGTTGCGCTCGTAGATCACACCGTCGATCGCACCGTTGCAGGTGGATATGGCCACCCGGGAACCGGGCCGGTCGCGTACGGTGCCCTCGTAGTGGCACAGCTCCACCGCGTCCCGGTCCAGCCGCTCGACGATGTCCTTCCCGTCCGGGGTTTGATGCACGAAGCTGTACCCACCCGGGATGATGTTTTCGTTCAACGTCAGATCCAGAGTCATCGTGTCGGCGTGCATGCCGTACTGGATGGTAAGTCGCTCCCGATGAGTTCCTCGTCGGTTGAGCAGCTGTCCGCGCCCGTCCTGATCATCGTCATCGTCCAGCGATGACGACCGAAGCGCTCGTTTCGTCCGAGGGCAGTGATATGTTGGGAAAATCCGGCCGTGCAGCTCGAAGTTTTCACCCGACCATTCTATTGCCGAGAGGAGAAAAGAGAAGGAAAAACGGGGAAAATTACCATCGGATTCCGCAGAACTTGCAATAAGAACATTTACATGTACGGAATTTCCCACCGCACCAGCGATAACCGCACCGGACGGTGGCATGCAACAGGTGAAGCCCGGACAAAGAGAGCAAGGCTCGACCCAACGCCATAGGCCGGGGCCTCGACATTGATTTTACGCGCCACCAACTCCAATGTCGGATGCTCACCACGTGCAACTCGGCGGTGAGCGCACTTGCTGCACGCGCTGAACCGAAACCCGAGCGAACTCCCGGCCGTCGCTGTCTGTTGCTGTCCGTTTGGGAATCTTTGGCGCGAGCGGAAGCGAATACGTGAGAATATGAATGAATCACGATTCGCCGTGCGAAGTACACACCGCGCGGAATGCACAACGTCAACGGACGCGAGCGAGAGAACAAAGCTTAGCACAGTTGGGTCCACTGGCGCTGCCCCCGGGAGGGTGTGTATAAATAATCGAAACCGAACGGAAGCACCCAAGACGACGGCCGCGTCTCGTGAGCAACCCGGGCCAGACGGGAGCGGGAATCGCCGGAGAAACCGGAATCTTTGGTGAATCATCACGCGCGCGGCTTTGTCGTGTCTGCCGCAGCGTACGCCACTGGAGAGCACCCGAGCGGCAGTGGATATTAGGATTTTGCTCATGCTCATGTTTGAATGAGATGCATTTGCTTTCTTCTCGGAAAAAAATGCGAGTCTGAGCGTGTCGGCGTGGTTAATTCCAATAACGCTTCTTATTCATCGCGATCTTCATCTCCGGACGGCGGATGCGCTATGATATCACCCACTAGTGAGACCTCTTTTCCACCACAGAAAACCTCTAAAAGTCTAACCGGAACCATTCGTCTAAAACGTTTTATAGCTGTGCGGACGGAAACCGGGCGAATAACTGTCTAAACTCAAGGGAGCTGAAAGTCACCGAAAGGAAACCGAAAGTCCGCGTGATTCACCGACTTACCTTCCGCGGGTCGGCGGCGATCGTTTCCGATCGTTTCCAAGCGCTGCAGATGTAAGGCACTACGTTTGTCTATGACAGCCGCCACTATCACAGTGTGGCACAGCAGCAACGCCAGCGGCACGATGAGTAACGACGGAAATATTCTGCTCTCCAGATATCCCCTCGATCGGACGTTCACTCCTGCAAAGCACGGCAGCCGCATGGTGCTGTCGAGTGGTTCTCAAGTGCTCGGTTCACTAGCAATACTCTACCAGCTGCAAGCTTCACGCTTACAGGCAACTCGCGGTAAGGATATGTTTCGGGTCAAATGGATCACGTACGCAAACCGCACTTCCTGGCACAACTGGATCCCGATCGTGGAATTCGACAAACACGTGGCTCGTTTTTGCTACTGACGGTTGCACTCGGTTTCACTTTATTTCTGCCGTCCGATAGTGGGCGCTTTGAACCGCAATCTCACAACAGGCAACACAGTCGGTATCACATTTGTCAACGCACAAAACTTAACAACACACTCTCGCACACTCTCATCTATCACTGCTGCTGCTTCACGCCGGAAATGCCACTATCAAAGGCACAAATTTTTGGGTCGCGAAAAAAGGACGTCGTTCCAGGCAGATCAAGGCAGGCGCTGATGGGTGGTTCACCGTGCACAATCAAAACTTCACACTGCACGAAAACTGAGATGTGCCTGCTGAGCGGCGCACCGAACAGAAAAAGAGGCTCGTTTCGATGGTTTACGCGTACGTGACTGTGTTACTGCTGCCGTTTGGTTACTGCCGGAGCCACCACCAGCGGGTACGGAGCCGCGAATGCATGTCGACGCGTCCAACGCGCTGAACGGACCGTGTGCTTCTGGCACCGAGCGCGAACTCCACCGTCGATCTGTATCGCCAAACGGAAGCACATGGCAGTGCGCGCGCATTAACTTCGACTTCGGCGCGCGTCTTCGGGCTTCGGGAAGGCCGTGTGCGTGGTTCATCGTGGTTGATTCGAGTGCACGGAGTGGACATAAAAATGGAGATGTTTTTTTTTTCTCCAAAGTGGAGTCAACATTTTGAATGTAACGGAATGTTGGTTGGATACATTGGGATATTATGAACTGCGCTTTTAATATTTTATTTCGTGTATTGCTTAGTGTACACCGTCCGTATTCATTGCTGATTTAAATTTGCGCCATAGCTAAAGGCATGAATAGTTTTAATGCTTTAGTAACATAGCTGGGCAAGAATTCAAGAAGAATATTAATATTAAATATTTTATTTATTTTGCACAACCTCATAACATTAGAAAAAACCCAACTCCCAAAGTCAAACACAAAATTTTAGAATATATTCTGCTTATCAAACAGCTCAAATCAAATTTTGTACTCATATTTTATATACGCTGTTCAACAATGTATGTGTTGATACTCCATTATACATAAGGTGATTGAGAATTCACTGAAAATTATCATACACAAAACTCGCCCGTTTTGTCCACGTCCGGAGCCACCGTGCATCGGGTTTGCCTACGGAACTGGTTTCCCGCGAACGAGGCGACACATCCCGCGCGGGAAAGAACTATGATTTGCTGTTCCGCTGACTACCGCCATTCGCTGGATGGTGTCGATAATGTGCCGGTATTTTACCCCACCGATGGTTAACTCCCTCCTCCCCCCCCCCCTTCACCCAGCGCACCTTCCTCCATCACCAACCGCAAACATATTATGCTGCGCGTGTTAGTCATACCGCGTGAGTCATGAATGTTTACGTCGGAAGGGGTTGCCGTTTCAGTGACCTCTGCGGCGGTGGACACTTGATTTGGTGGGCAACTCCAGCTAACCCCAAAAAACCCGATCCCAATGTGGGTCACTTTGGGGAGGGTGGGAAGGCGAGGGTGTCCTGTGTTGGTACCGGTCTGGTGAATGATTTTATCAAACAGTATGCATGAACGGAGCAGGTGAGCCCGGCGCGCTCGGTGGATTTGAATAATTCCGGTCGTCACCGGCGTGCTTTCGATGAGTAAGCACTCCGGGCGGCTTGCCTCGGTGGTGAATTGTTTGAAGAGCTGTTGCGAGATACGCGGGAACGATATCTTTCTCTTGAAATGAAGCACCTTTTGACATTAGCCAGAGCGCTGCCGCTACTTCGCAAAGGAAAGGTTGAGTGCATCCAATGTTTCAACATTTTCCACACGAAATCTAGAGAGTTATTGCGAATGCCTGCTTTTGTGGATCCAGATACCCTAACAAGGGAAATATAATGTTTTTTGTTTCGTGAAGAAGCAAATGATCATCACAAAGGTCCATTTAGTGTCTATAACACCTATATGTTATGTGTGTATATGTGATTTGATCAAATTTTTTGCTCGCCCTCATAGCTAGCGATTAGTTAGTGACTACTGGAACAAAATTTGCATTAATTTGACACTCAAAAATAGGAACGCGACAACAATAATATTGAAGAAACACAGTGGCGTGACTCGATTCCAAATTTTCAAGCCAGTGAAAACGGGTTCTGCTGTTAATTTGTAATCAACTCTTGCTGTCCTTGAAACACAATTATCAGTTCTACTCTCAATTAAGGTTTGGTTGTTCATGCACTGAGTGCTTCATTGTATCAACATTATACAACAAATCGTATTCCTGTGGATTGACGTGTTGCTAAAAGTTTGCATCTGATTTATTCCATTCCATGTGCGTTCATAGTTATTACTACACACCGTTCGATTACATTGTAATGGAAGCAAGATTGAAAGCAAGACAAAGAAATGGTTCTGTGCATCCACACAATCCTCTCTTCCTAGGAATAATACAGCTTCATGAGAACAAGGAACATGCATTCATTTAAGCGAGTTGATTGAAATGATGACTATGGATTAGTGATAGTATGAAGAAACAGGAAAGGATTACATTGAATTGACAGCTCTATTGTCTCCTGATCAATAGCGCCATTCTGCTATTAGTAAGCAAATGTGCTGACAGATCGGCCCTATCAGCTGTCATTCGATTGCTTCACGGTGCATCTGAAATGGTGCTTATCAGTCGCCGAATGATTCGCTGGGGGCCAACCGGTTCCGCACGGCACGTGGAAATCGAACAATGCATCAAACACTCCAATTCACAGCGAATCTTCCCCATGCAGCCGTTGCGTAATGTCCACTGTGCGTTCTTACACCGCAGCCGCTCTGGAAAGGACTGTCCCTCGGGTACTCCCGTCCATCGTCGGTCCCGTCCATCTAATGCACACATCACGTTCACTCATTATCGCGAACGCAGTGAAGTGGTGACGGTGGTGCAGAAAACAAACAAAAAAGCGCATTTTGTCACCAACTTGTCGGCGATGTTCGCAACAATGAGTTGCGACTCCACACCGCATGTCCCTTGTGGTGTGTGGAGCATTGTTTTCATAACGCACGGGGCACGGTGGCGAAACAGTGCCTTATCTTCGAGCGCCCGGGGCCGAACTGCGTCCGTACAACTCAAACACGCGGCAATGTCAGTGTGCAACGGGTTGTGTTACGCATCCGAAGCTGTGATTTCATAACCGGACCACCTTGATACCGCGCAGCCGCTGCTGGATCTCGATCAGGTTCAGATCACGCGTTTCGATCACGATCTTCCAGCAGAAGGCACACGCGGCGACGCAGATGCACGCCAGCGTCCAGAAGGCCCAGTCGAAGCCGGCGGCGGTGATCAGTGCGCCGATTAGCCGCAGGATGCCGTAGTCGAACAGAACCGAACCGATCACACACAGCATCACACCGATCGGTTTCAGCTCGTGTGCGAAGATCTCCATCACGATGGCCCATGCGACCGGTCCGAAGCCGGCGTTGAACAGCGTTACGAAGCCGACCAGCGATGCGAGCGGTAACCAGCGAATCGGTGCTAGTGGTACGGCGTGGCGTTTCAGCAGGAAGTACGTGCCAAGCACGCCGAGCGTGATGGCCATCCCGATCGATGACGCTAGCAGAATTGGACGACGTCCGGTGCGATCGATAAACCAAGGTGTTACACAGCTCGAGAGGAATTGCAGCACACCCAAGACGATCGTACCGTAAACGGGACCCAACGAGGCGTCCGCCTCAACAAACAGAAGCTCACTGTTCGCGGTAATCGTATCGATGCCGGAACACTGTTGGAACATCACCAACCCGAGACTTATCGAGAGCGCCATTCGATTCCCCCGCCCCGTCAGCAGATGCTTCAGATGATGGATCGTCCTTGTCGGCACACCGTCGTCACTTTCGCGCCTCTTCACGTACTCTCCTATTTCGGTCAGTTCCGCCGCTACCTCGGCGGCTTGACGTGCTCCACGCAGGAACATGAGTGTCTCCACCGCGCGCTGATTGTGGCCACGCTGCACCAGGAAGTGCGGCGTTTCCGGCATGTACAGGAACACCGTCCCGAACAGGATGGGCACACCGCAGCATATGGCCTGCAGCGCCAGATAGCTCACAAACGGGCCGCTGCAGTACACGAGCAGTATGCCCAGCGTGGTTCCGATCTGGATAAAGCACCCGAGCGCCCCACGGTACCGATCGCTGGCAATTTCGCCGATGTACAGAGTCACCGCCAACAGCACGTACCCGTTCGCCAGGCCGAGCACCGTCCGGGCGACGATCAGCAGCGACACCGAACCAACGATCATGAACAGCAACCAGGCCACGATGTAGAGGACGCTGCTCAGCAGTAACGCCAGCCGGGGTCCCTTGTGTTGGGCGATCCAGCACGCGAGCACCGGTCCCGCCAAACCGCCGAGCGCGAACGCCGCCTCGATCCACATCTGGTCCCGCTCGGATAGCACCACGTCGAACGGATTGTCCCGGAGTTCGACATCGGTCAGCTTCAGGATCACTGGCGACAGCCACGCTATGCCACAGCCGTACGAAACGGTCGCGAGATTCGCTGCGGGGAGACGAGAACGGTGAGATACTGCACCGACACCGACACCGAACATCCAAGCCAACTAACCTACTGCTCCCGCCAGCAGTTCACAATAGCGCCAGTGCATCGCCTGTATCGGACACTCGCACAGCAACGGCGGACCTGTGACGGTGTGCCGATGACGAACTTATATACCGGAACTAGCTATGGTGATGGCGGCGGCGGTGGTAGTTCAAACATTGATGCACCAGACGGCACACACAAGCCCTGTCCAACATGGGCTGCGAAGTGGGCGCGTACAAGTTTGCCCCAGAACCGCAACACCGACACCGTCTATTTGCGAGCGCACGAGATATGACTCAGGTAGCTCAAGGAAAACGGTGCGAGGGATAAAGAGCGGAAAAGTGCTTCAAACCTTACGAGAAACGTGATTATTTTCGTATACTGAACCAATATAGTTTTAAATATCAGTCAAACAATTTTTTTTTAATTTTTTTGTTTTGAAAAAAGGAACTCCTCTTATACATGGGATTAAACCCATGTGGTGTGGTGTGCAGATGTTACATTTTACGAAGCACAGAAAAGTCTGACGCGTGGGGAATAGACAAAGTGGATACAAGACACCAACTCCTGCCAACTGGTAAGAAAAGAAGAAACAACCCGTTGGAGAGGTTTGTAGCTGGGTCATTAAGTAAGTTTGGGAATGGTGTAAAGAAGGAGGCCATGAATTAATCTTCAAGAAAAACAGAATCTCAGTATGCCATGGACAGCGCGGAAGACAGTCTGAAAGGCAGAATCATGAGAATTACGCCAACCAATTCTTCTATTCTATCGTTTATGAAATTCAAGTAGCAAAACATGGGTTGTACAGCAAATTACTAATATATGTTCGTTAATATCATGTCTGCATGTTACCATAAATTTCAGACAATGTAAGAATAGCACTAAAAGATGCAAAATCGATACATGTTCGATCGATAAAGGTTGTATATGGATATTTTTATTGTCTCTTTATAGAAGTTAACTTTTTCATGACGGTTGCAGAAACGTTAGATACAGCAGAGCATGGTGGATGATAAACCACAACAAGAGTTCGATTACTTTTATGATTATTGAATTTTATGATCAGAATCATAGCAATTGAACTGTTTGAATAACTGCGTCAAGCAAGTGCGCATGGAACCGTTTAGTTTCAGGGTTTCCCATGATCCAATCCTTGACGTTGAAGATTTACGACGAATTTACGACCCGCGCAAATCCAACTGTAGCTAATGTTCCCGGGTAATTGGTGTCCGTAGTCCGCCATACTTCAGTCAGCCGCCGGTCAGCCGTCGTGGCTTTGAGAATGCCGATCATCCAAGTGTCCACCGTTCGCCTCTACATCTAACCGCTAGTCTCCTACGGCTTATCGTTTATGACTACCGGGACGGTTTCGTTGAGCTGCGCCTGAATCTCCGGCAGCGACATGCCCTTCGTCTCGATCACGAAGAGGTACGTAAACAGGAAGGCACCGGCCGTGCAGATGGCGAACGTCCAGAACAGCCAGTGCGTGCCGATGGCCTTATCGAGCGAGCTGAAGTAGAACAGGACGAAAAAAGCCACGCCCCAGCAGGTGCTCGAGACGATCGACGAAGCGAACGACTTGATGTTCGGTGCAAACATTTCCCCTATCAGCAGCCACGCGATCGGACCGAACCCGAGACAGAACGCGGCGGTAAACACGACCAGCGACAGGACGGGCAGGAACGCGAGCCGATCGAGCGAGGCGTCACCGACGGCGCGCTGGCTTTCGAGATAGAAGTAGGTGCCGAGGGCGACCAGGGCGCAGCACATGCCACCGGACGAGATCAGCAGATACGGTCGGCGACCGAGCCTGTCCAGGGACAAGACGGTGACCATGCTGGCCACCACCTGCACACCGCCGATGATAATGCTGGCCAGCTCGGGCTTCACCGCCGAGCCCGTCTTCTCGAAGATGGTCTGCGTGTAGAACTGCACGGGATTGATGCCGGACAGCTGCTGCAGCACGATGATGCCGGTGCAGATGAACAGCGCCCGGCGGTTGGCGTGACCCCGGAACAGCTCACCGATCGTGCCGCGGTTGCGAATCGACTCCTCCACCGAACGCTGCATCGAACCGAACTCGTCCTGTAGCTCTTCGATCGGTTCTCCGCGGATGTACTCCAGCGACCGGGATGCGTCCGCGTACCGGCCATGCGCGATGTAGTAGTGCGGCGTCTCCGGCATCTGGCTGAAGGCGAGACAGAACACCACCGGCACGGCAAGCAGAATGTACTGCATGGCGGAGTAGCTCACGTACGGCCCGGTACTGTATACCAGCAGCATCCCGAGCGTCATTGACACCTGCAGCAACGAACCGAGCGAGCCGCGTCGCTGTGTCGTGGCTATTTCGCACACGTACAGCGGCGTAATGGCCAGTGCAAACCCGATCCCGCATCCCTGAAGAAAACGTCCCACTAGTATCTGGGCCACGGTGCTCGTGGTCACGAAGAGTATGAAAGCGATCGCGAACAGGACACCACCGCCGAGGAGCGCCATTTTGCGGCCAAAACGGTGCGCGATATAGCCCGCCAGTGGAGGACCTGCAAGAACACACAAAACAGGGATTTGTCATATAGCACATCCGTACGCCCAAGAGGCACAGTGTTAATCATTCAATGGCTCAATTCAAAAGTCGCAATAGCTACTCAACCTACCAGCCAACGAGCCCAACGCCAGAATCGATCCGATCCATGAGAACTCTGCATCCGTCGGCACGGATGACAAAGGTGAACGGAGTATGTGGATCAGCTTCGATTCGACCGGTGACGTCCAGGCCATCGCACACCCGGTACAGACGATGGAGAGGTTCGCTAGAAATGGCGGAATTACGACATAACATGATAATGTTTGGAACTAATTTTAGACGCTAATCCCCAGAAGTCAATTGCGCCTCACTCACCCAATATCGCCGCCAGATACTGGCGTTTGGTGCGCAAAACTGCAATGTTGAAGATCCACATGGTGTGATAACGCACTGAGTGACGAGTGATTGATGTATTCCAAAGTCTTGCCACAGCAGCACTATGGAACACCTTCGTGTGGTATCTTGCACTTGCACGGAACACTCTCTTATTGTGCACGATGACACATCAAACGCTAACGAGGGAGAGAGGATAAGAGCCAACTGGAAGGTAACAGTGTGGCATCAGTTAACACGCTAGCGCATCTACAATGGGACGCTAATTGATTATACACTCCTTTGCACGGTACGATCGAGATGATCGTTCAATACACTTATGAGGACGTACATCAGGTTAGAGGAACCGTACTTTTCCTGTTGCACAGACTCTACAGCTGAATGAAGGATAGTTATTTTTTGCTCCTACCTCTCAATGCGAACTGATGTGTTTGATCTTTCTCCGCTCGATTAGACTCGGTCCACTTCAACGTCTAACCTCAGAGAGCTCGGACCCTTGACTAACTTCACCGGCATCGGCGGCCCGATTGTACGGTACTGCATCCACTATTACCGAATACCAATTAAACGCAACCACTGTAGCGCTTAATCTTCGTACTCGGCCACCGCTCCACGCGTGGCAATTGACCGTCCGTTTAGGTTTTGTTGTCCCAGGATGTCGCGAAAAAAAGGCTGTCATCTCTCGCTCGCTCTCTTCTTCTCCGTCGGTCCGGCTTTTTTCTACAAACCGATAGCTTAATCATGCCTTATCGCATACGACAGTTGTGCTTCTTTTTTTAAAAAACAATTACACTCCGAGCATTAGTGCTACTGAATTGCCTACATTTAGGCGTTTTAGACGCTTGCATTAGTATCCAGGGTTCAGCAAACCGGTGGTTCGCGTGTTAAAAAAGCTTTTTAAACTATCACTATTTTACGGCATAGAATGGACAGTAAAAATGCTTCGTAATGTGTTATAGATAAAAATTTTGAATATAGAAAATCTGTTACCTGAAACATTGCTCTCTGTTGCAACGAAAACTACATAAAGGTTTCCATTTTGCAATTCTGCTGGGTTTTGTCGAGTCTGCTTAAACTTTTATAAAAATAACAACTCTTTATTATTTCTATTTTAATCTTAACACATCTTTTCTATCCCCTCTTCATCGTTAATGTGGTGTAGATGTAGAATAAATAATTACTTAAACAGAAAGAATGAAAAGGGTGTTATTTAGACCAATATTTAGTACATTCAGAACAAAACACATATTTTTATTCAAGTAAAATAACGCAATACATAGAACACACTCGCTTGAATTTCATAACAAACGTATCACTTTGGCGCATAAAAACACTAACTACACAGACTAAGCGGAGGATGAAAGAAATCATTACTCTAATGAATAGAAACGTATGTTAAGCACTACCAAACTCTCGCTCTGAAAGTCAACATCTTCAGACCTTTCCGTTCAGTCGATCCTGGATCTCCTGTAAACTGAGTCCCTTGGTTTCCATGACCGTGGTGAACGTGAAGGCGAACGCGACTGCGCACAGAATGCCAAATATCCAGAACGACCAGTGCGAGCCGACAGCCTTATCCAGGTCGGCAAAGAACTGCAGGATGAGGAAACCGAGCACCCAGCAGGTGGACGCCACGATGGACGATGCAATTGACTTCACGTTCGCCGGGAACATCTCTCCCAGCACGGCCCACGGCAGCGGACCGAACCCGATGCAGTACACCGTCACGAAGACGATCAGCGACATGATCGGCAGCCAGCCGATACTACCGAGCGCGGGCGAGTCGGTGGACTTGAGGTAAAAGTACAGCCCCATCGTACCGAGCGACACGCACATGCCACCGGCTGATGTGAGCAGGATCGGTTTGCGTCCGAGCCGGTCGACGATCAGTGGGGTGGCACCGCTCGCCAGTACCTGGACCGCACCGACGAGGATGGTCGAGACGGCCGGCGACAGGCTGCTGCCGGTGCTGGCGAAGATGTTCTGGCTGTAGAACAGGATAATGTTGATGCCGGACAGCTGCTGGAAGCTGATCAATCCGGCGCAGATGATCAGCGCCTTCACGTTACCGGAGTTACGGAACAGATCCAGCAGGGTGCCCTTGTTCTTGAGCGACTCCTCGACCGTGGTGGTGATTTCGTGCAGTTCCTCCTGCACCCCGTCGACGGTTTTGTTGCGCAGGAAGCACAGCGACTCGAGTGCCTTCTCTTTTTCGCCCTTCGAGATGTAATAGGCAGGCGTTTCGGGCATGAAGAAGAACGACACATCGAACGCGATCGGTATGACGATGCAGGCCCACTGGAGCGCGTGGAACGAAACGTACGGACCGATGCTGTACACGTACAGGATGCCGGCTGGGAGCGAAAGGAGTAAAAGATTCAATCTGTTAAACAAAACTGCGCCAAAACTGCCATGATCTTGATGTAGACATCATGACACGTCTAAGTTGCACTGTTACTAGCTTCAATCCAAATATACTTACTGACAATGCACAGCTGCATGAGAGATCCGAGCGCTCCACGGTATTCACTGCTCGCAATCTCACCGATGTACATGGTTTGCACTGTCATCACAAAGCCAACGCCCAATCCCTGAAGGAATCGGGCCACTAGAACCTGCACGACGGTGTGCGCGGTCAGCAGCAGGATAAAAGACACGATGAAAAAGACCGAACTGCCGAGTAGCGTGTACTTACGGCCAATCCGTTCCGCCAACGGTCCAGCAATGAAAGGAGCTAATAATAGAAGAAGACGTTGATTAGCCTCGGACAGGAGCACCTTACCAGAAACGGCGGAACCGTACGCACCAATAAGTGCACCCATCGCCACCAACGACGCTATCCAGGAGCTTTCCGACACGGATGGGATCGTTTCGAGTGGTGTCGTGTCCTTTGAGGCTAGCTTGGGCCCGACTGGTGATGTCCATCCCAACGCAGTGCCTACCATAACCGATGCCAGGTTTACTGCGGGGACATGAGAAATATAGAACACCCGGAACACACTGGCACTACGCTGCGGAAGCCACTCCAGCACGCTTACCGATAATACCGGCCATAAACTGGCGCGAAGGACTACCCTTCTCCATTCTGTAGATGTGTGTGCTTTCGTGCTTCTCAAACGTCGCGACAGGCTGGTACTGATTCAGTTCAGCAGGATTCATTTAACACTGTGTCCCTGGAAATCACAACGGAGAGATCGATTATTCCTTTTCACTAGGACGCCTGAAAAAGACACTGAACGCCAGAGACACAACCCGCCTAAGACGAAAACGGAACCCTACACTGTTGCGCTTGTACGAGAGCCGAGAATCGAGAGCTATAGAGCCTGGCCTGTCCTTCGCCGTGCTTGTGCGGGCCGGTCGTGGAACCGAGAAGTTCGAGATGATAATGAACGAGAGCGACACTTGACTGTCGCACGTCCCGCGGTCAGTGTCAGGAATCGAATGAAATGTCGTGTCGGAGGACCGTGGGGTTCTTAAATACGTCGAGGTGCCGTGGCGTTCACAGTAATCACAGTAGCACTTGAGGGAGCACCCCCAAACATAAACATACACGGAAGACGGGCTTGAGAAAACCAATAACTTGGTATTGGCTAAAGTTGTTTAAACATGCGCTGTTAGTATCAATACGCTGGACGGGCAGGACGGCGTACACTTGAGCATTCCTTTCCGAGTCACTCTCTGTCACACATAGACTGTACGAGTCGTCTTGCCAAAGCTACCGGGTACTAAATTTCATCTTAACTACACAGACTGCATCTCGTTTTCAGAACCTTTTTTTTGGGAAGTTTCGGTTGTTCGCTTAGACCTACTATACAATACACTGTTCAGAGCACACCCGCACTACAATAGCACCACATCTCTGCAGCTCACTAGCACCATCCAATCTTCCCTTTGTTGTCGTTCGCGATCAGCCCGTTTAAAGTGATCTTTTGTACGCTACTTTCCCGCCGGCCCCAACTTTCCCCCTACCACTTACACTCAGCGTTCCCAGAGCGTTACGCCTGGTGCACCATCCTCGTATCCTCGCGTCGTCTACAAACGCGCGCAGGAATAAAGGTACAGCAACGTCAGCGGACTAAACACGACTAAGCTCGGGGCGGATAGTGCGCATCCATTTAATCCGCCATAAAACGACACCTTCACATTGAGTAAAACATTCTTATCGATCCCGTACACCGCTTGTGGAACGGTTTCCTGCTCAATGTCCGGCATTGCGGGGGAAGCCAACGCCCAGTACGCGACGGAGTGACCGTGAAACCCGTACCAAGTGTCCTAACGTGTCGATCGAGTGCAGTGATAAGTTTAAGGAAGAATGGGGAGCAGATTGCGTTGCTGATACAATGCACATTGTGTGTATTATTGCAAGTGGATTATAAAGATTACAATCAGTGTAATAACTGGATGCTTGAGCAGGTCCTTCAACATTCATAACATAGATATCAAGGTCAAGAATAGAAGCACCCTAAGCAGGATTTAACAAAAAGGTGACTGTGTTCTAATCGTTTTTGTAGTAGCATGGAACACATAAAACACATTGACGATTTATTTATTATATTTTAAATAAATTCCGCAAACTTATCACCCCCCTCTACGCTTATAACAAACGGAAGCGCACGATCAGAACACACGTGCGTACAGCACGGCGTCTCGGCTGGAAAACATTATCATCGATCAGACGGTTTATTTGATTGCTTTGGCACCTCGCCGCTGCGATGTCGCGTATGATCCAACCAGCCCAGTGCGTTAGCAGCGTTTTAATTAGGTGCTTGTTTTCTTTGGCCACGTTGCTCACGTTGCTAGCGCGCGCCCCATCCGTTCAACCTCACGGAGAAGATGTCATCGGTCACCGTGAAGGTTCCGGTACCGCTACGGATAGTTTACCGGAAACCACTTCCAGTTAGCATTCTCGCTCGTAGCGAAAGTCAAGTTCATCCATTTGATAAACAAAAATTTCGACCGTGTCCGAACGAACGGAGGGGATTTGCATATTGCTCTATTGAGATAGACCGTGTGATTTGTTCTTGCTACCACTGTCACCACATGCCCGTGCGTGGGTGAGCTTGATGTTAATTTGCATAAGTGCCGCGAAAGGTTCGGACGGCTGGGTTGGGTTGCAAATCCAGTTTGTAATCTCCAGTTTGTAAATCCAAATAATCTCCGGCCAACGGATGCCCGGAGCGTACGCAAACAATCAACTGTTTTGCTCTTTCCATCTATCAATCTCAAGAATGAGAAGGACATGCATGGGTTCAACCGTAAGTTACAGTTTCGCATTTATAATAGACATGCAGTGATGCAGGAAAACCTACTACAAAACGGAACACGAACGTCAGACGATAACACGTTTTGTAGCGCATAAATAAAAAGGCCTCGTGGCTGGCGCGTACGTCGATAGTTTTGTTTTGTTCTCGTTTCAGTCTTACATTCATTCATCAACCCCACATACAGCAGCTCAACACTACGGCAATGGTGATAGTGAATGGTTTCTACGCTGCACTTGAAACCCTTTTTAGTGTGAGTTCCGGAAACAACGCTGTGAAGGAGTAGATAACAGCAGTGATATAATCATGAAGCACTCCCCTCGAAGCAAATTTTCCATGAGGCGGCGAATAAATCCTGCGTGGATCACAAAACTTCGCACTAATTAACCATGATTTTGCAACACTTTAAGAGAAGGAGCTTCAAGCATGCAAGTCGTCAGGAGTAAGATTATTCATGCTTAAAGAGTGAATCGCTGTTTATGAACGTTTTAAAAATTCTCCAAAACTGCGGTTAATTTAAATTATAAAAAAACTTTTAAAGATTTTATGATTTATTTACAAAAAAATCCTGAAAACACGTTTTAGTGTTTTAGATTGTCCAGGCGGAAAAAATATCTTAAAGACTTGACAAGTGAAGCGTTCATAACGCGTTATTGAATAGTAGTATATTTTGCATACTTTTAGGCGGATTCAGATTATTAGCTTGAAAAGCTATGCCAAGTACACTATACAAACGTTTTATTAACGCTTTATTTGCCTTATTTGAAAGAATTGAGAAGACTTTGAAATTGGCCGCAAATTTCAATACGATCTTTGAGCTCATGAATTTCTCACTATCAAACGCTGCAACAATGTCCAGTAGAAAAGTGATCTTGCACAGTTGTTTCTTTGAAATCGTTTAAAAATCGCCTACCCGCCCGTTGCCGTCCGTCTTCGCTGATAGCCAACACGTGCCGTATGATTCAATAGTGGATGGTTAAACAAAACAACATTGGCACCATTATTATTTGTGCACTCTGCGCCATCGCATCACCACTGTAGCACCACTTGAACCGACAAAAAAAAACTAATCTCTCCCAACTAATGCTACCTCACACACGAATCGCAACCGCGTGGAGCAATCGAGAACCAATGTCGGAAGCTGAATGTTGCGAGCAGGCCGCCCGACGGTTGTCTTGTTCCGCAACGGCACTGCTCGCGCCTTTGGTAGCATGATGCGCGTTTTCCATTGTGTTGCCGGTCACTTCCGGTTTGGCGATCGATTTTCTCCCGGGCTGTGATGATCAATGATTGCACCAACACGCAGGCGTTTTCAGCACAAGATCAAGCTAATATCGAGTTAAATACACGAGGGGGGATTATATCGAAACGTTGATGGGTTGATAGATTGCCCCGTGAAGTTAACTATTTGTTTACATCAGGCACCAGCAGTCTTTATCGCACTCTCGGGCACAGTTTACGGTGGATAATTACCATTGTTGAAACATGTTGATCACTTTTTTTCTTAAATAAAACACTTGATCACCGAAACGGGTTTTTTATTGAAACACTCTTAACTTTAACGTCGAAACAATGCGATCTTCCGGTTAATCGCAACGCCTAGAACTTGATCTTGCTGCAAGCTTCGTCGGCTCGCTCCGGGGTGTGTCCGCTAATTCCGATCGCTGGAGCAGCACTGGCCTCGCCATCAACTGCTCTCGGCCAATGTAGGCTGCGTTCGGTAATCGCTCGACCGTTGGAATCTTGGTGCACATGCAAATTTGATGCATTCCCGCCGGGGGCGGGCAACCGTTGCAAATGGAGGTGCCTAATCTACTTATCAGAACCAACCGCCCGGAGGAAGGGGAAAGTAGCAGCCTGCCGGTGGCACTGCGTCGGTGTCTGCGGGAAAGAGAAAACAGCTTTTTACACCGACTCCGGCGTCTGGCCGAACCGGGCGAACGAGCGGCATCATCAGCGGCATAAACACACGAATGCACGCCGGTTCCGGTGGAAAATGAAGCTTTCCCCGTTTCCCGCCGCTCCCTCCAACAAGTTGGTCGTTCCTGGTGAGGTGGAAAGTTTCAGGTAGATTGCTGGTGAACGATTATTAAGAACAAGCACGTGCATGTCACCGCGTGGAAAAATGATCATATTTTTAGCGTGACCTTTGCGGACTTGGATGTGATTGCAGATAAAAACGTCACCCAATCGTTGATCTGTAGGCAGGTGAAAAATTAAGTACTCTATAAAGTTGATGTCTTCATATAACCGGTGTTTAATGAGTATCTACATTTTAAATAAGAACTTATTGGAAAATATGTCGATTATTACGTCAGTTCAGTCATTGTTAACTAGTAATATTTTTAGAAGATTTATCAACGAATTAACTAGTGTTGGAACTAATATTGTCTCTTTTTTAAACTAACTCATGCACAGAGAAGAATTGAACAACACAACAGAGTGTTAGTGAGGGGCGTCAATCCTATCAATAAGTAAACAAACCTGTTGACGCAAGAAAGAGTCGCGAGTACCATATGGTTTTAGCAAAACAGTTGATTAGATTATACTTTTCCTCCACCGGTCGGTGTCGGTGGTAGAGTTCTGCCTTTAAAATGGTTCGAAAATCACTTTTCCCCACATTTGTTCACCTTCGCTAGTATCATTAGCACCACAACAGCACCGAAAAACCACCTTTTGACCTCCTCAGGTTTATCGACACGTTTGTTCGTGCATCGCAAAGCGAAACAACTTTCGCAACCCGCCTGAAGCTTCTCATTGAGGGAGGATCCGTGAGCCGAAGATAATCGCAACGTACCAGATGATTTGACCCTGTTGTCTGTTCCTCAAGCAGGATCCAGCAGCCCTAATCGAGAGAAGACGAACCAAGACAGCCATTATCAGGAAGTCAGTGAAAACAACGCCGGGCGAGAGTATTAACAAACATTCCAGCGCGCCGGTAGATGATAGTCAGTAAATTATTACGACCCTGACAGAATGATGCCTTGACATTGGGTACAGTTTAGCAGAGCTGCTCTGCGATCGATCGGGCCTGCGCTTTCTCGGTAAAGTGCAGTTTGTGGCTAGGGTAAGCTCTGTACCTAGCAGCTAGAATTGATAAGCCACTCGAATGGATTAATCGATTCGTTTAGATCGCTATCAACTGTCACTATGCGGTGCACCGGTGCCCAAGTCTTTAACAACCATGCCACTAGAACGGGGGCTTGCTCTAGTAGTGCATTTAAAGGCCGGCTGAATAAGAAAAACGGAATTTCGTCTGCATCATGAAACCGCCCCATTAAGGTCGGCAAACGGCCCATAAAACTTGTGAAACAAAACGTGGCGGCCGGTGCAATGGCCACAATATACACGTGAAAAACAGGAAACGTGGCGTCGACATCAATGCATGATGAATAGGCCGATACGTTAGTATCACAATGCAAACACCGTTGGCTGCAAACCGGCCGATCGATTAGATTTTATGTGACTAATATTTGTTAAAATGCTTCTGTGCGGTGCTTGGCTCGAACGCCGCACACACGAATGCTCGCGCAAGAATGTGGCGGCCGAAACAAGCTAACATAAACACGGCACTTCACAGCTTCAGGCACGCCGAAGCCCGGTACGGGGTGGAATGTTCAGGTAGTGTTTTTCGAGCAGTTTGTGCTGTCGGTTTACGCGCGCCGCGCTTTACGAGCAATCGAGCAGATGTGTGGAATAGTTCCGTTGGGCTTTTACAGTGCATACCATTAATTTGAATGCATTCAGATTGATAATCCGGGAGAACTAATACATGATTTTCGGATTTCGTTGATTGAGTTGCGACTGAGTGTTAACAAGAGATGACTCTTTCATCTAAGATATATTTAAAACTGTATTCGAGCATGTATAATTCGTAAATACTAACCATTATCTTCTGCTATCTTTTCGTCTTATTCCTAATATTTCGGATATGTTTTGGAGACAATTGGCTATCTTATTCCATTTCAATTCATAAACAAGATGTCATTTTTCATCCTAAGCTGCTTAGAAGGAATACAATTTACTGTAATCGTACATGATGGTAACTCGTTATTGTGTAAGATGACGCTGTCTTGCAGTACAGCACTAACTATTACGTGCTTTGATAACGACGCTGCATACAGACAATGGTAAATGCCATCCGGACGATTAATCATCATGCAAACGATATCCGACGCTTGCCGCTATTGCTCAGTCGCATTTCTGGTGAATGATAAAAAACAGTGCCTACTGAGGTACATGACGTAACGCATCTCGTACATGAAGTGCAATAGAATAAGACGACACCATTTACAGGGTTTGAAGATGTTATATTTACCATTTTCTTCATATGCATGCTTTGTATTGCCACATGTAAATGTAACCGGCGGTTTTTTGTCTACCCAAAAAAACAACTACATCTCCGGGTATACATACATGTGTAACGCTGCCTTCACACCGCTACCGATCAATCCGGTGGGAGTAAACGTACGTGGAAGGGATAGCGACTGCCCTACTTAGTAACTGTGTTTACACGAGCCTCCAGAAGCCTGCAGTATGCATTTTGTTACACTCTCCTGAAAACGCCTAAGCTTGTTTTTTGCGTCGACACTAAATATGTAGCGCTATTTGCTGGTAGATAGTGTTTATTTTACATTCATTTTTATCTTCCTGCTACACGATATGGCACCATCGAACGAAATCTTTAAATTTGCACTCGACCTAAAACTCGACCAAGAAGTTGAAGACAATTCGAAAAAGTTTGTTTCGGCAATAACCGGACACAATCGAGGTTCTGGGTGGTTCTTGTACCATAGGTAGGGAATAGGGTTGTGTGGATTCGGAGATCGCAGTGATCGTGCGTGACCATGCGTGTGTTTGAGATGCTGCGTTGCGTAGACGTTGCGTGGCTATCCACGGCTTTACAAGTGTACTGGAATACGAGGGATCAAAAATGTTTGAAATGTCCACGTTCGCGCAGTTCGATATTCTAATACTTCCTGTCTCTGATATGATCCACTGGCTGGGTAATAAGATTTACGATGCAGAACATGAATTATCTTCAATTGACAATGAGTTGGTGTAGTTGTTGAAGTTGGGAACTCATTTTGGCAAAATGGCACTAACAATGTTACAGGCAGGCCAATGTTTCGATGGAACGCTCAGGTTTGCCTCAATCTAAACTTAGCTATTAAAAACTTATCATATCGCTTACTGCCGATCTCTCACACTAGTTCCTTCTGCTAGTAGCCTCGACCAGCAAATACACAACCTCGGCTTCGAAGGAGTACATCGCTTCTCTACCATTCATCCTGCCGACAGTTTCCCGACCATTTACTACCTAGTATGGCGCAGCCCTCTTACTCGTACGTCAGCAATTAAAACTCCTGCTCTACTACCATCAGTCGCTTGCCTTACTGTGCCACGTGATAGCGTTTTCTTTTTCTAAACAAATAAGAAACCTTTTACACCTATCGCCGGGTCTATCGAACCGAGCATCCTCAGACTCTTTTTGCACTAAAACGCCTAAACAATGCCTAAAAGATAGTGGATTTTGTAGCGAGGGGCTAACATATTTACAACACGTTAAAAATTAAAGCGCTTTGAACATTACAACAACATTAAAAAAACTCTTCCACAAACGTAGCTACTGTGAGCGCGTGCGTGGTTTGGAGCATTTCAAACGCAAAATGACGCAACGCGCACATCGACTACAGGACACATAGCTTGACTTGTTCACTAAGCGATGCGCGACCGCTTACTTCTTGCCGCTCAGGATGGCTTGAATCTGTGCGTTAGTTTTGCCCTTCGTTTCCGGCACCTTGATGAAGACGTACACCGTGCACAGCATCATCCACGCACCGAAGAACCAGAACGTCCAGTCGGACCCGAGCAGCTCCTGCATCGTACCGAAGCTCTTCGTCACCAGGAACACGAGCGTCCAGTTGAACATGACCGCCAGAGCCGACGCCAGTCCCTTGATGTCCGGTGCGCACAGCTCGCCCATCATCATCCACGGAATCGGGCCGAAGCCGAGCGAGAAGCTGACGATGAACAAGACGACCGACGCCAGCGGCAGCCAGCCAATGTTCGACACGTCCATCTTATCGTTCTGCATCTTGAAGTACACGCCCAGCACGATCAAGCACGAGCCCATGATGAAGCTACTCTGCAGCAGCAGTAACCGACGTCCCGCCTTATCGATCAACACCGACGAGGCGAGCGTCATCACGACCTGCACGACACCAACCACGATCGAACAGACGGCCGGATCCATGGTGCTACCGGCGGACTGGAAGATCGGTGCCGTGTAGAAGATTACCGCGTTGATGCCGGAGAACTGCTGGAAGAACATCAGCAGCAGCGAGATGAAGAGGGCGGCCCGGTTGGTCGCGTTGGTGAACAGATCCGACACCTTCGCCTCACCCGAGGCTGCATCCAAATCCGACTGGATGGTTTGCAGTGCCGACTGCGTGTCGGCATTCGGGCCCCAGAACCACTTGAGAGCAACTCCGGCATCGATGCGACGACCCTAAGGCAAGTGACGAGAACGAGGCGTTAGTATAGGCGTTTTGAAATGCAACGCAAAGCTTTACCTTCTTGACCAGGTAGACCGGGCTCTCCGGTACGATGAACATTGCCACAATCAGGAGCACCGGGAAGATGGCACACAGTATGCTCAGCGTCACCCAGTGCGTGTAGGAACCGACGGCATACACGAACAGGATGCCGACCGTAAGATGTAGCTGGAAGAATGCACCGAGCGCACCGCGGATTGACGTTTCGGCCACTTCAGAGATAAACATGGGCGCCACGACACAGGAGGCTCCAGTCGCAATTCCTGCAATAACAATTAAAGTAAGTAGTGATTCTACTATTTGATAACACAAGCAAACGGAACATACCAATAACCAACCGACCGGCGTACAGCATGCCAGCACTGGAAGCGAAGATGATCAACGCCCAGCTGATGAGGTAAGGTACAGCCAGCGACATCGTGGTGTACTTGCGGCCGATCTTCTCCGCCAGGTAGCCAGCTGGTAGAGCACCGAGGAACGCACCAACGGCAAGGAATGCTCCAACCCATGATCCTGTAGGAAGTGTGTTATATGTAAGTTCATATGAAATCCTAAAATGTTGGTCAGTGTCAAGCAAACCCAATTGTTGACCTTCCCTGAGTCTCCCATTCAAGTGGTCCCACTCCACCTGCTGGCCATTATGTTTGCTCATCAATATTTGCCCTACCAATCCCTTTTGTCGCACGGGCTTTGTACATACCCGCAGGCGCCCTTCAATCGATCGCGAATGCCGGCTAATGAGACCCGGCACTCATCGCATTATCGGTAACGCGTCTTGCGAAACAACCGTGCCCGCCCAGCCCTGGATCCATTAGAAACGCATCAAACACTCGACCCGGTAGGGCTGCGAGGGTATTTGACTTGCGATCGGCCAAACGCGTTGATGCGTTTGCGTGCAGTACCGCCAATGAAAGCGTAATTTATCATGCTACAGACAACCGCAGACAGGCGGCGTGTGGTTGTGCGCCCCGTTCTTTCCCGTTTGCCAGGGGTTGTTTCAATGCAAATGCATTCCGTCTCAAGTTTCCAGACGGATGGAACCGGTTAGCGGGTTTAAAGCGCACGAAGTGGGAAAGTAATGGCGAAGAAGTACCGCGGTGTGGTGTAGAATTCCCGTATGAATGGATTTTTATATGACGTAATTACTAAGCTGAAAGTTGGAGTGCAAAAATACCGCAAAACTTGACCTAAAACGGGTTATTACAAGCGGTTCGACCAGATTTCGATCACGGCAATAATTAAATGTTGCGTCTACATACAAGTATGCTTCCTGTGCTTTTTTCCAAAAATATCAAGCTGGATGTACTAAAAAAATGGATATGCATATTATGCCATGAGCTCTGAATAATAGTTAAAATATGGTTTGCCAATCCAGAAGTAGTTCATAGTACACGCCACTGTTTTGATCCCACCACTTTTGATCCCAGCATTCTTCGTATTTTTCTTATGTTATTGGCAGCAGTGGAATCTTCTAGTTTGACATATGAGATGAGGATTGCAAACGCTTAAGACTTTCTTGCAGACCCAATAGATAGATGAGCTGAACAGAACGATCTCGTTAGTTATTGCCGTAACATTCCTACGCTAATCATTCGGTACGGTATGGGCAACCCCCAGGTGAACAATTTGCAAGCCAAATTCGCTAATTAAAAGCTTATTAGGGATAGACACATATCTTAATTGAACGGAAGGAATTGATTTGAAGTATTGTACTTCACGGTGATTCTGAAAATATTATTAAATCATCCTGTCAACGTTTGGGTCCAATATCAAAACCAGTAACGAAACGAGAATCAACACCAGGACCACTTGTCTGAGATGAACACTGTAACGAGTACTGTAGAGTTTGTTGGGTGGTGTTACAAATGAGAATTGAGATACAGTTGAACACAAAACAGCAAATACTAAATGCTATTTACAGCCAAGATCTTCCTCGAAATCTTTTCCTCATAACAAACAAATCCTGTTAATTTCTATTGCCACCGGTGTTAATTTCCACCCACAGAAGACCCACACTCATAATTGAAGTGATCCACGGTAGTTAAGAGGCCATAAATTGCCCCAATAAAAAATAATCCACGGCACACACACACACACTCCCGCGGGCGCTCCTCCGTTGTGGCATTCGTGGGAGCCTTTTTATGGCCGGCGGCCGGTAGGTGACAAACGTCAGCGGGCTGGCGATTGTTGATAAGACGCTTGCCCGATAAGCACCACACGCGATGATGCTGCTGCTGATCTTCTTCGTCCGGGTTCGTCTTTTTTTTTGGCTTACCTTCATCCGTGGTCAGCAGGAAGCTTTCGCTGTCGAGCGCGCTCGTGTCGCTCTGATTGGCCGGCACGAGCTGGGCCAGCACGGGCGAAGTCCAGGCCAGGGCCGTCCCGCCACTGACGGCCGCCATACAGACTGCAAATGAAGGAAAATTGTTACCTCATTACCTCGTTAAGCAGACGCGGGTTCTTCGTCGCGGAGCGGCCAAAAACCGCGCTCAATTGGTGCGTGCCGGCGACGGACTGTGCGTGACTTCTGCCGGCCTGTCTGCCGTAATGGGCGTTAGTACTTACTTCCTAGCGCGGCGACGAACTGGTTGCGCTTCGTCGTCGAGCCCTGTCCCTCCGGGATCGGATCGTACAGCATGGGGTTGGTGGCCCCGGGCGCGTTGCTACTCATGTTGGCTCAGTTATTCCTGTTCCGTGAGAAAAAGAGGTAAAGAAATACTATAATCGTTATTCTCGCTCCGCAAACAGCATCGTTGTTCAAGATCACACCATTCGACAGGGAACGAGCCCCCTCTAGAGCTTTGTTTTTCTTCTCCAACCCCGTGCTCGTGTGTGTATGTGTGTGTAATAGTAACACTAAGTGAAAACTCAATATTTAAACACCCGAGCACACATCATTACGCTTCGATGCGTTCGCTTGGATTGCCCCACCGGACTGTGAAACGTGCTGCACGCGGCACGAACGCGCGTCCCCGTATTGCACGATGCACCATTTACCCATTAATTCACGGCATCCAGCTAGGGACGCGAAAAACTAAGCAAACAACGGACATATCCGCACTTGAAGTTCCGATCGGTTTCCATTATCGAGCACGATTGTTTTGGATGGCCGGGTTGTGCTAAGTAATGGGTCTTGAAATGGGTGATATTTGTTGGGAGTCAATTGGTGTATCGATTTTTTTTGTAACTAAACTTACTGTATTAGATTTAGGACAATTTTCTCCATTGGTACTCAAATTTAAGTTAATATCTAAGCTACCAATCTTGTCAACGAGAATCATCACTTATTTCAAACATTATTGAACGACACCCTCTATATATCGAATTTCCTTCGAGAGGTGATGATGTACACCAAACTGTTATTTATGACATCACACTCTCACCACCCCATTAAAGCCAAGCCCACCGACCAAGTGCACGCCCAAGTCAACACCAACACCTCAACCGCAATTCGATCGCAGTTGCATTAGAAAAACAAAAAAAGAAAAACCACCACCCTCACGGAAACCCAAAACCGGCCGTCTCAGCGTGATGCGTGCGTGCGGAAAACCCAACACAAATGGTTTTCCTCAAACCTAAAGATGAGGGAAATCGGTGCTGATCCGAGGCGAACCTATCGCGCGGATCATTCGTCAACCGACCGCCGTTTGTCCTTGGTGTGACCTTCAGCATGGTGAACAAATTTCGACCACCAGCCGGCAAACGCAACCCTGCCGTCCGTGTGCCGTTCGTAACGAACGACGCCTAAATTCGCGGTTTGGGGAGCGCGTTTGGGGTTTCGCTAAGGACACTGCCTGCATTTTGTGCAGTACAGTGCTTCCGCTTTCGGTTTCGTTCGGTCACACCACCGGGACGGCCACTGGGCCGTTTATCAGCAGCGGTGGGGTTGCAATTATTGTTAATTTAATGATGATGGTTTGTTGATGGAATGATGGGACCTTTGGCGCCGAACGGTAGCTGACGAGCTGGCGCGACAGTGGTGCCCTTGAAGTGGAAAGCGCTGGGGAAGCGCTCTAGGATGGCATGATGCATTTCAGTTTGTAAGCACAATGTCCGTTCGAAGAAATGAACTGCGACAGAGGGTAATGAAATTGAAAACACAAATAGTGATAAAGCGGTTGAGGTTGCTCCTAGGAAATGTCTCTTTAACACTAAGCACAGTGAAATGTGTGAAATTGAAAATCTTACTTTATCAAACTATGCATAACAACATCCTTTTAAATTTTTCTTATGAAATAATACACATATTGTATTTGATTCAACAAAAAATGGTAAAACATGAATCGTAAAAGAAGTAAAAACTATCGCATGAATAGTATCTAAAGCACTGGAAAAAAAGCCGTTTAAGCGGTTTGCATACTTTAAGGCGCTAATTAGATTTTTCAATCCAGAATCACAAAGACTATCACCAAAAGATATTTCTTCTAGAGTGTAACCATAATAACGCTATGAGAAAGAAACTCAAGCAGGTGTCGTCTCAATTTCCTTTCAACATTTTTGTCAAAATACCAATTTCATCCATTTCAATCACTGCCAATTGTCTTTGGCAGCCCGACCGATTGGGTATAGCTTTCTCTTCCTACACTATTTTTGAACCCGCTCGTCAAATGACCTGCACCGGGGCACCGGGAGATTTACATAATCTCGCCACCTTATCCGCACCACCTGGCGCAGCCGGTACGGGACGAACCCCTTTTCGCAAATCCCATTTGCAAACTGGCGAGTGACGATTTTTAAAAATATTTCCCACCACGCGGATTCGCGGCGCGGTTGGTCTTGCACACGAAACACATCCCATGCACACACACACGCGCGAGACCCATCGATGTATTGTTGTCGATCGTGTGCAGAGCAGCGAAAGCGTGCACGGTGAGCAAGATTCTCGCGTTATCCCATTATTTGCATACTGGTACACCAAAACATTAACGGCCCACCGGTGGACATGTAAAACAGCTACTGATAGTTGGCGCCCAGCCTCTTGGGTGCTTTGGTGCGGGAGTCGCCGTGTTGTTGCATCGATCCTAGCCCAAACACACTGCGCCGAGTGGCTCCTACGTTATCGCGTCCGATCGCCTGATAACCCCACGGGCGCCTGTAAAGCGCAATAGGCCCCGTGCGGAGCGTTCTCGATTTGTAAGTCAATTTGTTGAGGAAGACAAATCTAATCAGTGGGTGCGGGATGCGCACCGAATCTGTGGATCAAGTGGATTTCGAAGAAGAGGCAGTACAAATCATCCACTTCTTCCTGCACCGGTACGATCCGGAATCGGGCGATCGGCGATACATCTTTTCCAGAACGCAAGGGAAATGCAGCTCTGTTGGAATTGCGTACCGATCACACTGCACGTCTCGTTTAATGGAACTCAATTGAGCAAGCGATATCTTCGTCCATTGATAAGACACTTGGACAAGCGAGTAACAACTGTATTTGTAGCCATCAGTCCGCTCAGTAGAACAGCATCTTTTCGAGAATAGTGCTCATGGGTAACCGTGTTAACCGTGCACTGATACTTGAAGAACTTGCTGCATCCCGAACTTTCGCTTTATCGGTAGACATTTCGGGACTGATGGCTTTCAAGAAACATCTCCCCTCCGGAGGGGAGCGATACTACGGCGTTTCATTCACGCTTGGAATGAACAATGTTATCTTCATACACTCTACTTCACAGATAAGACGAAATGATCAATTACATGTGTCGAGGCCTGAGGTAACCCCAAAAGAATGACCGTGATTACTTAATTCTTGTCCCGCAATCAGTTATTCTTCTCCTTCGGTCCCGCTCATCTCTCACTCTCCTGCACCGATTCGTGAAGGTCAACGTGCCAGCGGGATGGATCTGGATCGTCTATTTTCACACCTTGTGGACGGGCAGTGAGCCCAACCCAATTGTACACATCCCAACACTTATGCACCATTTTGCAAGCGGTTGGCTGCCGGAACGACTTAATCAGTTGCGATCGTTAACTGGTAACGCGTGGTCCACGATTAAATGTTCTCATTCCTTTCGATCGAACCCAATTGAGATGGTTTGCATTTGGCGTAATTTGTCTTCATTTGCGTGCGGCAAGTGTCTGTACCCGGGGTGAGACTTCAATCGAGAACCGATCAAATGAGACCGTCTCGTAAAGCAGACAGCCATCACGTATTGTCCCGCCAAGAACAGACCATATGGAGAATCGTTTCATTATGCGTTCAGTTTTCTCGTTTCCATTACCGACATATGGTTTTGTAAGATACGGAGAAACGTAACCCTTTTTCTGGCTCATTTATCTTACTGGCGCTGCTCTCGCCTATCACTATACTATCGAGATAACACAAGTGTCATTGTTGAAGGCCACGCGGCAGTACTTTTTGGGAGTTAACCGGCTGCAAACGAAAGCGAAATGTTTGGGACAGTTAAACAAGTATGGCGATTAGCAAACATACAAACATAATGCGTGGACATAAACACGCCGTCCCGCTAAAACAGCCACCCTCTGTTGGTGTGGTGTAATAAAAAATTTTCGTGACACATCATTGCCAGCCCCATTTGACGATCGTTCGATGATCGTAAAATTTCACACGCGGTTTGGTGATCGAATGGAAAGCGTTTCACAAGCACCAATGCATCCACTCGGTTCACGCACAGAACCAACTGTTACTATTTTGTTGTAAACTGTTGAAAGCAACACCAATCGGACAGCTGGATGGCAACTTGTTTCTAATTATCATAACTTCCAGCCACACTAACACACGCTCACGGCACCTATTTTTACATAACCCCGGCCAAAGTGAGGCCATTCAACTTCGCTCCCGTAAGTCACGTTCGATGTGGTACGAGGAATCGGACGGCAATGTGGACACTTGTACTAACACAACATGGAGTTCGTACCTTTCCTGCTGTTGGTGGAGAAATTCGCTACGCGTGGATAGCAGACGGCACACACTGACTGCACAACTAAACACTAGAACCCTAGCACAAGCAAACACAAGCCACAACACAGTTCTCCCCTGAGTAGCTCCCGGCTAGTGGCGTAAGGATCCTGTCGCCCTGTGTCGGAAGACTTTCTCGTCGAACCGATCCGGTCGCGCGTTCGAGCAGTATTAAACGGTTCGGTCGGAACGTGGCGCGCAAGAAATTACGACCGGGGCCGGGGCTAGAGCGAACCAGCACCATATCGTCGGCATCGTCTCGCTCGTGTCGCAGCCGAACTTCAACGGCAACGGACCGCGCGTCTCGCATCCTCGCCGGCTAACGTTGGTCGCCCGCCCCTCGATCGTGTCGTCAAACCCCACGCACAGAGTCTTGAAATATGATAATCGCATCCCATGGACCGGCGCCCTGCTCCATCCTCTCGCTCCTGCGGCTGATAATGGTGTCGTCTCTTTTCCGCTCACACTGGTGGTCAACGGCGGAGAGGATTATCTACGAATACTTGCCGAACCCTGGCCCTGGTAGTAACTAAGCCGAGCGCTTCAACGCCGTCACGATCGGAGCGTAAACCTGCCATGTTGTTGTTTTGCTTCCGACCGAAAGATCCAGCCTCCAACGCCAGACGCACACCAGTGCACTGAAGATAACGTTACGCTACAGCTTCGTGCACATTTCGGCGGAGGGAAGTCAAATACGGTTGACAAACAGCGCGACAAACTTCTGTTTGAGACTTCCCCATTCAATGACTGACGGGCCAGCACGTGGCAAACGAGGAGGGAACGAAAGGGACATTTTGGCGGAACTAAATGCGAACGGTCACGTCTTGACCCACCCACGACCAGATCCGGTTCGAGCCGGTGTGGAGGCGATAATTCGATCAGCGAGATCAACGCAGCGATTGACATTTGGGAGCTGGTGGAACTGGTTTTGGATGATTTGGGTTTTTTTTTTTATTAACTCGAATGAAGCTGGTTTGCTTTCATTTTTTAAAGGAGCGCGAGTTGCGCAACAGAAACGAAACTGTGTCGCAATTAAATTATGATATTTACTACATGCATAAGTATTATGATTTTAACATTTTTAAATTAAAGGTTCGAATGGGCTGCGCATTTGAAAACAGAGCAAATAAAGCGATAGTAAGGCATTTGTTGTGTTGTGATTGCATACTTTCAGGCGGATAAAGCAGAGAAAAAAATGTTATATTCAAAAGAAAAACACTATACAAACGCTTCGAAAACGCTTTACTTGACTGGCAAAAATATTCCGGACTGGGATTTGATCTAAAGCACAAAGGATCATCTTGTATGCGGCGAGTTTCTTCGGAATAACTTCAACATCAACCGAATATATCTATTAAATCCCTTTTGTCGGTAGATTACATAAGTAGGATCTAATTATCAGAATGTTTTTTGATGTCGAACCAAAAATTAACAAATATAATCTTTTTTTTTCGAAAGTTTTTCGAATCATCCTATATGTGCATTCTTTATAATTGGCACGCTTTACCCTGTGTGCCATATAAAGATTGTTTTCTAGTATTAAATTGAACCTTGTATCGATTAAGAACAAATATTAATTTCGTTTTTAGTTCAGACCTCCAAATGGTTGCTCATCCCTGCTAAACTATGCATCCCGTACAACAAATTACTTTATTAAGGCATTATGAACTCTGTTCAGTTTGAATAACACTTGTAGCTGTGTTGAAAACACGGATTTATCTTAAACTTATTGTAATAAAAACGAAGAAAGTATAGTGAAATACTTTTGAGAAACTACTTAAAATGAATAAAAAAACCTGCTAGTGCGTAAATGCATTCCTACAGGTTACTATCGCACTCCATACACACACACACACATACACATGTACAACAGGTCACACGGGTCCTTTTCATTGAACCTGCACAGTCCTGGCTTTACATAAAACACGGTCACCAACCAACAGACACCGAACTGTTCGAACTCGTGCGTACGCTAGTCGTTCGATTCCGGCTGTACATGCGCAGAACCAGCCGTGCTCCACAATTCCCCTTTTTTCGCACTCTCTCGCATGGGGAAAATCCACTTTTTTGGGATCCGTTTCCAAACACCCCCGCCGGTCCACGGCGACCGATGACTTTCACTTGTTATTGCTGTTAGACACGTCATGTGGCCTCAGAACACCGTCATCCCAATCGTAGTCCGTATTATGCTGCTATCAGGCTGCACCATACACTCCAATCGAAGATGTTTGCTTTGTCCCCCCGTAGTTCGTCGCCGTTCTTCCGGCAGTTTGATCTGGCCGGCAATCTGTTATCTGCCCGGCTCGGTATGCTCATGCCACATCTATCAACTGTCACCGATAGTGCTTCTGGGCGGGCGATCGGTTCGGACACGATGGTAGAGAATTGCGTCTTGTCACCACTATCACCTTCACATTGTTTGGCATGGCATGCGCGAACATTAAACCAACAGTCGGAGCGGGGCGTTTCAACATAAAATAAACACGCTGCTAACAAGGCCACTGCAACGATGTTGCATAATAGGCGCACGTTTCATTACCGTCGAGTTCCGGCCGATTCTACGTTGATTCACTCGGTGACGTTATCGATTGGTCGCTACGTGATGAGTCGAATTCGTTCCGTTTCGACAGCACTCTGGCTCACTTTGATCCGTACTCTTCCGGACTTCAAAACTCGTCGCAGTACCGGTGAATCCCGGTGCCAGGGAACCGGTTAACCTCACGTCCAGCGTATCGTGCAGCAAGCTAAATACTAACCCCGACGCTGGTTCCCTCCCAAAATGATCGATTTTCACACCGCACCGAAGGAAGCGCACTTTCTACGGAGAGCCGATTTTCGGTACAGCGCTCCCGTGCGGCGGTGCCCTTATCGTCGGTTCGCTGTAGTCCTTGGTGGATCCCACGCAGAAACCAAGAGTGGGAGACCGGCAACATACATAAGAACAGCATGGCTCTCGCGGCGTCAAGTGGAAGACGCTCTCTCCAGCAGCTGAGCATAAACGCCACGTGACGTCAGAAGACCTATGCTAGCTCTCAGTGTTTTGCTCCGCTTCTCGATCTCTCTCGTTATGATGTTCTCCCCACTCTTGCCGTGTATATATGCTTTGAAATAAAAAAAAGTACTATGGAGGGGAAAACTAGCATAAGGATCTCGTTCGAACCGATGTTTCTTTCCTTTTCTCGCTTTCTTAGTAAGCCATGCCAGTCACTCGTGTAAGAAAGCGATGAGGCTCACGTGTGGACGTACATATGCTCTGAATCGCCCACTGACGAACAAAACTCAGCCCTTCTAGAGTAAAACAAGCAGCTTCTAACCGAAAGAGCAAGAATGAGGGCCGAGCGGCAGCAGGGCTGAAGGGAACACGCATTCTAACTGAGGACGGTGATGATAAATGGAAGGCATAACTGCTCAACATACGCATGCTTCCGGCTTACCCTGAACCACGTGCTGTTGGTAAATGCATTCGTCGGCGATGTAAGGCAACCCGACTTGGGCAAGGCAATACCAGACACAATACATGTATTGGGCTATTTCAGAATGAATAGGAAATATTTCGTCATTTTCCTGTTCGAATGATGGTACAGAAAGATGAGTTATTACGAAATCGTAGCAGGCTATGACACTAAGGTGACTTGAAGATCTTTATATGTACATGAAATCAAGTAACGGATTGAAAATGTCCTAAACGTGTCATATATAGAAAACATTAAGTTGTTTGAATGAGGCTTCATCAAACTTAAAGGTTTTATTTCTAGGGTTAAAGTAGTACCAACTGATCAGTACTCTGTTGAGCAAGGGAACAAATGACAAAAAAAATGCTGTTCTATAAATTCCACAGATTCCAATATCGGAATTCTTTGCAGCAGGCATTGCAAGTAATTCAAGGCCTTCCATCGGCGTTTATATCCGCACCTTACACCATTCGCTGTGACTTCACTTGCCGCCTGCAAAACGTGCGCCTAGATATAGCATTGAATTTTAAATGACGATTTAAACACGTTGTGCCCAGAGCACAAACTTAAAAGGTAAACATCGGATGAATAATAAATGGTGGTGCACATCTGCATCGCGGAAGCTGAGCACGAGACGCACTATAGCTTGAAATTACTTGAAATGGTAACAAAAACCAGGTCAGAACTATTTTTGGAATTATTTATTGCGCCCCAGTGGCGGCTGTTTGCTGGAGTTTTCGGGCAATTTGGATATCTGTTTCTAGTGCGCGATTTCTCGCACCCCACGCATCGATTTGTATGAAGGAAGAATTTTTGGACACGAGCCAAACCATTACAGTTCCAAAACAACACCTGCAATTAGCCTTTTCTATGTCGTAAGCGGATTCGAAGTGTGACCTTTGGCGCTTATGGCGCCTCGAATTGTTTGAGTTTTCCCGCCCATCCCTGCATGATGCAACACGAGTTCAAAAAAGGTCCGTAACCTCCAAATGTCCTTCCCGCCAGGAGCATCGCTCGAAATATAAACGAAAGTTGTTTTTCCGTAGCGCAACGCGAGAGACGCCGGAAAACGGTGGGTTTGTTTTCCCCTCCGGTTTCCATGACGTCATTTTTGTGCGTGTGCCAATACTACCGTTGGAAGCCGGTTGCGAACTAAACATGACGACATTACGCTCAACACGGTGCAATACGTCGTGTGGCCTGTTTTTTTTAAACTACATAAAAAGGTCCATAGAGGACGCTTCTAAACTGTGCAAACGTAGCCGTCGTCGTAATGAACCTCGAACTCAAATCCTCACCGCCAGACCCCGTTCCCTGCCGTTCCCATTTTATTAACCCTTCCCCTTTTTTGGTCGCTCTCCGGTCTGTCTTTAACCGCCCGTCTGGCTGTATAAATAAAACATTCATTAGCCCGCGCAAGACGACGTCGTCGGACCACGCGAGGTGGAATTGTTGCGTAGAAGCGTATGCCGCGTGCTCGTGGTGGTGTGGAATCGAGCCCCCAAGAAATCGTCAAGAACAACAACACGGTCAAGACACTGAACATGAAGTAATTCCGGCTTGCCAACGTGGGTAGGCAAACGAAGAAAAAAAACAGCACATAAAGTGCATACCATCGGATGTCCGCGATCGGCTTCCCACTCTTCGATAGAACGTGTAAAAAATAGCTTAAAATTATTTCGAACCACACGATACCGTCCGATGATCCTGCTCGCGGATTGTGGTCGTATTGTTTGTGGTTGAGGTCGTTAAGCATGCGAAGAATGTTTTACCAGCATGTGTGAGGTTTGGCAAGCTGGACCCGGTTTATAAACAAGTTCCATGACCGTGCGCGGTGGATGAATGGCAAATCTAGACGATGACGAATATAGAACACTGGGTCGGTTGTTAAATCCTGAATCAACAGAAAATGTTTACACATGGCAGAAAACTAAACACGAATGTATTTGCACTGTATTTTAAAACCTTTTGTAAATTGTTGTTTATTGAAGAACTTTATTTCTGGCATGTTCTAAAATAATCATCACCCTTATTCTATAAATGTGCCTAGACCATTTGCTTAAGGCAGCCTATGTGTTGTCTGCGTCGACCAATCGACTTGATTTTTGAAAATATTTGTGATTTGAGACAAAAGAGCTATGTTTTTTGTAACAGACTACCGTTTGCATCAAAATGTGTGAAGTATATGCTGCACATGACGAGACACTGTATGACAGTGTGATCTAATATACGATGGTTTGTGTACCGGCTGGTTTGTGTTCTGTTATACAAACTGTTATAAAGCCTTTTCAAAATGTATGCAATCCTCGGCTTCCCGTATACACTCCGAAGCTTTTTGTCTGTTTGTTTTTTTTTTCTTATCCTCTTTACAGTGTCTTTTTAAGCCACTAAATGTAACAACAACTTTTCATGTATTTGGCGATCAAATATATGGAGATATCAAAATTATTCTATCACGTTCTGGCGGGACTACAAGATTAAATAATTATTTCGGGAACTGAAAGCTGCTCGAATTTTCGAGCGAATGCTTTGAAGCGGGCTTTACACATCCCTATAACGACCTGAGAACGATGATGCGAGAAGAGCTATCGAGACGTCACACCAGTGGAAAAATCTCACTAAATTCAAAAATCTCGGCCGTCTTTTCGACTCAACCTCAGTTTACGAAACTTTTGACAGCTCCCTTGAGCTTGAGTCGAAGATTCGACCGGACAGCAGTAAATTCTACCGATTTTCCGATTCTACCGATTACCGTTTGAAGTCCGCCATTGCAAACCTCGGAAAATGACTTCCGTACCGCCTTGGCTTACCGACAATTCGCCCCATTCGCTCCATTCGCTCCTGTCAATTGCCGGCCGGGACGTGTAAAGCTCGTTTGACAGATGTGACGTTTGCATTTTGTTGTTATTTTTCTATTTTTTTTTTTCAAAAACAAAAAAAGAAAAATATGGCCTGTTTGTTGTGTTGTGCTGCCGTAGATTTTAATATACATTTCGTTGTTTGCGTTGTAGAAGGGAAATAAAACCCTTTTCCGGAACGAATCCCATCTCCACGACTCCGTGCAGCTGGCATCGTAACAAACAAATGCTTACAGGTTGAGAAAAAGTCGTACGATGTGTTTTTTTTCTCAATCTTGTGACGATGCCACTAGCAGACCACCTGCACCTGTAAAATGTTGTAAATAAACCACATTCGGATGCCGGTTGCGTTGCTTCGGCTCCCAGATAAGGTGCCACGGCTGCAGTTTCGTGAGGTGTGAATCATGCCGAGCCGTTCGTTGATATTCTGTTTGGTGCCAAAGCAATCATTGAAAAGTGGTACACATTCCGTGTTTGTGCTGGTGCTGCAGAAAATGTGACAACTTCGGAGCTATTAGTTTGTTTCGAATGAATCGTTCTTAAAATCACAAGTGAAATATCGTTAAAATAAAAGTTTCGGCCGTGATTCTCTTATCAGTACATCACACGCGTTGACGTGGGATACAGTTCGACCGGGGGGCTCTTTATCCATGTCGGATTCATTTGTGATAAGGGAATGGCGCTGAAGATCAAACAGCAATAGTATTCATATGTACATATGTATTCTTCGCTGTAGGGAGAGAGTTTTCAGTCTCATTCGTGGGTGGAAAAGACACCCACACCAAAGCTAGAAGATGTTCAAAATCGAGTCGTACATCACACCCATCATCCTGAGCTACGTGGAGAAGTACGTGAAAAACATCCGTCCCGAAGATTCGCAGCTGTCGCTATGGGGCGGCGAAGTGGTGTTCCAAAACCTGGACCTGAAGCTCGACGTCCTGGAGGAGGAGCTGCAGCTACCGTTCAACTTTCTGTCCGGTCACATTCACGAGCTTTCGATACGCGTGCCGTGGACAAAGATCGCCTCGGAACCGATCGTCATCACCATCAACACGATCGAGTTTGTGCTGAAGTTGCGCGACACAAACGACCGGCACCTGCCCAAGCGGGAGCCGCTGCGGAAGGGCAAGAGCTCGGATGAAGCACCTCCGCCGGGGTACATGGCATCGTTGATCAGCAAGATAGCAAACAACATCACGATCCGGTGCCACAACGTAATCCTGAAGTACGTCGAGGAAGACATCGTCGTCTCGATGAACATCCAGCAGCTTTCGATGGAATCGGCCGACGGTAGCTGGAACCCGTCGTTTGTCGATATGTCCGCGACGAAAGTGTCCCTGCGGAAGCTGATAAACATAGTCGATCTAACGATCTGTCTGGATAAGCGCAATTCGGCAGGCAAGATCGAGGTCTGCCAGGAGCCGGTCCTGTACCGAAGCACGCTGCAGCTGCGTATGCTCGTGAAGTACAACGTGTCGTCGCAAGACCGGTCGTCGCTAACGCGCATCGACGTGCATTCCAAATTCCTCGATTTCAACGTTTCCTCGCAGCAGTTCCCAATGCTGATGCGTCTGTTTGATCTGGCGCTGGCACTGAAGCAGGGGAAACTGAAAACCGAGCCCGCGCAACCCACCCCCGACGGCGGTGTCGACGTGGAGGACGAAAGTGGCCAAGAGTCGCTGCTCTCGTGGGCCTGGAATCTACTGCCGTCCTTCTTTCCTGAGGAGAACGAAAGCGACCACTCGGAGGAGCACGACTTTCGCATCCTACACACCGGCCTGTACATCGATCAGCTGCGAGTGATCTTCAAAACGCAGGAACTGATCGGTGACGGTATCGTAGGAACGACGAAAAAAATTAAGTACCGTCCTATCCTGCGGTTCGATTTTTACAACTTTTACGGCGAGATGATCGCGTGCGGCCTGAAGTGGTTCAATGTGACGCTGGGAATTTCGCGCGTTCAGGTGCAATCGCTCGAGGACTGTCCGTGCGGTCAGCGGGAGGGAAGTGTGAAGGAAATTTTCGAATCCAGCAGCGAGCAGGTGTCGCAAACGAATGACTTGGGCCATCTGGAGAGTTCGTTCTTTGGCGATAGTGCGGGGGGTGGCCGGAAGTACAACGTCAACTGGAACTATCATCTGAGCAGCTTCAGCCAGGAACGGTTGCTGCAGAAATTCCCCGCCATCGCAATCGATATCATCCACGAGGTGCAGCTACCGGACGATCGGCGCACGTCCGAGTTCGGCAGCGATCTGGAGTTCAGCAATCTGGCTGAAAAGTATATGATCCGGGCGTTTGTTGGACCGTTCAGGGCGAAACTGTCGGCGGACACGATTCATCGCTTTCAGACGCTCGCCTCGTACAAGGATTTCTACGAGTACCCACCATACTACGAGGAGAAGCCGATGCCGACACTCTCCCAACTGCCACCGCCCTCCGCCGAGGACTACGATGCGCTGATGCACGAAATTCCTCTTCGACAGATTCACATCACGCTACAGAGTCCAACGATCGAGCTGCATTCCTTCGACCACGCACCGAGCGTTTCGTTGCTGCGAAAACAAAGCAGCGGCAAAATACAGCCTCCGCCACCGAAACCATCCCTCACGGTGCAGCTGAATCGTGTCGAGTGTAACATTCTAGCGCCACTGTACCCGAATCGACTCGTCTACACAACCTGCCAGCTGCCGGAACCACCGGCAAAGCTGTTTGACGCCTGCCACCAAACGATATCGGGCAATCTGGAGCGTCTCCAGATGAAGTTGCATCATCCCGGTTGGAGTGACACGACGATCGCCACCGCGGACAGTATGAACTACCAGCAACGCCTGCTTATCCATCCGTCTTTGTGGCCAAACGCGGAGCTTAACAAAGTGGAACACAACATCACCGTAACGGATCTTAAAATTATCGCGAATCCACTACAAGCCCTCACGTCCACCTCGATCGTGCAGTCACTCGCGGCCCAACAACCGGCGCCCTGTATCGACTGGGAACCGCTGCAGCACGAGTCGCTTCCCACGACAGACTTACTGCTCTCATACCTACACCTCCGGAAGGTTGAAGCCGATCGCACTGAATGCTACAAACTGCTCGCGCGCAGCCTGAAACTGCTCGCCTACCAGCACGCGACAGCGGACGAGAAATCGCTCACCGCCCTCTGGCCGGACCACTCTACGGAGGAAGATTTCCTCACGGTGATATTCCAGCTGCCCAAGCAACTCGACACCACCATCGAGCATCCACCGCTGCTCTACGCCAAGCTGCTCGATCTGAGCCTCAATTTGGATCCGAACTTTCTCGCCTTCCTCCACCTGTGGCAGCGGGCCGGGGCATTGATCGAGCGCAGTAGCACATCGTCCCGCGGACCATCCGCAAAGCATGCGCACCGTTCGCATCCGGCACAACCGACAAACGTATCCGGGCACCGAGCGGCGGCAACGAGAAGCGACGGGAAGAAGGCTCCCGGCTCCCTGCCTGCAACATCCGTCCATTCGAGCTCGGGCAAAGCGGCGGACGGACCGGGTGGTGGTCCGGTCGTGCACGGTCCGGCTGCCTCCACGCTTGGAGTGGATGAATCGGATCCGCGAAAGTGCTACGGGGTACCGGATGATGATGGAAATGCACCGTCGGGGGATGGGCAGTTCTGGGCAAAGCTAGCAAAAAGGATCATATTCCAGATGGAGGTGAGTCACTTCACCGTGTGCCTGCCGGTGCACAACATCATCTTCCACTCGTTGAGCGACTCGCTGGAGGATGAGTTTGGGCAGAATGAAATCTTCATGATCAAGTAAGTAGCGATGTTTTGTTGTTGCTCGATACACTTTGATAGCATAGTTTGGAATTGAATTTCTACGACCTCTTTAATTTGTGACTAAATTTTCATCTCTCCTCTTTTCAGACTTCCCCTGATTGCTGTGAATTCCGCCTTCAAGTGTCAAACATTGTCCACTAGCATCAATCGTTTCCCAATCAGTATCGCCCGTTCCGTCTGGCCGGTGGAGAAGGAAAGCTTTCCGTGGACGATATCGCTGGCAAACGCCTCCAGCTGGACGTACCAGAACGGCGAGATGAACAAATTGCTCGACGAAACGACCACCAACATTTCCATGGTGCTGAACTTCAGCGATGACGCGACAACGACCGCTGCCTCCTGTACGTCGGCCTGCTTCCACATCGACACCTCTCCGTTCCGTGTGACGGTCGTCAAAGAGCAGCTGGTGCTGTTGCGATCCACCCTGGATCGATTGATGCAGCTACCGATGCTGCAACCGGCCGGTAGCGACGCCAGCAAATCGGATTCGACTCAACAGTTCTTGGAGATCTCACAACTTCCGGGTGGGAGTTCGATAGCGGCGGCTGTCGACCTGAGAGAGTTCCTGGACATAGCGCACAACTCCAGTGGTGGATCGGAAGAAACGCTCAAAGAAAACGCACCATCCGGTACGGACGGCAGTGGTGGCAGTGGCAGGCGCCCGTTGCCTTCGCTGTGGCTCCAGTGGACTTTCTCGAAGCTTACCGTGAGCTGTATAACGCGGGATGAAGTGAACGGTGCGCGTAAAGAGCGGCTCAAAGTGAAGCTCGAACTGGAGGATATCATCTATTCGCTGGACAAGCAGGCGGTGTATTCGCAGGTGAAGGCCAAGATCGGTGGCATGAGTGGTGTGTGTTACGAGTGGCAAGAGTGCACCAGTAGCCCGTCCCATCAGCCATCCACTGGCGGCTGGGTGCGAAACGAGGCGCTGGCAATGACGGTGCAAACGGGTGAGGCGAGTGAGTCGAGCAAAACGACCGGCACGGACACGTTCTTTAGCATGACGATCACGCGAGCGGAAACACAAAACGTGCACTCGAAGTGGGACACGGTGCGAAAGTCGCGCGAACACAACGACACGCTCGTGGAGGTTTTGATCAAGATGGAGCAGGTCGATCTGCGGCTGGATCTGGATCTACTAGGAGAATGTACGCGCATGTTTGCGGACGTTTTGCAGCGGGACGTGACTGGTGCATCACCGGACACGATTGACCGGGATTCAGAGCCCGGTCCGGTGATGGGCGTAAAGGATCTTCCATTGATTCTGTTCGCCAGCAAAGGCATCACAGTTTTCCTGCCACTGCGCTGCTCCGAAGCGGACATGGAGCTTGCCCAATGTTCGGTGTACATTTTCAAGGTCAGCACCATCACCGTGCACCATAACGTGGAAAATCCGATCTGTCGCGTACCGTTGCGACCGGACGTGTACACGAAGGCGGCCCAAATGCGCATCCTGAACGTGCCGGGCTCGAAGGTGGAAGACCGTCAGTACGAGCTGCTACTGAAGGAGATCTCGCTCAGTACCGCCGTCTGGGGCGAGGTGGTGCGGTACCTGCACGATCAGCAGACGTCCACCACGCACCACGACAATCCGGCCTTCGAGTGGAACAACCTGCAGCAGGGTGCGCAGCATCGTTCGTCCCACTTCGATGTCGTGCCGGTGTTCAAAGAGTTCAACTTTTCCGCCATCTACGCACCGTGCATCATCTACAAGAACGTGCTGATCTGCAGCCGCGCGATGGAGCTGAACTGCATGTCGGATCTGGTGGTAGACGTCGATCTCGCACAGCTACGGCTGGCCGAGCGGCTGCTGAGCAAGAGCAAACAAATCGGTGACAGTATTTTCCCCCCGCTACCCGTCGATTCTCCGCAACATTCCTACACGACGGGTGTTCCGGCGACACGCAGTAACAGCTCGGCGGATGCGACTAGCTTACCGAACGGCGGCGCGTACAGTGTCGAAGAAAATGGCCGAGAGTCGGTGAGATCTTATCGCGACTCGCTGCCATCGTCACGGTTTCGAAGGAGTAACTCGCGGCTGTGGAAGTACGAGGAAGACTCAGGACTGGAGTCGTACCGTACTTCGGACGGAAAACGGCCGGTTTCGAGCAGCAGTAGAAAGAGCGGTGGCACACAGCGACAGCGCAAGATATCGTCGATTTCCTCCGAAAGTGCTTCGAAACTGACGCGTTCCCGAACCACATCCTCCATGGGGCAATCCGCTGGCCCGTTGCACATTCCGTACGAGGTATGCCTGCTCGGAGGGTACTTCAGGATAAATCTCTTCACGCAGTTCGATCGCAACAGTGGAGGGCCGGCCCTGAAACTAGTGTTGGCGCAACCGAATGCTCTCGTATCGCTATCGCTGCTCGAGCGCGTCCTTCAGCTCTCACTGTTCGATCTAACGATCGAAGTGGGTGATCTGGCAGTAGTAAAAACGGTTACCGGTGAACCGGACGAGCTGGGCATTCCGCAACCAATCTTGAAGACGCGCTTCGTAAACAGCCTCACCAAGAAAAGCCGCGAACTGCGCATCGATTTCAAACGACCAATCAAACTGACCGTTTCACACGCCAAAGTGAAGCAAGTTATGGAGCTGATCGCACTGTTGGATGATTTGTTTTCGCCACGCGCAGTAAGCAAACGTCGCGGTACGCACGGGTCGACAAGTAAGCCGCCACCCAAACCGGTGCTCAGTAGAAACAAATTTCTGCTCATCAAATCGCACCTGTACGATGTGGAAAAGATTCAGATCGGTTTGTCGCAGGTGATGCTGCACCTGCTGGACGAGGATAGCGACCGTCCCGCGCAGTACAACATGAAGTTGTCGTTCTCGTCCGTACAATCATCGATCCGCGTACAGGAACGGCCCGAGCGAATACTGTTCGAGCTGCAGCTAGCGGAACTGCTGCTCAGTGCCGGCACGTTCGTTGCTCTTCATCCGTTCTCCTTTCAGCTGCAGCTGACGCTCGCACAAGAATACTGGAAGCGTGATCCGCTCGTTCAGATTAAGCTCCAATCGTCCTACCTGCAGGTGGATCTCGTTCCCTATCTGTTCCAGCAAGTGGAGCTAATCCAACAGGAACTGCTCGAGGCGTTACGGTGCAGCGAGCAAGCATCGGATCGGAAGGATTCCGTCTCGACGGTCCACAGCAGTGCGCACGTGGCGACACCGAGTCGTGAGCTGCTCATACCGATCGTTCCGCCGCGCTTCGAGCAGAAACGCACGAAAGAAATGCAGGAAGAGTACTATCAGGACGATTTGCGGTGAGTAAACGATTTGCCCATCAATTTGTTCTTGGTGATGGGAGTTGTTTAACGTACTATTCAACGATCATCTAATAAATATTCATTATCCCTTCCAGTGCCGGAGCATTCCAGTTCATCGAAACGATGAAGATCAACGAGCTGCCATTACCGTATCAGATAAAGATCATCAATCGCGAGGTTGGTGTTATCTGCTGGCGTTACCCACAGCCAAGGGCGTTACATCAAGTGATCGTGTATCCTGTTCCCATGAACGTGAGTGAAAGTGGCAAATACAAATATTAAATGATAATTTGTAGAGAACTTCTAGATAGAGGTTCTGGAAGAACACTGCTTCTGCAAACTGTGTGGACGATGGAAAAACTGAGATTTTGATCTGCGAATCAATTTGCAGCTGTTTAATCGCATAATTTTTCTTCTTTCTTTCCATCTTTCCGTCTTAGTCCACAAAATCGGTCAACATACAGTGCAAACTGGAATACTACGCGGAAATTAATGGCAGTTTCGTAGAGGTATGTCAGTTCACGCTGTCCGAGAATGAGAAAACGTTCCTGCAGCTTCCCACGCGTAAGATTGCTTCGGCCATCTGGAGGATCGTTATGACGCAAAATGTGGTCTACGATGAGGGAACAACACGTGCGCGAGACGATGACGGCGAAACAGCTGGCGTCAAAAGCGACAGCACCACCGACGATGATGCGGATCGTGGTGGCGGTGGTCTTGGACGAACGCTACTGACGACCATTACGGATGTGCTGTCGGACAGTTCCTATCTGCCCGGCCAGCGCGTCGTGAGCCTACCATATCGCTTGCATCCCAAAATCTTCGTCGCTTGTATGCGTGTTGATTCCATGTTCAGCGCGGTCCTCGTACCGAACGTGGAACTAACGATCGATCTGAAACCGGTCCAGTTGAATCTATTCAACCAGGTTCGCTACGATGCCGAGCTGCAGCTTCCGAAACCTTTCGGACGGTACCGTCTCTGCCGGGAGTCGGCCGAATTTGGTGCACACAAGTTCCTAATGCTGAACGCACACCGTTTACGTGGCCAGTGCTCCCTGTACGACAGTCTGGACGTGTTTGTAAGTGCCGAGCTTAATCTGCACTGCGAGCTGCTCGATTACAATCACTTCACGTTTGAAAGTGCGCTAGAAATTAGCAACTTAAAGGCTTACGGTTGGGTAGGGGAGCGATCACTCGAGTTGAGAACGATAACGGACGATATCAGCGTGCGGTACGGTCCCTCGATCGGCTACAATCTGGCCGTAGCAGAAAGGATGTGGAACGGCAGCATGTCCACAGGTGGGGAACATCCCTCTCTCGTACTGTACAGCAGGTACATGGTATGTAATCGCACCCAGTGCGGCATAAAGTTCGGTCAAACCGGCACCACGGAAATGATCTACCTCGGTCCGAACGAAGTCTGTCTGTACGCTTTTCGTAGCTGCCGTCAACGGCAGCAGCTGCAGCTTTACTTCACCGAAGGCACGACGCAAGTGGCGACGGAAGCGTTCGATGTATCCACCGAAGGTTTGCGGCAAGTTTGCGTGCAGTCCATCCACGAGGAGGACATGGAGGATGAGAAGATGTTGCTCGTGCGAGTTGAGAATCTTTCTTCAGATGGAAGTGCTACCAGCGGCGGCACCCAACGAAGTATTACGATCGAAGGACAAATTGGCTTCTACAATATGACCTCGCAGCGTCTGAAGTTCCAATATCGCTATTACAAGATCGTCCCGCACAGTGACCGTAACTACACGTCCACCAGCTTCCAGGTGGCAGCGGGCGACAGTGCCAATTTATTCTCGCCTGCCAACAACAAAAATCAACAGACCATCAACATTGCCATCGGCGACGGTGGAGGAGAGGCGGGCGGACGTGTTGGTTGGTCGGGTGATGTGCCGTTACGTGAGATCATGAACGGAGGCAGTATGCCGTACCTGGTGAAGATACCGACGTCGACGATCACACGCGAAGGATATATCAGCTACTGGGTTCGGATTGTGCGCGAAAAGTTGGTGGACAGCAAGACGGCGCCGGTCGTGAATGGGGAAGTGCTAGAGCGGGTGCTGGTGATCGTTTGGCCACTGTTTATGGTGGAATCGCTGCTGACAGTAAACACGACGGTAAGTTACAGCTTCACACTTTGACGACTGAGATGAGATGTAGCATGAATAACCTGTAGAACGCTTGTTGTAGAACCCAGAAGATGTTGAAAACTTCTTTTATTTTTCTGTCGGCAACTTCCACAGGCATATGACGAAAAACTCGACCAATCTTTCTCCATCTACGGACAAGGGCAGCGAAAGCAGCTGAACGTGGCCGGCACGTACTCCGACGAGCACGAGCTAACGTTCCGAATGGACTTCAACTCGCCGCACGGCGAAGACAAGCGCAAAGCACTCCTGTCCTATCGCCTAATCGACGGCAAAACGTTCTTCCAAGTTCCGTCTCGCTTCCGTACCATCGAAAACGCCCTGGAAGCGCTCCGGGACGGTCAACGGTTGCCCGATTGGCCGTGCTCGCGCGAGGAAGAGCTACGGTGGCGCCGGGAGAACTCCATCCAGGAGGCTACATTCCCCCTGTATAACTGTTCGGCCGCGTACGAAATGTCCTGCTGTCTGATGCTCAACATAGCTCCGTGGGCACTGTTCATCAATCAGCTGGGCTGCGAGGTGCGCCTGAAAAATGGTACCACCAGCGACTCGAACATCATAGCAGCGAACAGCATCGTCATGCCGTTCCACGTGGAGACGAGTTTCACGCTGGAAATGAACGTGGACTTCGGGCTGTCGTTCCAGACGGAGCCGATCTACATCAATTGTCCGGACGCGAAAAAACAGTCCCCGAACGGGTATGCCGTACTGCCGCTGGATGGTTCAATCGATATCAGTATCCGCACTGAAAGTGGGGTAAGTGACCAGATCTGTTTCTAGGACTCATTTTAGCTCACATCATCAAAAGCATCGGTTTTATTTTCAAAATTCACTGCCAAAACATTATAAAAATCAGTATAAGTTGTTGCTTCGCAACATTTACATTTTCGACGCATTCCTGCGGAACGCGAAATCGGGTTTGACTGACTTGATGGCATCGCGGAAAACCTGCAGCACCCGGTCCACACGCTCGCTGGTCGCGTTCTGTCCCATCAGTCCGATGCGGAACACTTGTCCGGCGGTCGGTCCAAGTCCGCCGCTGATCTCCACCAGGTACGTCTTCATCGCGTACTGGGACACTTGCAGCCAGTCGACGCCTTGTGGAACGCGAATGGTCGTGACGGTGGCTAGACGGTCCTGCTCTTGCGCGTACAGTTCTAGACCCATGCCGAGCAAACCATCGTACAGCCGCTTAGCACAGTCCTGGTGACGCGCAATGATGGACGGGATGGATTCCGCGCAAGCGAGAGCGATCGCTTCCCGTAGACCGTACAGAAGGGTGGAAGAAATCGTGTGGTGGTAGCTGTGGATGTGAATTTTCAGTTAATATAGTGTCTTATCAATGGGTTTCCAAATAGTACATGTAGTAATAGTAAATTTCGAAATTCCTAGTCCATGACACGACAAGACCAGTTACAAATCCCAATTGTCACGTTAAATAGATATGGGTATATAATCAGATCGCAGAATGCCAACAATTGCAACTCAAAGCCTGCATAGCCCTGCATGAATCTTTGAAGACCGTCTGGCGTTTTTTTTTTGCTTCGGCTCGCCATGCCAGCAGATAACAAAAATAATGCAATAAATGAACGGCATCCATTGTGCTATCGTATAGATAATTCTATGAAGCTCTAAGAGTACGCAAACTTATCGGAGAGGACAGAACTTCACTTACATGCGTGGTCGTCCAAAGCAACCCCAGTAGTCACCGACCAGGGCCATATCCCAGTAGTACACTTTCACCTTCGTCTGGCGTCGCTTGTACCGCTCCCTGTTCGTATCCCCAGCCAGCCGTCCAGAAATGAAATACACACACGCACACGACAAAGCAAACATAAGAAAAATCATTAAACTAACATGCCGGGCGAGTGTGCGCGCGCGCCTTGATGATAACAGCAATTACGCTGCGTCACACAAAAAGGTACAGATCGCTTACACGGCACGATGGTTGAAGGAAATCGGCGTTATGCCCGGCGGCGCTCCGAGTACCTTCTGCGAGCCGGTATAAACGGCATCAATCTCCCAGCGGTCCATATGGAAGGGCGCACCGCCCAGCGATGCGACCGTGTCGACGATCAGCAGACAATCGTGCGCCCGGCAAAGTGCTCCAACGCCCTCCAGTCCCTGGAGCACCCCGGTGGACGAATCACCCTGCGTGAGGAATAGCACCGACGGGCGGTGAGTTTCGAGGGCACGCTTGATCTCCGCCAACGTAAGCGCACTGCCCGAGGAGGCTCGCACCATATGCACGTCGGCCCCGTACCTGGACGCCATATCAGCCGCCCGGTCACCCCAGTGACCCGTGTGGCCGATCAGTACCACGTCACCGTCCTCGAGCAGATTGCACAGTGTCGCCTCCATGCCCCCATGCCCGGAGGCACTGAGACAGAAGGTGGCCGCATTGTTCGTCTGGAACAGGTACCGCATGCCGGCCTTAATGTCGTCCATGATTTTTAACGTTTCCGGATGCAGATGGCCCAGTATCGGGCGGCTCATTGCCTCCAGCACGCGCGGATGCGCATTGGAGGGTCCCGGGCCCATAAGCAGCTTGTCGGGCACTACCAGCGGCTCCCGCAGCACCTCCGGCGCACTCACGCGATACTCCATGGTGCGTTTCCGATCGAACTAACTATTTCTCACGATTATGCTAAACCGACACTTTCACTAATGGACGACAGGACGTGGTCTGTACGAACGTTGCGCGAAACCACGGCGACTAAGCTGACTCCAGCCTCTGCAGACCGGTTTTTATAAGCTTATAATGCAAACGGAACGGAAAACTTATCGCGCACCCCAACGTCTGTGTGGTGTGGTTTGCTTGCGTACGATTGTTTCACAGCTGGCGCTGGCGGAGAGCGCGAGAAAAGCTACGGCGCGAGTCGGTACGAAACGTGTTATCAGCTGTACAACTCCCGCTGCGTGCGTATCTCGCGAGAGCATAAGAAAACAACACCTCAACATCTCACGGGAGACACTTTCATGCTCCGTCATTACGTCGTGTGTCGCGTAGTTGTTTGTCGGTGTGCGCGTAGTCTACGTAAACGCCGGCTACAAACAACCACTGCGTTACGGATTAATGCGTTGGATGGTGCAATCTATGCACAGATTGTCCATCTGTTTGTCAAGCTGTACGCGATCTTGGAACAATTTTTGCGTTTCGACGTAAAAATCTTGAAACTTCTGAACGCGGCGCTAGAAATTGCAAATGGATCTCAGAACAGCGATCTGTCTTATCGGACGTAGGAAGGTTATTTTATAACGTTTACCAGGCGAGTCACCCTGCTGGTTCTACAGAAAAAGAGAGGTCGTTGAATCTTCCCGGTCTAGTCATTCCATATGCGCAGGATGTGGTTTCTGTGGTCGATAGTTGTTTGGATAGGTCATGGTTGCCCTGACATGGAAGAACTAGCCAGCTGGGCGCGTTGTTTATCATATACTTTATTCATATCTTTGTTTTTTGGCAGTTCATTTCTCACATTTGTATACTTTAGTACCCTGGCTCATAAAACAACATTCCTATCAATATGATGTTCAAAATTTCAGATTATGAATCTAGTCTTGACGTCCCTGACGGAGAATAAAGTTCGGGTCTTTATCTTGGCCTCACAATTCGTCGTTACGAACCACTCCAGCATCGATCTGCACTGCTGGTCGTTCGCCTTGCCAGCCAACGAACGGTTGGAGCCGTTCAAATTGAGCAACTCTGGACCGCACAGCTGTTGCTACAGTCTTCCAAAGAATGGTGCAAAATGTGACAAGTAAGTAATACCACGAACCAGTATTGCTTTTTGGCTAAATAATCAATCAAACCGTTTACTCTTTGCAGCCCGAAAGGCACCGTAGTAACGATGCTCAATAACATCTCCATGCGTAAAGGAAAGATAAAGCCGAGCGTCAGTTTCAATCACTACCTAACGATCTACCAGCGCCGCGAGAACGGAAGCGAGTTCTCCGCCCCGATCTACCTGAACAAACCGGTTGCCCGGAAGTCGGTCAGCGTGCCGCACACATCCGGTCCTGCCGACGGTTGGCGACACCATCCGCTCTCACTGTCGATCGTCTCGCACCAGGGCCAACAGTACGTGTCCATCTACGACGATCCGTGTCCGTCGTACGCGATAGAAAACCGAACCGATTTCAACATTTACGTCGCCCAATCGGACACGGTCCAGCCGAACAAGTCGGCAACGGCCGTCCCGGAAACGGTCGAGAGCAATTTCGCCTGGTTCCAGACGGTCGGTTCCCGGCAGACCGTGTTCTACACGCCGCCCTCGCTCGACGAACACTTCCCCGAGCCGCAGGAGTCGGATCTGGCGTTAATCTTCGCGTGCGTTAGTGCCAGCGCGATCCGGTGGTCGCACCCGGTGAAGATCGACGAGGAGAAGAGCATTTTTCTCAACATTCCCCTGTACGGTGACCTGAAGCTGGCGGTGCGGATACGCAATCGCACGACGGCACTCGTGATCGACTACATCAGTCAGGATTTGGAGTTTTCCGCGAAGGAAATCCGAACGCGCCTATCCAACCCCCTGCGTCCGGAACCGTCGGCGCAATCGGTGTCCGGTGCGAGTACCATCAGCACCTCGGCAGGAAGCGATTATCGCTCGGAGACGGAGTGCGCGAGCAGTGCGTCAAACCTGAGAGGCAGAGAGCAACTGCTTCAGAGTTACTTCCGATCGGTCATGATCACGCTGTTTAACGACGAACGTCAGCAGGCGTGTTTCAAGCAGGACATTATTTCGTTCAATTTCGATCGCATTGGGTTCCGAGCGGAGCGAGGCCATAAAGCGAACAGTGCTACGCTCCACTGTGGCAACATTCAGGTGGACAACGAGTTGCACTCGGGCGGTGAATACGATTTCCCGGTCGTACTTTGTAGCGAGGATCACGAGACGAAACAGCGGAAGCTTCCGACGCAACAAGCGTCTCCTAATCCGTACCGGTTAGAGGATCAGTTGGAGCAGCTGTCGAAGGTTGCACTCTGCACGCTCGAGTGCGATCTGGTCGGTGATGACGATAACGACGACGGTGACACTCCGCTCGGTTCGAAGTCGGGCGTGGAAGCGTTACGCCTCAAAGTGAATCCGATCCGGGCGTACATCGAAGACACGTACATAAACGTGCTGGTCGACTATCTGATGGAGTGTCTTCCAGCGGCCATGCTACACGAGCGGCGGGAGAACGAATCCACACCGATTCGCATTCGCTGCCAGCCCGGAGAAGTGCTGGTCCCGCGTGCTGTAACGCAACAGTCGTGCTATCTGTCCGAACCGATCAAGTTCCGGTCGGTGCGGATCGAACCGCTGGCCGTGCTGCTTTCCGTGCACGCCTGCATGCGTCTGTACATCGCGCTCGACCACAGTCCGCTCGAGTTTGCCGCGTTCGAGCGTCGCGCGGTCCGCTCGCTGCCGATCAAGTTCGGCAATGCAGTCGGCATGCACTACCTGTCCGGGGCGATCTTCGGCGGTGGGTGGGTGATCGGGTCGCTCGAGATTCTCGGCAGCCCGAGCGGTTTGGCACGCTCCGTCACGAGTGGGCTGCGCGATTTCGTTTCGCTTCCGGTGCAGGGCCTGTTCCGCGGGCCGTGGGGTTTCCTGGTCGGCGTGACGCAGGGCTCAGCCTCGCTGATACGAAACATCACCGCCGGGACGGTGAACTCGGTGACGAAACTCGCCCAGTCGGTGTCGCGCAATCTAGACCGGTTAACGCTCGACACGGAGCACGTCCAGCGGACGGATGCGTTGCGACGCCGGCGACCCCAGGGCATGACGGATGGGTTCACGCAAGGGTTGACCGGGCTGGGCATAAGTCTGCTCGGTGCCGTCGGTGGCCTCGCCCATCACCCACTGCAGGCAACCAATCCGTTCGGCGTGGTGACGGGCATGGGTAAGGGAATTGTGGGCGCCTTTGCCAAACCGATCAGTGGGGCGGCCGAGCTGGTCGCACTGACCGGGCAGGGCATGCTGCAGAGCGTGGGCTACAACACGCTACCCACACCGAAGCTACATTCGCGCCACTCGCTGCAACGGCTGGAACCGATCCCGCACAAAGCGCTCTGGGAACCGCAGGCCGTCTGCGAGGGTTCGCTGCTCTTCACCGTCCAGGCAACGCTGGCCACGCACGGAGAGTATCGGTTGGTGCTGATTGCGATCTACAGCAAAGCGCTCGTGCTGTACGACGTGCACGAGTGTCAGCTGCTGGAAGTGCTCGACCCAAAGACGATCTTCTTCGACCCGGACGAGGAGGGCGACGCAACGCGGCTAGTCATTCGCGTGCGTCCGAAACTTCCACCACCACCCTGTTCCGACTACGAGCAGTATCCGATCTCGAGCCGTACGTATGACTTCGTACGTGACTCCACCATGCAACTGCCGCGCATCGCCGGGAACGTGATGGCGGGGAAAATGGGTGCCACTGCGAAAAATATCCACGATGATGGGGCCGGCGGCATGGAAGACAGTGGCGCCGTAGAAACGCCTGTCGCCATCGTCGAGCAGCGCTCGGTCGTGCTGGATATTGAACGATCGTCCACGACAAGCGGCGCGCCGGGCGAGGAACTGCTGTTGAACGATGAAACCGGATCGACGACGGCGTTGGACGGAACCGGTGTGCTGGAGGACGAATTCGACGTGGACGAGCTGGACGGCTCGAAGGATGACAGCGAGCGCAAGATAGTGATATTCCTGGACGAAAACCTGGTGCAGTATCTCGTCACGTACGTGGATCTGTTGAAGCGTACCGCCGACAGCCAACCGGGTCGTGGTGGTGAGGACAGTGTAGCATTCGCTCCGTTCGAACAGTGTTGAGAAGGCAACGTTCTTTTGGGTAGATGGTTTCGCGTAACGCGAGGGATAAATTATTAACCGACCTGGTTGTCTGTAAATAACCTGTACCGCAATATAAGAGCCTACGGCAATTCCATTCAACTCCAGATGGTTTTTATTATACAGGGTTGTAACTTCCTAAAATTATCGAATGTGTGTTGAGCGTGTTGGTTTTTATATTAAGTGTAAATTGTTTGTTGCGCCTAGCACAGCAAGCGTCATTCTTCCCTTTCCCCTTTGTATCCCGTGCGAATAATGCCCATCCCGACCCGTAACAGGAAGTTGGAAGATCAATTCCTCGTTCATTTGTCCTTGCGCAGCTTCTGGCTGGACAATTCGATCGAATCGAGCCACAGCTTCAGATCCTCCGGCATCGCTGGCCGCTGCTCCGCTCCCGGGAACTCCTTCATCAGCTCCAGCACGTCCACGTTGGTGATGCACTGCTTGGACATGGCGACGGCGCGCACGAACCCATCGGCGAGCGTCACGAACTGCTGCTCCAGGTAGATCGCCTTCTCGTCCCACCAGACCAGCTTGGTGGTGATTTTGTACGCGGTGAAGATGGGAATCGTGCGCCGGTAGCGCACGCTGGAGGCACCCTGCACGGCGCCACCCCGTTTCGCCTTGATTTTACCGTAGATGCCGGTGAGCCCGTAGAAGTGGAAGCGCGCGAAATCCAGCTCGCGAAGGTAGCGCGCGTTGTTCATGTGGCGGATAAAGATGTCCACGTCCTGTGTCGTGCAGAGCCCGTAGATGGCCGTCTGGTCGGTTACTTTACGCTTCCGCTGGAACAGCATACCGTAGCCGAGTGTGGCCACGCACCGCAGGAAGTAGTTCACATCCCAGATCATGTACAGCACCAGAAGCCCGACCAACAACACGCAGGACAACATTTTTCTGAAAAGGAATCGCGAAAACAGAAACGGCACATTTAAACGCGCATCGTACAATATAAACCTTGTCACCGCTCGAAGGCCCGGTTTGTTTACATCTGAAAGTGCTCGAGTCGTGTCGAATACTGCTCGAACAGTAAATGTATGGAAGCCCATCACTAGTCCCACCCCACCACGGGGTGAGTCCACCTTATCTCCACACACCTTGGTCGTAATGTTTACATGACGTGTATCTCTCGAAAGCGACTTGCGAAGAAATCCTCAATAAATATGTATATTTCATCACATCCTTCCCGGATGATATAAAACACTGTTCGCGAACCAGCATCCGTCAGAAGTTGTGCAAATTACAGTTTCGATAAACATGAAGTCGCTCCCGGCGATAGTGTTTGTCTTTGCCGTTCTTTCTACCGGAACGCGGGCGACTACCGGCACGAACGAATCGAAGTTCGTGCCAACCCAAGACTGGCAGGAGATCAAGGAAGGACAAGCGATCCCGGAAGGACTGCACGTGAGGATCAATCTAACCACCGGCAAAAAGGAGGCCAAATTGCTCGACAAAGAGGATGGCGGTTCCGACGATTCATCGCTCTCGATGGTGCCGGGTGAAGAGCTGAAGGATCACAAACCTGTGCGATCCGACGGAAGTCCGACCGTCGCCGGCATGAAGCTGGACGCGCTCAGGGAAGCCCTCAAGGATATTCCGGCCAACGAGTACGCGGAAGAACCGGAGGACGAATCGACCCGCGGACGGTTCAAAAGCTACGAACAAATCAAACAAGAGCTCAAAGACGCCAATGTCGAGCTGAAGAGCGACAGCGAAATCATGGCGGATCTGTTTGACCGCTTCGGCGAAACGCTGATGCAGTCGTCCCCCACGGATCGCCAGGAGTTGGACGCACTGTTCGAGGATCTGCAATATCTCGCCCACCAGATCGACAACGCGCTCCAGTTTATCGATAGCGGTGGGGTGGAAAAAATCATCTGGCCCAGCATGAATCGCACCGATGACGCTTCGACCCGCGTACAGGCGCTTAAGCTACTCGGCACGCTGGTGCAGAACAACCCGAAGGCAAAGGTCGCCCTGATCGAGCGAAACGGCGGCGCAAACCTGCTCACGGCGCTCGGACGCGCCACGACGACGGAGGAAATTTCGGCCGCCCTGTACGCGTTCGGTGGTTTGGTGCGAAAGTTTCCCTTCGCCCAGAAGCAGCTGCTGACACCGCACGGGTACAGCGTGTTGTACGGCGTGTGGCAGAAAAAGGTCGAGCTGAAGGTTAAGGTGAAGGTGCTGCAGCTAATCGCGGACGTGCTGGAGGACTACACGAACGCCATCGACCCCGCCGGCCAAAACGATCCGACGACGGTCGAACAGTACCGCTCGACGCAGCTCGTGGACGGTCTGCGCCGGACGGAGTTCTGCAAGCACGTGGGTGAATTCTTTCACCAGCAGAAGAGCCCCCTAATCCCGGAGGACAACCTAACGGATGAAACGGTGCAAGCGCTGAAGGCGTGCAAGCAGCTTTGCCACGGAGCATGGTCGCAGTGTGCCCTGTTCCGGCATACGCTGCTGGTGCTCCGGAACAATCTGGACCACCGGTTAGACGACGATCGTGAGGTGGTCGAATACAGGCGTGAAATTATGCGTACCATCGACGAACTAGTAGCGGATCTATACAGCCAGCCAAGAGATGAACTGTGAGTGAAGCCCTCCGGATGGTTATGGCATTAGAAAGTAGAAACCATCTTCTGTGTTATAATAAATTATTACCAAACGAAACGAGAAACTTTGCTTTATGGATTCGAAAGCTGCTTTTCGACGATATAATGTGTTTTAATGTAATTCACAGGTACTTTTGTGCTTAGTTGCACATCAAGTGCATCTTAAAAAAACATCATAGTACATAGAAACTGTTTTTCGACATAACCCTAAACTAAAATCGGTGTTCTATTTAGCCGTCGAAACAAATCCGGTTGATGGTAATGCTAGCGATGTTCAGAGCGGAACCGGTTTGCTTACGTCATGATTACAGTGCAGTTTGTCAGAAACTTCCTAAACACTAACGTATTGTTATCGTAACATTTTAGAAACTGTGCTACGAATAATTTATCCACTTCGGCTAGAGTGAGGTGCAGAGAGAAGAAAATCGTCCCTGAGGTGCACTTTGCTGAAGTTATTTCGTTAATTTTGGTTATTTTTTGCCGTCTCCCGCATTGTTGTGGACTTTATCCTCGCGCACTTGAATATGACACCTCCACCGAGTTCAAGGGTTGCTTGGATTTAAATCAACACACAGCTTTTAAATTATTGATGGCTTAGCACGGGGTATAGCTACACAACTCGCCCGAGTGTTGCACCTAATTTTGGGGCTGAAACACCTCCCAAATAAACTATCTTACCGTGACTATTCACTGCAGGGTGCACACACTATGGAAACCGTTCGGCGACTATTTCCACCGTTCCCGTGGATCGCGATGCGATCGAAAGTTATGCCACGAAATCGTTGTACGCCCGTGTGCACAAGTGTGTGTGTGTGTGTGTGTCCGCGCGTTTTCTCCAGTTACACAACGCACACGCTTTCTTGCGAACGGTGGGAGAGTGGGAGATCGAAAAGGTGCGCGATCGCCGATTTTCTTCGGTGCCTTCCGCCTCCTCACTTGCGTAGCTGCTGGCTGCTCGCCTCGTTCGACTCCATCCAGCCCTTCAGGACGGCCGGTTGGGCCGGTCGCTCGCGGCACTCGGGGAACTGTTTGGTGTACTCGAGCAGATCGACACCGATCGCCCGCTGCCGGGAGTAGGCCACGGTACGAATAAACCCGTCGTGCAGCGTGATGAACTTGTGCTCGAAGTAGATCGACCGGTCGTCCCACCAGACCAGCTGGGTTTCCACCTTGTACGGCTTGAAGACGGGCAGCATGCGCCGGTAGCGCACCATACACTCGCCCTGCAGGATATTCTTCGCATTTCCCAGCGGCCAGAAGCGTGTCCGGCCGTACCAGTAGAACCGGCAGAAGTCCAGCTCGCGCAGGTAGCGCCCGTTGTTCATGTGGTTGAGCAGGAAATCGACATCCTGCGTCGTGCAGAAACCTGATAAGGAGGGTCGGTGTCGTGGTGATACGGTGTCGGCAAGGCGAACATGCGACGCGAGCATCCTTTACTCACCGTATAGAGTGTGCTTGTCCGTGACCTTTATCTTTCCCGGCACGAGCATTACGTGAAGGATGGTGAAGAACGTCCGAATGAAGTAGTTCACATCGCACAGCGCGTACAGCAACGCCACAAAACACGCCAAAGACCACATGATTCCGGGAGGTGTGCGAGAAGCCGGTGCTAATGCGCCTACGGCGGAATGGAAAATTTGGTTAAAATTATCGTGAAGAACGCCGCGGCAGCTGCTGCTGCTCTGTCACTTTGACAGGTCGGTCCACGGCTTGTTTGGATTGCCAAGGACACCCCGGCAAAATCGCACGCAGACGCGAATTTGAATGCTTCAACTCCCAAAAGAAGCACTGGGAAGATATCTTTTTCCCAGCCAATTGAACTTACCTTACAGATCGGTTACTGGCAATTAAACGACGGTTCGCAGGTAAAGGTGGACGCTTTTACTATGGATTCAAAGTCTAACCGGCGTGAAACACAATCAACGATAGCGATTAGATAGCGCACCGAGATAGGGATACCATATACGGGTCCGCTGAACAGCTGCTACATGCTGTTGCTATTAGTCATAACGTAGTCAGCCCGGTCGTAATTGTGATATTCTTCCTTACACTCACACTAGCTTCACACATAAAAAAGCATCCCTTTTTCTTTGTCCGATTTATTTCACTCTTGTTTATACTGCTGAGATGATTTTCATAAAATTAAAAGACCTCATACTACTAATAATATATTCGTGTTTTGTTTCGGTTTGTGTATGTTTCTCTGTCTCTTTCCCAAAGTGATATGATTGCCTCTACTTATGCTGCCCAAGTAGGGTCTGCTTAAACGAAAACCGTATAATAAAGTTTATTGTTTTTGTTGTTATTGTTATTTCTTCAATTGCCTTCATGAGGTTTCGATCCTTCTACACTACTGATAATGCTCTACTGGATGTAAAGCAGTGTTGCTTGCTTGCTTCGCTAATCTCTATAATTATTCAAACCCAAAAAAGGGAGTAGGGACAGACACAGATTACTTCGTTTCCGGTTCCGGCGGAAGACGGACACAACACTGAGAGGCTGAGCAGTGTCGATTCCACAGGAAGACCGGAGACCAAAATTACTTCACGAAGAGAACTCGCGTGAAGTTCCTCGTTATATTAAAATAACCGCACCCCAGCCCCTCTCGTTTGTGTTTGCGTGGGTGGAGTATGTCGACATACCACTCCTTTTTGTTCTACAAGGTTCGTTTATTTCGTACCGATTTGCTGTTGCCTCGCGCGGTTTAATTGCTATTGATTTGCCTGACTGTTTATCGCATCGTTTTAAAACAAAATTCATCGCTGGCGCCACCTATCGATGCTAAAAAACATGCATTTCCCAACTTTGCCAAACACGCGCCACTTGAGAGAGAGAAAGAGCACACTAAATACAATCGGTTTGAGCTGTTTTCCTTCCATTTGTACCTATTTTTGACATTCGAATTTCTTGTTTTTTTGGCTTTCTTGGTTTAATTTGTTCAGCGCTAGGCATCTTCTACTTAACTTCTTGTAATGCATGCGGTCTTTGTAGCTCTGTTGTAGCTCTAGCTCGCGTTTTGAATTTAGCTTACCAAAACCGGATGAACTACGCCTGATACGAAAGAATGATCTTTTCCATCGTGCTTCATATTATTTAGTGTGCTTCTTTTAAACCTTGAACCTCGAACAAACTGAGATTCCAAACTCCAAAAAAGACAAGAATCTACCTATAGATCCCTTTCTTTTGCTCTCTCCTACCTTATTGACGATTAGAAAAATGAACAACCACACATACATGCAACATTTACATGTAATTAAAAGAACTGTACGATAAACAGCAGGATAGCAGCGATTCGTGGGGCATTCCAATCAAGTGAGGAAGGTTGCAAGCTATCCCTCTTTTAAAATACCGGAAAAAGACAAACAAAAAAAATAAATAGCAGCACCCTCTGGCCGCTATTACACATGAGCCCACGCTCTACCACCCTCACTAACACACACGGTATCTTTACATAATACTACACCACTGCTTCTGCGGTTGCTGGCCATCGGTGACAATCTTCACCTCGACCTCGTCGTCAGCGACGGTGGACGAAGATTCCAGCGGTTCGGCGGCATCCTTTTCCGGCATCGTCTGCCCGGTGGCGGCATCGGGTTTTTCCTTCTCGTCGACCTCCATCGCGGTGGCGGCTTCTCCGGTGGACGCCTCGTCCTTCTGTGGTGTGACGTTCGTGGTCGTGGTGGTGGTGGTGGCCTCAGCCGTCACTACCTTCGAGGCGTCCTCCTCCTCGACGGCGAGCGAGCGTGGCGTGCTCTGGAGCTTGACGCGCGACAGTCTGTTCTTCAACATCGTCACCGGTGTCGCTACCATGCCCAGGAAGCCGCTGAAATCGAGCCGGGCGCGTTTCGGACTGTCCACCGCGGCGCCCTCGGCCTCCGTCGAGGTCGATTCCGGCGTCATGTCCTTGCGCTTGCGAGAGGCGGACAGCGGCGTACGCAGCAGACTATCGTTGCCCACCTCCGAGCCGACCGTCACGTTCAGGCTGGAGAACGAATCGTTGTGCTGGTCGGTCGAGCGACGGTGGTGCGTGAATTTAATGTCCGAGATGGGGCGCGTCGAGCGGCGCCCGGAGATGGAACGCAGCGGGCGCCCGATCACCGTGTCGCCGGTTGGTGTGGCCGGCGCAACGTCCGTCGCCTTCGGGGAACGGTTCTTTCCGGCCGTTTCCTCTGCCTTCGCCTTTGCCGGGCTCTGTTCCGTTTCAAGTTTGCCACCGGCCTTGAACGGGCTGACCTGCGCCTGGGGCGTTGTTTTCTGCGACTTCGACTTGGCGCCGGCGTTCGAGCGGGCCGGCGTTGCGGCGGTCGACTCCTCGAACTCCCACGGTTCGAGCAGGAGCGATTCCATCTCCTCGCCGTCAGCACCGAAACCCTTCAGCGGCTTCTCGGCCAGCAAGGAGCTCTCCATGGCGACGTTCTTTTCCGATTTCGGCTGCACGACCACATCGTCGGACTTCTGCTGCTGGGCACGCGAGCGAGGACTATCGCGCACCTTCGCACCGCCTTCCGGTGGCACAACGACCGTCTGCTGCACTTCCGCTGACTTCTTTGCGGCCGCCGTCGCCACCGCTGGACCGCCATCCCCACCGCCGCCACCTCCGTTGGCCGAAGCGTTCTTCTTCTGCGAGGTGCCATTCTTTTCAGCGGTAGCGTTTGCAGCAGCCGCTTGGGATCCGTTGGTGGCCTGGACACGGACCGAACCGGCGGATGTCTGAAGCTGCTGCATTGCGGCTGGGCTCTGTTTCATCGCCAGCGTGCCGTACACGTGGTCCAATTGGCCCAGGTGCTTTTGACCGTCGGTCGATCCGCCAGTTCCCGGGTGTACCACGGCCGTTTGTGGTACCGGTGCCTCGGGATGGGTGAGGGTGGCGCCTCCGACGCCTCCTCCGCTACCGATCGCAACAGGAATCTGTGACTGCTTGTTGCCTCCCTTCGACGGACGTCCAACGGATCCCGTGTTTGCGTTGGTGGCACCGCTTCCGTTGGTTGCCGTTGGCGTTGTTGCTGCCGCTCCCGCACCAACACCACCGAAGCCCTGGTACACCTGTGGCGTACGACGCCCGGACGTGGTTTGATTCGACACTTGCAGCGACATCTACAAGCAAACGGAGAATAGACAAGATTAGAACCAGCGGATTTGGTTTCAACCGCGCCGTCACTTCGGTTTCGGCGCAACACCCGTGCAATGTAGCAGCTCGGGAGGGAGAGAGAGAGATAGTGGCAGATCGTACAATGGTCACGGCGTCGTTCCGGGCGTTAATCAGTGAGTTACTCTCGTCGTGTTCGCTCGTCCGTGATGGGTGGTGGACTGCACGCGAATAAGCGTCGCGCACACACACTGGATCGAAATGTGTGTGACTTGGACTAGCGCTCGCGTTTAACATGGCACACGTTGTTGATCTATATACAGCGATTTGCGCATACGAATACTAGCGCACACATTCGGTCAAGTGTGCGCGCTTCCCAGTCGCTACACGACGGCAGCATTGATATATGTATATCGCGATGCCGGCAAATAAGCATGGCCTGCTGTGTGATCTGCCCTGTATATAGTGAACCAAAGCTGCGAACAATTTCACACGCGGGAAATAAATGAAGCATACATTGGGAACAAATAATTTGTAAATCATCTCTTCATTGCAGGACAGTTTATGAATAATGTTTTATTACTGTTGTTTCCAAAATTAATTTAACATACTTTATAAGTCATCCCTAATCGTGGCGAAGCGATTGTAGCTGATACTTGCCTGATAAGCAAGTAAGTAAGTTGTTACTTCCGTGAAAACGAATTTAAACTTGAGAAATTTTAGGATAGGAGACAGCACGAGGCAAGGTCACTAACTAAACGTAAAACTGGAAAAGTTAGCGCACAGGATAGATTAAAATTTCATGCCAGTAGCCTTATGGGTGTAAATTAACACAAAATTTGTCAATGAGGCATATTCGATTCATTTGACCTAGTCAAGGTAAACTATCCTATCGGGAGGTCGATCGTCCTGGACATACCTTTTGAAAACAACCAATCGCGATAGTCTAATTGAATATGTAGAGTGCTTCAAGGGTCCATATTAACCAAAAATTAAGCATCATTAGCATCGGGGATATGAATCGGAATTAGGCGAAATTATCTTAACCATGCTCAAGGAATGGTTAAGAGTACATAGATGAATGGTTAAAACCCGGTCGAGAGCACGTGTACAGAAAATTTACGCCGCAAGTGTACATTCTAGCGCGAAGCATTGTTCCACCGCCAAACAGACAGCATGTCCCTCCGAACACATATACGAGCCTCTTCTGGTTCGCAAATATACAAATAGCCAAGACCAAAGGCAAGGTTTCTAGTTCGCCCGATGTGCGAGTGTTGGTGATACCCTGAACACCCCCGACAGTAATTACTGCCAATCGTATTCGGGGTTCTTCTTTACACGTAACAATAACTCGACCACCGGCACAATGCTAGAAACATAGAAACATACAGAATTAGTAGATTCTCACATACACACATACCCCTGCCCGTCCAAATGGAACGCATCGGAAGGAATTGAATTGGAAACTCAGAGCGAAATGAAAAATCGAACCAAAAACAATCTATCCCCCAGCAACCCCGTTAGTGAGAGGGTGGCGTTGGTGTATCTTTATCAGGTCAAACAGCGCTGACCACCACCAGCGCCGGGCTCCTTCCCCCATGATCGAGGAAGAGGTGTGGATGAGTCTTTTATTTTGTCACTCACTCAACTGTGCGAGCCCATTTCCCCACCACTCCTCCCATGTAATCAATCTGCGCCATTGTTCCCCCGCCGATGATGCTTGATGCAAGGGCGGGCGCGAACATTCCGGTGGAATTTTGTCGTCTCAGTCAACGAAACGCGCATTCGATCGAGCGTTGCGTTTTAATCTATGTCTTGCCGCAGCAGTGCGTCGTTGCTTCAGCGTTGGAAACATCGATTAACAAAGAAACACTTAAATCACTTCTCGACCCGGTGGGAGGGAGTGGCGGCGAGAAGGTGGGAGGAGAATATGCTCACTCAGCCAGATTACGCCGGGCAAGAGAAGTCAATCTTTTCGAACACGCCGCACATACAAACACACTGTTAGACTTCGAGGAGGTTCGTTATTTGCATACAGAAACAAACACCCAGAAGGAGTGGAATGCGTTTGCTGCTGCAATTTATGCACATAAATCGATATATATTGTTGTATAAAATCGTGCTGTACTCGTTGGTAGTGGACGTTAAATGTCGATCTACGAAGAAATAGCTATTAAAATGTGAATATCCTTCTCGCATCTTTCGCTCCGAAAATTGCTCCGGTCATTAACTCGGACAGACACCGGTGTGGCTCTTTCTTAAAATATCACCATCTCCACGGCATCGTCACCTGTCCGTTGGCACGTTGCCCCGCGCAATCGTCAAAATATTACGTATTTCCTACCGCCTACTGCAAAGAAGGCGAAGAACTAACGCGAACCATCGTCATGCTATGCGCTTATGTAAATATTTATCACGGTAAAGGGTGTTTGCTCACCATCATCTCACAATCACCCTCCCGCATACGCACATACGGTGTAAAATAAAGAAAGTGAAGTCAAGAACAGCGAGTGAAAAAAAAAACAAAACAAATTGCTGACCATGACCGACCGCAAGGGGAAGCGAACAAAATCGATACAAAACACCGCTAAATTCGCGCACACACAATCTAAGTAGGCGCGCGTTGGACTCATGGTGTGGACGCGGTTCGCTAATTTTCGTCATTGCCTCTGCTACTACCGCTGCTGTGTAATGCTGTTTGTGCAACGGGGCTTTTTCTTCGTTCTTTCTCCTCCACAGAGCATAACTGACCGATAGGTTTTACGGTTGGTGCTTATCGGAAACGCAATGTAAGCAGAACGCCGGTTGGAGGGAGTGATGGGTAAGAGAAGGAGCACCGAAGAAGCAGGGGATAAACTATTTTTAAAGGGCGGTTTTTTGCGTGTGTGCTAAAGCCCGTATCAGAAAGCGCGCGAGCGCCAAACGCGAGTGTGTGTAAGCACGTTTTACGAATGATTCTAAATTCGGTTTCATTCGTGGCGACTGATGAGGAAACGTGTGCTGGCTGGTTCTACCTATCCCGCCAGAGTAGTTCGGTTGCTAATAGTTGCTCTTAACTCTCGCACCCGAGGTTTACGGCAACAAATACAGCATACCGCACATATCGGTGCCCACTTCTTGAGTTTATAAATAACACGCATAATGAGCCGTGTGCTGTCGGACGGTGATGGACGCGGGAGATCGCGAAACGATTGTCCCTACACCACCATGATACCACCGAGATATGCGACGGGTGTGCGTAGCAGACATGTCATGCTCTCGTCGTGGGGGACATCTCAACATCAGCTAAACATGCAGCTATTGCGCCATGGTCAATGGGACACGTTAGAATTGAGTCGTTTATCCACTCTCTAATCTGTTGTCTGCTTCGTAATCCTTCCCCAATCATGTTGTTTTCATTTTGATTCTAAAAAATAGCAAATATAACATAATTAAAATTAATAAAAGAATACGGAAACGATTGTTTGTGAGTTGAGACGAACTTTAAAAATATAGGAGAATGATAGTTTTTATATGCAACGTCAGAACAAACACAATACGTTTAGAAACAAGCATGACTACATTTCTGCATATGTGCCGATAGTTTTCAAGCATGTACCAATTATATATTTAAGAAATAGTTTCTAAATAGAAAGGAGCTGGATAGTAGATATAAAGATTTCATATTTGCTTTATATTCCAGCAGCTAACAGTTTACCGATAGGGAACATCAATAGTTCTTTGTTTAAATCTAGATTCTGGTAAAATTTATCGATAACCACTGAGTTAACAGTAGCGATGCGCATAATATTACACACGACATTATGCGTTATATTTACAAACATCTTCGCGTTTAGATTGTAGTTCTATTGTGTTTGTTCTACTGTATTAACACTGCTGTGATGTTATTCATCGCAAATCTTAGTTTATATGCAAGAGAGAAACTATGAAATAATAGACAGAGTTTATAATAAACTCTATGAAAAAATCTTCAGTAATAGGATAGGCAAGAAATTGATACTGAACCCAATGAAGCTGGTCCAATCCCCTTCGCAATCCATTTCTCCAGAGAGAAAGGTAGCCTCCACCAGACTCAAGACGTTCAGACCAGACCAACACAACCCCGGCCCGAAATGGCGCGCAAAAGTACACCGGATGGAGCAGCAACGGCGGGGTCGAAATGTTTACAAACAAGGCACGCCAAAGACCCGCTCTCTTGCTTTCTTGCTGGGTTGACCGACCGACCGAGACCACCTGTCCATCGAGCCGCCAGGGCAAGAGCCTACACGTTCGAGCCCTTACACTAACGGCACGGTCGGAAAGAACGACAAGGAGAGAGCTATATTGTCGCAGTGGCCGACTTCACCCTTGCGGTCAAGTTTATGTTGAAAAGAAAAAGCGGTTTGGGCGGCTTTCCATGGCTTGTTTTGGTAGTGTGCGCGGGATGGTATGTCGTTCCACTTGTGCGCGAGTGTAGGATAGGATGATGTCGAGATAAGAAATTTCCGCGCCATTAGGAGGATGGTCGAAAGATTTTCACAGTAGAATAATATGAAAAATAGTCACCTAATTCGTTCTTGATGATATTTTTTGTGTCATATTATGAAACTATACAACTCTTAAATTAAAGTTTACATTGTAAAACACTTTCATTAAGACAACCTTTAGTTCTGCAATCATTACCCCACCAATCATCTCATCCACGACGGGTTGCCAGGGAGACGCGGGACGACGGGCGGCAGCTTAATTGGCATTCCCGTTCTTGTCCTCTTTCTTTATCACTTCCTTCTTCTGCTCCTACAACAACAAAAAATACGTTCTACCCGGCCATGGGCCCGAATACCATCGCATCTTTCGTACGTGTATATGCTCCATACATCATAAGAACAGCGAGCATAAAACATCCTTCTGCCTGCTCTTCGTCTCGTCTCGTCGACACCGTAGAACATTTCGAAGCGAAACAACGCACACACACACACACGCGCGCGCCACATCACGCTATTCCGAAGCGCGGTTGCGATCTCACTCACACACACACATACAGCGCCGTTTTCATACTTAACCGTCTTGTCGGAGGATTTGGTGTAACGTTTTTGCTTCTTTTTTTCCATTTCTGAGATGATTTTGAACATCTCGCATGCGGTCGTTAATTTTTGACATTAATCCCTTCGAACATTGGTAATAATGGGTACGAATAAACGAGACGATTATTAGCGCAGATCAACAGGAAACCTTTTCTCTGCACAGCATACACGAGCGCCATTTTCATTTGAAAACTCTGCCTACTGCCGTCCTGCTCACACGCACACGCCGCGCATTGCCATGGCGAGCCAAACAGCCGACTACGCTTTTCTTTGGCGAAAATGTTTGACCTTTCTCGGCGGAAAAGGAGCCCCCGGGCACTGCCACAGGTTGCCCGAGAGCGGTCGGAAACGAAAATAACCTAAAAATTAAAGCTCCGCACTGTCCCCGAACAACCCCGCGATTGGGTGCGTGTGTGGTGAGGCTGGGGTGTCGCCACCGCCGCCGTCGCCGTACTTACCCTTATTATGCTGCTAGTTTGAGCCCTTGAATCCCGCGACTACTATTTGGGTAGAGTGGGTTCGATTTAAGCTTCCTTTCCCTGCGGTGCGTTACGACGCTGGCGAAGCTGCGGATTTTTCCTACCCGGCCTGGGTGCTCTTTGTGGGCGCGAAGCGAAACACACAAGCACTATTTGTTGAGAAAAGCACGCACAAACACGAAAATCGACGCACCACTTTGCCCCACTGAGATTGTGTTATCAAGGCGCGGTGAACCCACTCGAAAGTATGCTGCGTCCGACGGTACGGCTCTTTTTGTTGGTGTAGCGAACGAACTTCCTGATTTGGCACCCACCGACCCCGCCAACGATGAAAAAACCGGTAACACACAAACGGCACCACGGAAACACGACAAAGCCACACGGGAAACACGCGCGTGGGAGCAGTTTTGGCTTCGAGGATATGTTGAAAACGCGTAGCGACGGATGTGCACGGAATTTCACGTACGAGCTGGGCACAGGACGAAGGACTCACTTTTCACAACGAGCACAAATACAGCAGCAATACAGGACGAAGGACGTGCGTGCGTGCGTGAAAGAGAGGGGGACTTTTCTTCTTCTTCTTCTCCTTTTTTTGACAGCTGCTGTTATTGCTATTGCTCTTACCAGCCATCTGTCAAACCGTTCGAGCAGCTTCGAGCACAGCGCAGCCGGCCTCCACTGCGCCCCGGTGGGTGACCGCGAAAGCGAAAGAGCAAGCGGATGAGAAAGAGCGAGATGCAAGAGGAATTCAACCGAAATAGATCCCCCCCATACACAAATTGATACATCACTGGAAACCGAATTCGAGCAGTCGTTTGACATCCAAATTGAAACTGAATATTTGTGTACGTTTGATCAAAGCTAACCGGTATTGGAATAATAAGCTAGGACAATATTTAATTGCTGCTGAAAGGATGGTAAGTATTTTCATCACATTTGCCGTGCGAGCTTGTTGCAAGAGAACTTGGTTTCTAGTGATGTATCAATTGTGGTTTGGATGGTAGAGGGGGAGAGGGGAGGGGGTATTTGGTATTTGGGTCGCTACCGAATGTTTGTAGACAAATTCGTTCCGAAAATTGTAATTTTAATGGCGACCTCAAAAAGGGTTATAATACAATCTGTATTCAGCCCTTTTTCAGAATATTATCTGTAGCATCATAAAAAAAACTGCACTTATTTAATAGTTTTGTCTGGTTTTTTGTTCAGATTTACACAAAAAATGTTTATGAAGGGAGTCAGATTATCCAGATTCACCGTTGCAGCGTGGGTTTTCTTTTCGTTGAATTGAATTGAAATGCAACCCACTTTGTTACGCGCTGTACACCGTTGTATAGAGCACTGCCTCAGTTGACATTGCGGAAAACGTCATCGCAATTGGGAAAAAAGAAAAAGAAGAAGAGAAAAAAAAAATAACGGGACGATACGCACGTAGCACGAAGTTATTGTAATTTTTTTAAAGAAACTTTGAAATTTGTGAGTATGTTTGACCGTTTCTGGTAATTTTCATCTGTTCGCTACCATTTGGTGCGCTCACAACCGGCACCAGCCGGGGGCGTTGGCTGTATTTTGTGAAAACGACGATCAGATGCCCCCCGCCACGAAAGGGGAGGTCCATGCAATGTGTGTGCACCGGATGGAACACTGACTGGGCCGGGGGACCGGCTCTTCCACCGAGCGGACGCGTTGCCGTTGGTCTGCGCAAATTTGTTCATACGAAGGGAGTTTCTTTCCCTTTTCTTTTGATCCCGCACTTCCCCAGACACGCGGCTAGCCAAACATGGAACAGCTCATACAGAACCAGATGATCTCGGCGGCGGTGCAGCTGGAGAAGCACCTCGACAGTGAGCTGGACCGGCTGGAGAGCCTGAACACGGACGATCTGGACAAACTGCGGGAGCAGCGCATTCAGCAGCTCAAGAAACAGGCACAGCAGCGGCAGGAATGGAAAAACAACGGGCACGGCGAGTACACGGAGCTGGCGGACGAGAAGGAGTTCTTTGCCGTGTCGAAGAAGTCGCCCAACATCGTGTGCCATTTCTTCCGCGATTCGGCGCCCCGGTGTCGCATTGTGGACATGCACCTGAAGATCCTCGCCACCAAGCACCTGGAGGCCAAGTTCTGTAAGGTGAACGCCGAACGCTGTCCGTTCCTCACAGAGCGCCTCCGCATCAAGGTGATACCGAGCATCGCGCTGATAAAGGACAGCAAAACGAAGGACTACATCGTCGGCTTCACCGATCTGGGCAACTGCGATGACTTTAGCACCGAGATGCTCGAGTGGCGCATCGCACAATCGGGTGCGATTGAGTACAGCGTAAGTATTGGATGGGGAGGAAGTAGGAGCAGGTTCGTATCGATGGATTGCAACGTATTCGTCTCTCCTTTCAGGGTGATCTCCTAACTCCACCCGATGTGAAAAAGCAAAAGAAACCGGTCAATCAACGGACGATCCGTGGTGGTTACGATTCGGATGATTCAGATATCGATTTTGACGATTAGACAAAATTCCACTCTCGTGACCTGTGCTCCGGTATGGTGGTGAAAGGCGAAAGACAGCAATCGTTAAGCAGTTGCAAGAGAATCACCGCACGATTAATTGGCACGGCGTTGCAAATCACTGCGAACAGGAATGGTTTTATAATTGTAAAAACATGAAAAACACACACCACACCCCTCTCCCGTTAACCATTGCTTGGAGTAATTATAACTAAAAATCGAAACCCTAGGATATTAATGTCGCTAATCAAATTCTCCATCGCCGGGAGGTAAACGTCTTTTCTCACGCAGTGAGACGAACAATCGTAGCAACCGAACTGAGACCCATATGGGCGATACAGTCCCCAGTGGCGTGTGAGCAGTGTAGTTTAAGTTTTCTTTTCCGGAAACAGGTGAACAAAGCGCAAACAAAAATTACACAGTATTTTACATCCACTGCTCTGCCCACAAGTTTCTATCATTTATACAATTGTCCTGGCAATGAGAATAGAAGGGAACAGACATAGCGTAAAAAACTTGGCTTATTGGCGTTTGGCAAAATCAAAAAAGTGATCAAGGAAACGACAGGGCGTGGTTCGAGTTTCCGCCGAGGATCAGCACGAGTTGGTACTGCGGCGCAGACTGGCAATTGCTTTGACTTAGGTTATTTCAGATCACATAACAAGGATACAATTCTTATGCTTACACTAACGTAATGACGCACTCATTATAAGTTCAATAAATCACCCGAGAAAGTGTTCTCCTAGTTCTATGATTTGTACAACGGCGAGTAATTTCATTTGTTTTTCTAAATGACCAGAACCAAGCATACGTTAGGTGCCGATTGTTGCTTATTTGGCCATGTCCATTGAAAGATCTAGTGCAATGAGTGACTCATTGTTGAGTCATGCATAGAACAATCCAATCGAATAACAGAACACTTCAAGTGTACCATAGTGGTAGAAGCGATTGTCCAATAAGATCATTAAAATGCAATGCTTACAGTGGCTCTGTTGCAGTTTGCGTAACATTTTTCCCCGTTTTCATTTTAGCTTTGGTTTAAAAAGTAATGATGACGTGGATGAATATAGTGACCCAGACGCAGTCATAGAATCCGAATGAAATTCCACTTGCTACTGATTAATAATTTTAATGCAATTTCTAACACAGTTGCTTTATTGGATTCCGAGTGGATCTCGGGAAAGATCGAAACGAACATTCTAAACAGTCATTTTGAAATTGAAGCGTTTCTGAAGCGTTCGTATACGGTTGTCAAATTGCTCATATCACACCACTATACCACGAAAAGCGCCATCTGTTGAAAAGAGCAAAGCAGGAACGGTTTGAGCACCTTTTACCCCAAAACGGCCTATCATATCTCCACGCCATATTAAAAACTCATCACAATTTCCGTTTTTTAGCGATTAACAAACTAAAAAGACAATTAGTGAGTGTGTACAACTGTTTATGAGACAATTGCGAAATGTGGGGAACAATGGTGTTGCTGCATAGTCAAAACGATAACAAACATAAAACAAACAAAAAGAGATATATGCTTGTCCCTCTTACGCATATTTTTAAACATGTGACAGACAAACTATTTAATAATACAGAACGGATTGTAGAATTAGTTGTATCGTACGCACTGGTGGGGATTTGGGATTTTTTAGCAATTTAACCTCAGTTGTCAAAACGGCTGTGTAGTGGGTTGTTTACCAACAGAGGACACACACGTACGGTACAATTTTGACAACTGTGGTCAATCCCCGTTTCACTCTTTCACGACGACCAAATGTTCTACATGACTACACCTCCTATATATCTCCTTGAACAAGACATACCAAGACCATACAATGACAATGACAAAGAACTAAAGACAGCAACGTAAACAAACTGACAAACCGCAAAAAAGAAAAACAAGAGATATGGGCACAATCGTCCTCTCTTTCACACACAGGCAGGCATGCCTCTGATTGTGATTGTGTCTGATGTGTCTGCCGACAAAGTTAGAAGAAGAAGAAGAAGAAGACGTGTAAAGCCCGCTGACGGTGTTGTTTCGGAAAGGCGGTGCAGTTGTTTTCCTTCTTCCCCCTCAAAACCAGCATCCGGGAGAAATGCATCGCTAATTAAGGGTAATTTTAGTGGATATACACTACTGGATACTGTTTCTTTTTCGTTTCCGTGCTTTCATTAACGTGTGCATATGTGTGTGAGTGCATCTCAGCCCTGTTTCGTTCTACAAACTGCCGCAGCTGGCTAACGTAGTGAGGCAGGAATTATGCGGTGACCAATCATACGTGAATGAGATGCTAGCCGTTGGATTGCGTGAGTGTTTGTAAAACCTGCTGTTCCGATGGGGGGCTGCTAAACGACGGGGGAAAGTTGAAGGGAGGTCAGCTCCTGTGTCCCGTGTGCATGCCATGCCACCGAGCATTGTCACATTGCCGATTGCTTGTTTGATACACAAAACCCGGTAGCACAGAACGAGCGAGCGCGAGAGACACATAAAATCGCACTACCAACGAGAGCGACCTGCTCTGCGAGAAGCCCGAGAGTTTTTCCCGTTCGGGAAAATTCGGCTCCATCGTGGCAGCGCGTCATCCACAGGGAGGCACAGGGACACAGGGTGAGGATGTGTGAAGTCATCATCCTAAAACGAAGCATAAACGAGCTCATCTCAGTAGACGACTTCCAGCCAGCCCCAGCAGTAGTAACCGGGAGGAGCAAGCTGTGTCAAAGTTTCCCTATTAAGCGCACAGTGCATACCACCCCCCGTTTTCCAGACGGTGGAAAACTGAACCCGGCGGCGAGCCAGTGGGAACAAAAGAAAGGAAAACCTACACACACGATAATCCAATTAGTATCATTTCGTGCTCATAATCCAACCGAGACGCAAACGAGGTGAGACGGTGTTGGTACTGCGACAGAATGGTGGCATATAATATAAATACGCCACGGGTCGCACACACATACCACAAGTGTGTCTGTCGTAAAATTAACCCCACTCTCACCCCCGCCAACGAAATAAGATGCAAAGAAGGGGTTGACGACGGTTCTTGAAATCGGCGTTCACGCGCGAAACGGCGCGCGAGACCAGTGTGCGATAATCGGCACCAATTTCGCTCACTTGCGCTCGAATCTCACATCCAGATTTCCGGTTGCCACCAACCCACGCGGGCAGCATCCCACCACTGAGACAGTTGCGATTATTTAACCTGGTGTTTTCTTTCTTCCGCAGGACAGGCGACTCCGCAGACTCACCCATCTCACCGGCCGAAACGTTCGAATCTCACGTCTCGTCATCTCGCGAGTGGGATGCGAAATAATCTCATCACGCGCGCGGTACCACACTGTTGTTCTGGCTGTGTGGTTGCTACGGCGTGAGCTAGAGGCGTAGTACTCCGTGAGAGGTGGTGCAGCAGCTCCAAAGCGTAAACGTAAGCGCCCGGGTTGTGTGTGCGCGCAGCAAACGCACAGTGGCGTGAGAGGATTCCATTGCGTATCTGCGATTAGTTAGTAGCGCTTACCCCACTGCCGCGTCACTGAGTAGCCAAACGCACCCGGAGTCGGTTCCAGGGCAATCGACAGGATGCAGTAGTCGGAGCAGAGCGCCGAGGACACAACATACGCAAGAGGAGACTCGCCTGCTGCGCGAGATTACATCATCTCCCGCGGTACTGCTCGCTCGCTCACACGCGGGAATCTCCGTGCGCCCGTTTCGCGTTCGCCACTATCGTCGCGCTCCCGTGCTCCAGTCGTTTGGGGAGTCTGCGTTCGTGTGCGTGTGTGTGCGTGTGTGTGTGGGTCCGCCGTTCGGTTCCTTCTGGGTTCGGTGCGACAGAGCATATTTTATCCATTGTGTGTGCGTGTGTGTGTGTGGGTCCGCCGTTCGGTTCCTTCTGGGTTCGGTGCGACAGAGCATATTTTATCCATTGTGCAAACATCGCTCGAGTGGTGGAGGTGTGTGTTATCGGTGTGCCGTGTTGTTCTTGCCCTCGTGCATAGCGTGTATCCGTTCACGCAACGCAGCAGGCCGTGCGGGAGTGAAGTGCGTTGAAACGACGGGTGTCCACCGTGAAATTGGCATGCTCCGCGTGTGCTAGATAGAAAATAAAAAAGGAAATTCGTTTAAAAGTAGAGCACAAGTGCCGGATCAATAATTAGCATCATCGTCCGGGAGTCACAGCCCCCCAACATACACACACACACATACACTCACACCCGGGTGTCGTACACTAACAATTCCTCCCCCGCACGGGAGTCTGTATCGTGAAGCAGAATAGCCAAACCACACGATGAGTGCCAGCAGCAGCCACGGACCGTCCGCTTCCGTAAGTGCCGTCTCGACGCCGATCAATGCCGGCAACCGGCCGGATTCGGCACCGGCCTTCGGCAGCTCCCACCAGGCGTCCACACCGCCCAACTCGGGCGGAAAATTTCTTGGTAAGCACCTCCTGTCGGTGTGTTGTTTTTTGTTTCTGTCTCGCTTGCCTCCTTCGATTGCACACTATGCCGGCGATGGAAATCTGCTTGTTTTGCATTCTACGCTTCCTTGCGACAGTGTCTTGCTTCCCTGTGTGTGTGCGGTCCTTACGTAGACGCGTTTCCCATTTTCTTTTACCATTTCCGGGGTTCCTTCCTTTTTTTCAATCGCGTTTCGCTTTCGTTTCGATTTCGATCTGATCGGCGTCGTGCCGAAAGCACTTTCGTTTTGTACTGTTTCCAAGTTATTATGGCTTCGACGAACGAACCAGTCATCGTACAATATCTCGTCGGTGGACTTTCCACGTCTCGGTCGGGTCAGGCTGTAATGCGAGGTCGCTTGATAAGCATCCAGCGGTGCAGAAATCACCTGCTTCTTATCCTTATCTCTTGATGGTGGCTGAAGATATTTTGCTTCCGCCTCATTACCACCGTAGAATCCGAATTTATTTCGCCAAACGCAATGAGTTCTTATTTGGCTGCTGCATTTGCCAGTCCATTTTTTCTCGATATTGAAAAAATATCACAAACGTCAGACTCCATTGGTCGCCATGATGGCTCGAGTAACCCTGATTGATTTTTCATGATTGATTTCTTTTTAACGACATGTATGTGTACGTTTGTTTTTAGACCAAGCCTTTTCGCATTCGCACACGTCCGCCGGCTATTTTTAGTTGCCCCATTTAGGGTATTTTTATTAAATGACTATGTCACATCTTGCGAGATATGACACCGGGTGCGATTCTATTACGCGATATTTTGCTTTTAGTGTGAAATGCAACTTCTCACAGTAACAGTATTGTTACGAGAAGTGCGAAAGAATTAGGAACAGATTGATGATCAGAACGAAAAAAAAACTTGTATTATAAATTAAAACTTTGCATTGTTATTTATTATTTCAATATAACCTTCTTGATGATTGAAAAATCAAGTATTTGGAAGGAACTCGATTAGTGTTGTATTACATGTTTTTTTTTTCGATAAGTTTCATATGAGCAGTTCAAAGCCCAGTCATAAAACAACGTTTCGCAACTTAATTATTAGTCATGGGAATCGTCAAACACGAATAGGACATGTATCTCCCTAGGAAACATCTTATCAAGTTTATAACATTTTCTTCAGAATTTTGAACATTTTTCATATCCTGCGGTTCAATTTTCTTTAATGTTCTTAAGCAACAAATGAGAGATTCATTGGATGTTGTAACCAATTTGTGACCAAACTAAGAAGAAAGAATTAATTACATTCAATGTATTCATTTCACAACATCCACCAAGCATAAATCATCACTAATGGAAAAAGAAACATGATGGCACAAAGATTGAAATCGCGTGGAATCGCGCAATTTTCCTCCCTCCCGTGGTAAATCCTCTTCGTCCTTCCGTCGCGTCGCTGGCGATGGGCAAAAAAGAATACTTAAAGAATAGTTCATAAATTTGAAAATTCCTCCGGTCATTACTCACCTACCAGCGTTTGACGGCGGGCGAGCGAACACAATTTGCATGATCGCAATTCTCCGGAAGGCCACACCGGAGACGACGGGCCAGATTGCGTGTCAAGTGACAATTTCGCACTGTCCACCGCCGTGACACTTTGGCGCCGCGGTCGCCCGGCCCGGTGCGCTAGCTTTTCGATTTGTTTGTTTGTGCTTTTCTTTTCCCATATTGTTGTATCACTCCACCACTCGGCGTTACTTCGGATCCGGTCCGAAACGTTGCAGTGGCAAGTTCGTCCGTATGGTTCGCGGCTTGTCGGCATGTCGGTTGGGGTTTTCGTTTTTTTTTCTTTTGCCTTACTCCTGGTTCTGACACGGGTTGTGCTGCAGTGCTGCCGTGTTCCGGGACTTTCTGGTTCGGGCCGAAGAAAGGAAAACGCAACGCCACTCCGACGGCCCGGACACACCGGAGACGGGATTGTGAGTTTGATCGATTTCTCGCCGCCGGCTGCGGGCAATCGGGTGGCGGGAAAATTGTAAATCGCACGCAATGCTCACGCCATCGGACGATGTCGCAATTTATAATGTTTTTTTTTCTGCAATCCCATGAATCACGGCATAGCGGTGGCAGCAACGATTTCACTTTTATTGCGGTGGAAGCAATATTTGTGATTTTGTTTATTCATATCTTTATGTGCTTTTGTATCTTTACCAAACATTAGCAAATTGAAGCTTATGTCTTTGAATCTGGAGCAAGGTCTGGAATAAAACCAAACTAAATCGTGATTAGAACATGTTGGAAAAAAGGGATTATAAAGATTAATTATTAGGAGATTGCTAAGTTAAGACTCATAAGCGTTAAGAGTTACGAGTTACAATTAGTTCCAAAGCAAAAGAAAAGGTTAGCATTAAACACGTTTGGGCACGAATGACAATGCAAGTTATTAACACTCCAAATGGCATACTGCATCATACGTTTTGCTCCTTATGATGACCTTAATCTCTTCCATAAAGTTAATATTGCCATTTCACACGACATCAAGCTGCCAACGCTGTACACGATGTATTTTATATTGCATATTTTTGTTCCGAGAAGCTTACTTAATTCCTTCGGCAGAACTGCTGCGTTGCTGTGTGGAGAAATATTTTACTGCCCGAACTTTACGGGGCCAATTTTTACAGTCACATACCGCAATACCTGCGACCGCTCGGGTCTGCGACCGTACGTATTTATTGCACGCCGAACGTGCCCTAGTGCCCGTTTCTTGTGATGCTAGCCGGCCAGCCATTCGTCCGCAAACAGTCGAACGCGCGCAGTTCGTTCGGCTGTGACGTGTGTTTCGCTATGTTCGAGATTTATTATTCATGAATTTAAATTGTTTTTCGCCAGTCCCCGAGGATGGGGGGGGCCTTCGTTAGGTACTCGACGGCTTCCTCCTCGACGGGCACTTCCAGACGGTACGAGAACCGCGCACGATCTGTTGTCGCACAATGAACACAACCAAACAACAATAAAAACATGAGGGTTTACTCCGGTGGATCGGGCGGAGAGGATTACCGAAGCGGACAGCGGGTGTCCTTTGCGCGGAAGGATGCTGCACGCGGTGTCATCGTTGCGCGTTGACACACGGGACCCGGTAATTAGTGCCCGGAGGATTGCGCTTTGTTCCACTCATCTCGCGCGCCTGCTGGTGACAACGGAGATGACGTACGCGGGTTCGTTGGATGAGTAATTTGGCGCGTCGCTTGCAGAGAGACACGGAAAGGATAAAAACATGGACGTTGGAATATGTAACGGGGAGCGTTGCTAACAACGAGAGGAATAAAAACGATTCAAAGATATAAGCTCTGTCATGCTGGCAAGCGAAACGGAAAAAGGTCTCATGACGGCACACTACAATTTATAATCGTACAAGTTTATTAGCCCATTAATTGATGGCACCAACGCAAAATGAACTTTCTTGTTATGTGTGCGTCTGGTTAAACATTTGAGTTGTTTGCAAAACATTGCCTGTTGTTTGAACTTTGATGGTTTCGTCTTGAATGTTTACATCGAGACATGATGGCACATTTGTACATTACGACGGCGACTGTTGCAGAATGTCAAGGCAGAGATGTCAAACACCGATTAGATCAAGAAAGATATTCTTGTACCTAGCATTTTGCAGTAGAAATAGTAACAAGAACACATTAGGTATATTATGCAACGTGAAAAGAGTGATCTACGAGGCGCAATTGACATATTTACAGTGCCAACAATTTAATTCGTGATTATTTTTTAGAAATGTACTGATCATCATGTTTGAATGTTTCTAGTACAAGTTTTAGTTCAAATTTTTTGCTTTGACAAACTTTTCAGAAGTATGAATTGAGCACTTCTTCCAAGTGCTGCAAATACCGTGGGATTGATGTTTGCGAATTTCTTGTTCTTAAAGAGTTAAAACTGCATCAATTGGCAACATAAATACGCACCGTTGTAGAACTTTGGTGCCTCCGAGAGGAAAGTCAAGTGCATGGAGCTAATATAAGGGTCACACATATTCAAACTTACTTCTGACGAAGGGAAACGCTGTACTAGATCAAATAAAAGTGAAAACATACCTTTGTTTTTCGAAGATTCAAAAATATGCATCATGATACGAAGTGTTAACTACCAACAGATGGGGAACTAAATGTCTCAGGGTTTACATTCAAACCGGATGAAACTAAACAAGTTGAACACATTTACTTGTTGTTCACGATCAATGCACGGTGACAGTGGCAGATGAGTGAAAAAAAGAAAAAAAAAACTAAAAAATGGCTAAATAAGTGCAAAACATAGGAAAAGGCAATAAGGAGGGTTTTATTTCGAGGCTTGGAAATTGCTTACGTTTTCATTCAATCTGTAGCACTGTGAAGTGTATGCCATAATTGATACTATTAATTGATGTAGTACATGAACCGCTATAATAATACTTTTCAAGATCCTTATGATCATGGTCGTATGTTTGACATGTCTGTCCCTGCGACCGTTTTGAAACTTTCGATTAAAGTTTGCTACTTTCGGGTAAGTATTTTAATGATTCTGTCGCAAGCATCGTTACTCGCGCTGAAACAATGTCCACCTGTTCTTGATAAGGACACAGCTGAGGGAAGCCACAGAGGAAGTTCTGTTGTGCAGTGATTGTAAATTAACCAAATGTCCACCCCTGGAGTTGGCTCCTTCTGTAGCAGTTTCCCGTTGGCGTGCATTCGTATGTGTGATTGTGTGCGTGAGTGTTTGTACATATATTTCGACATTTTACTCATCATCTCTTGTTTCTTTGTTTTCGTTTTCTTTATTATTTCTTTCTTTTCCACTTTTTTGTGTTGTTCGTCCACCCTCGACGACCCACCCTCGTTCGAATCGCAACTCGTGCGGGTGTGTGTTTTCGGGGGCTCCCGTGTGTGCGTGGGGCGTGTGTGTGCCGCAGATGTCAAGACCGCAGAGGAGAAGAAAAATCGCCGAACGTCGCTGCAGATGCTACTGCCCAAGCTTCCGTCGAGCGACAGTGCCGGCCCGAGCCCGGGACCGTCCTCACCAGGTGAATTGAATGATGATTTTCCTTCCTTCCTGTTTTTTCCACACGCGGCCCCCAGCCAGCTAACAGACAGAACACTCACACACACACACATATAGAGCGCACCCAGTTTGCGCCCCACGTGTGTTTCCGTTCGGCTGATCTTGCCCCAACTGTGCTCCGTGTCTTTTTTTTCAATCGGTTTCGGTACAGGCGGGCAAGTTCGTTTGTATTTTCGATGTTGTGCTGTTTTTGTTTTGCATTATGTGTGATTGTATGTGTGGTTTAGTTTTTATTGTGTTTTTTGTATGGTTGTGATGTATGCTGTTTTTTACGTGTGTTTTTTTTCTTTTGGGTGTGTTTCATGCATTTACCAAGCTATCGTTAATGTTGTAACATGTGTTTTTGTTTCTGTGATTTTCACTTATGGTATTCATAATTCGATAGGGATAATGTTTTTTTTTTGTTTTTGTTTTTTATTATATTGTTTTGCACCTTTGTTACTGTGTGTGGCTGTCATCCTTTCATATACTTCATTCTCACTTCTATTTTTTATATGTTTATTAACATGTATTTTTTAAATGTGTGTTGCTAGAATGGTCGTTTTATATATCTTTGATGTTTCTTAATAATATTTATTGTTGTACAAAGCAATACAATGCTAATGCTGTGAAACGAGACATTTCTGTGATAAAATTATGCTTTGAAAAGCCATCGGCTATGAATGACAATTCTATTTTTAACAATAACAATATCAAAAAAACTCAATTTCTGTGATTGAATAAGTTGTACGAAACTTTTCCTCAATCGACCACTCCCTATCGTTCCTGTCGCTTCCGTGCTTTTTGTTGTTGATCTGTTGTGTTCGCACACCACACCGAAAAAAACAAATTATTCTCCATTCATCCTGACTTCCGCACGAACGCACAGCACGGAGTGGTGCTATTTTGGATGATTGAATTGTGGAGCAAAAATGTTGTTTCGGTGTATGTCTGCTACATGCTGCGTCACATTCGCAAGCACATAAACGTGCTATTTGTGCCCCGTTATGGGATAAGTGCGGCGCTGGAATTGCGGTTAAGGATCTCGCAAAGCTTTTCCTCGTTCCCGGGCAAATTGGTTTCCTGCCCGGGCGAACCCCCGATTTGCCATTTTACATCATCACCTCCCGGTGAGCTGAGTGAGCTGCTCGGTCGGCTCTGTTGTGTATGTGTGTGTAGGATGCCGGATTTCACGTTGTACACGTTGCTGACCATAAACTGGCTAAAAGCGACCGATTCGGAAGAGGACTTTACCACCCCCTCGGCTTTATTAGGTCGAGCGTGAGATTGCGTTGGGTGGCTTTGGTGAGTTGTGAGGCACGATTGTCCTTTACCGCGCTCATGATGTCATGTACCGGTGTTCGGTGCTGCGACATTTAATTTCCACCGGGTGCGGCTCGGCTGTGCCGTTTCCATTTTCCTTCCACCCGTTTTTATTATTTGCTGCTGGGGGTGACATCACGTCCGCTGCGAAGGAGTTGTGGCTGGCCAGCTGGCTGTATCTTGCAAAAGAAGCAGCAAAATTTGTTTTTTTTTGTTTCTACGCTACATAAAGGTAGTGTATTAAAGTTGCTTTTCCTTAAGCGGGAGAAGAAAGACGGTGCGCGTCTCTCGCATTTATGGAACTGGTGCGAATTAAACAGAATTTCAACTCACTCCGGGTAAAATCACCTAAGGCCCCGTTTCAGGGAAGGTGAATGGTTCCTTTTTCAATAATTTTCTTGTTTTAGAGCGTTGTTTTTTGCGAGAAAAATCGAAGTTTTTCTCAAAAACTGAAATGGATGTTTGTATCGGAAGCTTTGTTGCCTATTCTCTCCCCCATTCCCCCCCAAAGCCTTTAACGGTACGGTGAAAGTGTAAATTGTTTTATACTTATCCGCTCTCCGTCGAGCAGGAACAATGAACCGGAAAGAGCAAACTGGCTCTTTAGGAAAGCAAAGACCCGGAGCTAACGAGTGCGGCCACGCGCGTGTATGCTAAACGGGCCGATAGCTTCGCTGCCAAAAGACCCTGCCATGGCTTCCAGCTCGTTTTATGCTTAAGAACCGTGCTTCCTGTGGTACGCGTGTTGCTAAAAGCAATTGAATAAGGAAAGCGAAAAGTTTAAATAACAAAAAAGCCCCTCCCAGGGCGCAAATGGGAGTGAGATGGCGTGAAAAGCGGCGCACTGGACTGGTCTGTTTAATTACGGGCGAAATGATCGCCCATCGACCACTGGGCCACGTGCGTTCGGCCGTGGAAATGTTCTTAATTTCATTTTCTTGAAACAACTCGCCGTGCTGGGCTTGTCTTAAAAAATAAAAAAGGTTTTGGGCTTCTTTGTGTTCTTTCAGTGTAATGTGGGTTTTATCGGTTATTGGATCGAAATTTCAGATTATAGGAAAGTGTTTTATTTGTTTCTGTATTACAGGGGTTATTGTATTTATTGCTACATTTTATATTAGTTTATTTTCATTATTTATATTTAGTAGATAGTAAACTTTTTGTTATTTATTATTATTATACACACCTAATTATAAACTATATTTTTAACTTTTTTAACTTTTTTAGTGAATAATTTTCATAATAAATTAACCTATAATTCTTTGTCACTATCTATAATTGATATTGTTTTTTAGAAAATTAATTTTCTACATGTTTGTTATCTATTTTCACTTTTGAAAAGGTAAAAAAATAATGAAAGTGATCTTTCATTGCAAATCATGACAAAAAACTGAAACAGGGCACTAAAATAGGAAACTGAAGCAGGAAGATTTTGCTCAATCTCTTTTCCTGTTTGCCCGACAGTTGACAACTTTATTGTCCTAGCCTGCATTTTCGTACAATAAATTTTGCATTTCAAACCCGTCCTTACGAGGGCGAGGCCACGTATTGCGTTTGCCAGGCGGGTTTTTTTTGTTTCTCGTCGCCTTTGCGCAGTGGTGAAGGAATACACATTTTCCAAATTACCAACGGGCTGTAACCCCCCAGCTGTGGTGAGCACGTCTGGTCTTGTTGGAGACCGAGGATGGTGTTTTTTACGATCAGGAGACGAGGGTCACAAAACGGCACAAAACTGCACAAACGAAACATAAAAAGAATGAAACCAACAAACAAACAAACAAAAAAACTCATAAGAACTGAGCCACGCGTTTGCGTCATACGATGCTCGCAACGTTCGCCTATAAGGTTCGTCCCTACGAAAAGGAAGCAATAACAGCAGTAACGATAATGCAGAAACGCGCTGCGACGCCGGCTCTATGCGCCACGGTGCGTGTGTTCCGTCGGCATTATGTAAGCGAAATGAGACCGGATCGGACGCGGAATAGAATGAGCCGTGCGATGGGTGTTTTTCGTGGTCTTTCGAACAGTGGCAGCTTTGTGGAGTGTTGTTGTTTCAAGCTGTGTCTCGGTGCTCCATATGCTCCGGACGTACTCACAGCAGGAGGCCGAATAGGACGATGTTGGTGTGGTTTTTTTTTCTCTCTCTTTTGTTTTGGTTCCGTGTGACGTCACGGCCATCGGTTGACATACGTTCGTCATTACCGGCGGCGGCTCTATTTATCATCGTCAGCTGCAGGCCGCTGCTCGCCACTTTGCGCAACTTTCCCTTCCCGGGGGCTGAAACGGTTCACGCTGCTTAAGACGGTCTCTCCCGTTGGGTGGCGCGTGCGGCTGAATGCACGCATCTCGGCGCAACTGGGTGGGTGTGCCTGTGGGCTGTTCCGCACGAACGACCGGGGCGGGCTTCCCGTTCAATCTTTTGCTTTTCGGTGGTTCCTGGGGGTCGTCGCCACGCGCCAGTTCTTCAGCGTCGCGGGGGGATGTTTGTTGCGAAATTGAGCCATTTTTCATCGGAGAGGAAACGTTGCCGGTGCCGGATTTTGGTGTACGGTTTTTAAGGGGGTGTTTTTTTTGCTTTGGCTTGCCTTGCGTTAGGAGCGAACACTGTTTCGTCTAGAGGGAATCGGAGGTGGAGTTTTCTTTCGCAGTGAATACTTGTTTTGTCACTGCTCAGTCGGGCGAAATTATGCGGATTTCGAATTGAAATGTTTGAAATTGAAATCGATTTGTTTTGAAGATCGTTGAAGAATATCGGATTGCCCCATAAAAGCCCCGGATAAAGCCCCAGTAGGATATCGATTGTTAGTTGTTTTTCCTATTCAAAAGTATCGTATCGTTGTTATAGGTCCCTTTCATTGTCCCTGGATAATCCCTTTTAAAGGGACATATACTTTACCAAGTTTTGTACTTGTATATTTCACTATTAGTCTAGTTGAAGGACTTGAAGGAAACCACATGGACGCTAAATACGTCTGGAACAAAAGAAGTAAAAAGACACTTACCGCTACTGTTGGAATATCGCGGAAGCACATCAACCGTAATGAAGAGATGATGCCGGCGAGTTATTTATGACGAGACCTATCTTATACCTCCCTCACCAATTGCTAACTGTTCTGGCATACTCGAAGCGTATACGAGCGGCGTAGATTATCTTCCAAAATAGACCCCCAAAACTCCACCATTTTCTTTGTTGGACTTGGGAGATCCGTAATACCGACCGGCCGGGTGCTGCTGATCAGTCGCGTGTATCGAACCCATTTCGAGTCACCGTTTGCTCGCGAATGGTAGAACCAACGATAGAATCATAATCATCGGGGCGTTGATTGGGCCCCACTTGCTTTAAATTGGTCGGTTGGCTTTCGGTCGCTTTGAGAATCGCTTGAAAACCGAGATCTCGTACACGCGTCCGAACCCAGATAGCTTTTCCTTTCATCGTCGTCATCATCATCGTTTCTTTTTGTTGCCGATAGGCGGCTATTGCCGATAGGGTCGCAACGACGGCCGCTAGCCCTCCCGCGGGAGTCTTCCCGTGTCTGCTAGATTGTTTGGCGCCCAGGCTTGTCTTGGCATAATAAGTGGCGATAAAAATCCACCGAACGGGGATGATTCAAAGCGAAATTGATTTATCGTTTCTTACAGGCTTCTCCTCTTTGTTGTTGTTGTTGTTGTTGGCCCCATAATGTCCTTAAGGCGCCTGTTCAATCAACGCACGCTGATAAGGGCAATCTCGAGCCGTTGGATGACGACACCTTCGGCTCGGGGTTGACCCACTGGAGGCATCTTGTGTTTCGTTGTTCATTCCTTTTTCTTCGGCGGGTTGATACATCCGCTTGAGGAGGAGGAAGGTTTGCCGTATCGCGCGGACAGTGGCTTCATATTATGGGGCACACCGATACGGACCCAAACTGGTTCAAATCACTGTCAAGGAACGCGGGGGAAATGCTTGCGATTGTTTGTTCATCAGCGGTCTCGATTGAGTGAAGTGCCACCATCCGGCAACAAAAATCAGAAACGTTCCTTATCTCGGGCCGCTGCCATGTGGTGCTGTGGCAATTGGAAATCAAAGATAGGGCAGACAGCAGGTGGACATGAACGACATGATCAGATGAGATATGACCAAGTGGGAGTGAATTTGGGTTCTTTCTAGGTAGTGACTACTACCTTCTTTCTAGACAAGGTTAAGCATTGGAGTGAGACTTTTGTAAGTAGAAGCCGTTTAGTAGACTTGTAATAAATATCTGAAATAACAATGTGTTATACATTCAACACAAGGTAAGGCCTTATACTAATCGACTTCAACTGCGACGGAGATTGCTCAGTCCTGCGAGGAAAGGTAGAAATAGTTCGTTTTCAGTTTGTTTGAAATTGTTGTTAGAGCTCTCAGCCGGAGAGTTGGCAAATATTATCCGTACACTCGTGATACGAACGAGTGGAAAAGCCACAAACAACATGAAAGAATGCTTTGCGGCAAATGGAGAAAATATGCGCAAACTTCACAGTACTCCATTCAACTCTTCCACTCGGCGAAGTTTTCGGTTTATTGAAGATTTTATGAGATTCTTTTCATTCCTGAAAGTTATGAATTAAACTCCCACCAGCGGGTCGGGTCGATTTGTGTGTCTAGTCGGCAAAGTTGAGATTATTTGATCAACTTTAGCCTTCCTCTGCTCACAACATCATCAAACAGGAGACTAAAAAGCCCACTAGCGGTGCCGAGCAGATCTAACGAGAGTTCTAATGTTTCCTCCCGCTTCATTCGATACCGCTTCACAAAACCTTTCCAGGGAACCGTCGTGAGCAACGTGCTAAGTGGCTACACTTAAACAAGCAAATCACTAATGCAAATACAGGCAAACTTGTTCATTCGCCGCAGTGCTGCGCCACAACAGCAAGCAAATGGGGCAATGCATTTGTCGACCATTGTGTCTGGTGTTGCGGGCGTTGCGTTGAAGTTGTTTTTCTACGTTTTCGAATCCACCACCGATGTGTGAGTCGTCCTTCCGGGGGCTCAGTAGAAATGAGCGATAGTCGATAACAAGCTATCGGACATGCTCCGGTCCGGACGCTGACTGACAGCACTCAACCGAAACGGGTTGACACACTTCTGGCTGGCTGTGTCGGATCGCACACGCGGAGCGTGACTGAATAATTTAAGCGTATTCAAATATTTAGCCGGCAATCGTTAGTGTGGAAAATCGCGCCCAGAGCCGGTGCTAGAACTGCGCCGCTGGCGATGGTTTGATTGAATTGCAAGTGATGGCTGGGACTGACCTTAGCGCGGGTGTCCTTAGCGTCGGACTTTCGCACATCCAACGCCCATTAGGGAAATTAGTTTCGTTCTCACCTCTGTTGGTGGAACCAGCGCTCATGGGAGATGGAATAGTGATGTTTCTGATCGGGGCGATGCTCCGATCTGATTTGATGTGGAAGTGATATGCGCTTTTGCATACTCGTTTGCCCTGGTGGTCGAGAAGAGTGCAATGACTGAAACATCAAATAATTCATTCAACATCAAAAACCCGTCTCCGTGTGGCATCAAACTATGATGATGATGATGAGGTATGTCAATGTTTGGTACTGGACACGATACCAAAGAGCCAGATCCTGTTTGTTTTAAATTAAACATGGAATCCACTCTGTTCCTTTGGTCTTCCACTTCTACTCTTCTACTCACTACTATCTCCATATTGGAATTGTTCTCTTTTGATACGTTAACCCAAACGTTGTAAGCCAAAACTGCAGTTTATAGCTGCAGGAACTCGCAATCATTGATTAGTGTCCATCGTGTTGGATGTTCTGTTGCATATCTGGAATGGATACATCAATTGTTATCTAATGAGAGAAAGATGTTGCTCAATATTATAAGATTAGATCTCAATTAGTGGTCATAGGCCTACAAAATGCTATGGTTGATAGGCTCTTATATTTCATCACATGTTTTGTTTGATATCTGAAAGCTGCTCTACAAACGTCTGGTTACACCGAACAAACTGAATCCTCTTGAAGCTAAGCAATAAACTAAACATGGTTTAAACAAGACAAAAAAGTTGTACACTCGTTGTAAATGGCCGTATAACTTTACCTTGGAATAATTCATCATGATCTCCTAACCAATGTCCCACTGAAGAACTCTTTTTGTGCACGAGAAGAACATTCTATTTTTGTCATGCGTACATATCTCGCCATCATGATAATGAGGGGACTGGTGCAGCGCAAATGAACAACATTCCGAACCTTTTGACCTTCTGTAGAAGTTATAATCACTCCCTTCATTGCAGACTCGTTGGGATGCTACACAAAAACATCTTCTGCTGCTCCTCCGACGGTGCATCAAGTACCCTCGGGAAGGTGTAAAGAAACGTCACCATGCTCGTAACCGCGTCAGTGCGGGATCAGCTTACATCACTCATCTTGCACTGACTTTCTGTTGTTGTGGTAGCGTCGGGGGTGAACCATTTTCTGAGGCACGCCAGGCAGCATCATCATCCGATCTGGAGCAACTTGCAGTGCCTCCATCCTGGCCGTAAGCTGCAGCGTGCCGTTTATAAATAGGGCTCTGATGAAGCGAACCGAGAAGAAATGTTAAACGATGAAGGTGCTTGGGCGGTCGCAAGTTTTATGTGTGCTTTACCATCTTGATGCACATCACAGAAAATTGCGTTGGCTTAAGCCCTGGGTCGGGGGTTACTCTGTTGCTCACGGCAATCCATGGACAAAAACTGGTGATAAACGTGGGCGGTGCAATCTACTTCCTCGGTCGATGAAAAGCGATCCCGAAAGAACCGCCACGCGTTAGTATTAGTAGTAGCAGCAGCAGTGCATGTCATCTTTTTACGTTACCAGCCGAGCATGTAAGCGGGACGGGGGAGTTAATGCACTGCACGTGCTCTCGTGTGTCATATCAAAACACTAATCCCGGGTGGAATTTGTTCAGCCCTATCGGACCATATTTGTGTTCGAAAATACTCTCCTTCGTACCGGACCGTCTTGATAGCATAGAGGTAGGTCGCAGATATGGCTGGTATCGAGAAGTGTTCGCCAACTCTCTGCTATATTAAGACACAGGTGAATCTCCACTAAGCTGACGGATGAGTTGGCAGGTCGATTAGGAACGCCCGCAAACGCGTAGAGGCTAAGGTTGTTCTTTTTTTTCAAATTTCTCTATCGGCTGATAGAGTAAGGATTTAACGGGTCGGAGGATTTCGTAAGTCTCGTCTACCTTGCGGGGCTTCAATCGGCAGAAGGATTAAGTGCTAATCGATTCTTTCTACGTGCGATTGTTTGTTATGTTTGAGGAGCACGGGAAGTTCAGTGCAATGCATGGAATAACTTGAAAACTAATTTTATATTTTAGATATGTTTGTATAAAGGTTGACAAGAACCATTTTAGATTTCAAATCTAAGTTGTTCTTTTGTTCTGTGACTTTAGTCTAGTTTTGTTCTTTTGTTCTGTGGCTTTTTCCGCCACTTAGGGAATGAATTATATATAAATATTAGACAGTTCAACTTTGCAACAGTTTACGACGTTTTCACTTTCATTGTTGCCTGTGCGAAAGAGGTTCAGATAAGATGTAGGGAGTGATTCTTCTTACAAGGACTCTTTATTGCACGTGTTACAAATTTACGAACGAACGCGCGCGCTTATGGCTGCGTTATCGATGGGAAAGAACAACTCATAGCCAGCTGGTTGATTGGCATATGCAGCTGCACTATCACTGCAAGGTTCCGCCTCGAAGGACATCGCATCGATCGTAACGAGGGGGGCGTAACCGGGGAGAGGGTTGAGTTGAAGAAACCTGCACGCTAATATTCATATGTGCTAATATTCAATGTCTGCTTGTGTGTTTTTGTTTTCCTCCTATCGTTTTTCGCCCCGCATGCCCCACACTAGGTCTTCAACTCCGATACTCGATACAATTGGCGCTGCTTGAGCTCGGCGAGTCGTATCTACCCGGGGCGGTACGTTTTCAACTTTGTCTCCTGCCCGTAAGCAAATTGCACACCGCCTGCACGTGCTACTAATCGACCGAATGTGCAGCTCTCCGCGTTCTGGCCTGGCTGACGTCTTGTTCTTGGCTGCTGGCTCACTTCTGCCTCGGCTTACCGCCTGTAGAGAATATCGGCACGGTTGGGATCAATTTCACACCTACCCTCTATCATTAGCGGCACCCGTGTGCACCTAGCTACACGCGTAATTTGGTGACGTCGGTCACGATGATGATGATGGTGATGATGACCTTGTGTGCGCTATGGGCGCTAGGTGAAGGTTTCGTGAATGCAGGGTAGTGTGTCGCCCACCCAACATCCACCCCATCGCTCGCAGATGTCTCCCGTGTGGGGCAGAATGTGTTGAACCCGGCGCGGAGATACGTTGCCATTATGTGATTGTGGTGCAATTAGATAGTGATAGTGCACCGTAATCACCTTGAACGTTCAGTCGCCCATCATCTCCTGGCCTGTTTTTTTTTCTTTACTCTAAACGTTGGCGCATGTGTTGTGTTTCGACATTGAACCATGAACGTGTGCACAGCAGCGTCACAGACGTTGAACTCTCGTGGAAAATCGCATCCCACGCGGAAACGGTTGATGATGGGGCGTGGGAGAGATTTCTACGTAACCCTTTTCTGATATTGCTGTTACATGATCTTTGTAAAAAAGTCCAAACAGCAAATCTTAGTGGAATAACAGTGAAAATCTGGAACGTTCACCACATTGAAGCGAACATCGAGCCAAGCGGTTACTAACCTTGTTGTTGGGCAGTGTGTTGATAATTAAAAATCCTTGTTCGCCTCGTGTTGCATTTGACTCACTCATTAGTAAAACATCTGGAACGAAAGCGACTTTGTTGGAAACATGGCCCAGTGCTACAGCATGTTTGATAAATTATGCCTGCTCTCAATAGTTTTTAACAGTAACGTGTACTAGTTAACTTGACGGTATATCTTCGCTTCTGAGTCATGATATAAACCCATCCGATATGAACCGTAAAGCCCATGATCGTCACTGGAACGTCATCGGCCGGTCAATAGTAAGTCAGCTTGTCATTTTAATTTCCCATTACCCTGCGCGCTGCGTATGAGTCGAGACGTTTCTTCCACAATCGTACATGGTTTGGAAGTTGGCTTCGGTTCAGTGTGTCGTTTTTTTCGAACAATTTATAAACATCACACACACCCGAGTCCATTCATACCGCCGTTTCGAATGGTTTCACATTGGGTTTTCGTTTTTCGTTGTTTTCTGCGTGTGTTGATGTAATGCGAGGAACCGGCTGCGAGTGAGACGAGTTTGTTTACATGTTTATTAATACTCTAGCTCGTGTGATGCGCTTCTCGTTGCCCACGCATTCCGGCGAGCGTTGAAAAGTGCTTGGAATGAACTGACAGAGGACGAAGCAATATTTGAGCTGGAAGCCGGATCATAAATGCACGATTAAATTAATCTATATGATAATAAACTTTACAATCTTTAAAGCCTGTAACGACAAATACAACGTTTATAACGCGTTAAGAATGCGCTGGTGTGATGCAAGTTGCTTATTGTTAGGCGCAAATTTGACATTTCTGTCCAAAAGTACACAATTCGTAAGGCCATCGCATGTTCAATGTACTTTTAACTAGTCAATTGCCCAGTTGCCGACTGAGTATGAAGTGAATTAGTTAAATAATATCCGAGTGTATTGCACAATATGGTGATTTTACGCCTGAAGGTATGCAATGGTTTGAGTTCGTTTAGAGCAAACTAATATTTGCGGTCTGTAAGCAAGAGGGGCAAATCTCAGCGTATTAATCTTCCTTATTAAGTTAGCAACGTATTTTGTAGTACAGATTGCATACATTATGGCGACTTCGATAAAAAAGGCAATAAAATGTACAACATTTACTACAAAATGAGCGTTCTATTGACCAGTTTTATAATTGTTTTCGCTGGGTAGTGACACAAAAAAAAAGAAAAGTACAAACTTCTTCGTATGGTCGTTGTAGTGTCAGCGAATGTTGCGTTGCATTTGGTATGGATTTTGTAACAAATTGATTACATTCGAATGGACTAGTTGCTGCGTACGATGAGATGGCTCCTAGCGATCAAAACATCGATCGATCGAATACGATAAAAAGCGCCTCACACAACTCCACACCGCCACTTCTTCCGGCTCTTCTATGATGGATTCGAAAAGGGTTGCATTAAGTCGCATGGAGTGCCACAGAAAGAGAGAGAGAGAGAGAGCGAGCTAGTGATGGATTCTCATCACCTCCCCTCCCAGCCTACATTAACGGTTAATATACAATTTACTCCACTTACGGACGACGGCGCGCTGATAAATGCCGCCCTGTGTGCACTATTCATGACTGTTTTGTTTCACCCAGAGCAACCCAACGACCCACCCCGGGGGCTGAGTCGTGAAAGCGTCGGAGCGCGAGAGTGGAGTCGGTTGGGGGTCATATGGTAATTAGTAGTCGATTAGTAGGCAGAAGCAAGTAGTCGTACGGCACGGCCCGACACTTGAGCGTGCGCTGCACCCGAGAGCCGAAGGCACGGGCCCGCTTTCGCGCTCTTCGCGGTTGTGTGGCCGTCGTTCGGCCGGCGGTGGTGGTCCGTCAGGGTCGAACCGTCGGCCACAGTGTGTGAGTGTGTGCACTTGTGCCGCGGCGCGCATCGATATCATCCGCACGTCCCGTATCGCCGTCCGGCTTCCGTATCCGTCCCGTTGGTGTGTGTGTTTGTGTGAGTGAGCGAGCGGGTTACGACAGTGTCGCCACGGTCCGCTGAGACAAGTACGGCGGGCGTGTACGGTCAGCTGCGAACACTGTCGGTCCGCGATTCAGTCCGCCTGCAACCGCTTGACGCGCGGAACACGCCGTTCGGAAGACGTCGCTTTGTTTTGCTTTTCTTCTTCTTCTTTCATTTCTACCTCGCGCGATCTTCTCGCGGGACGGAACACGATGCCTGCCGGCGCCGGAAATACGCTTGGCCGTGATCTTGGCGTGTTTCATCCCCCGCTCCGTTAGTGGTTGCTCAATCGTCGTGCGATCAACAACGCAACACCACGCGCCGGTGTAAATAAAACCTTGCGTCTGGTCACCCCACGGCCCGCGAACGTGCGATCGTGTGAAGAATTTTAACGCGAGCATCTGTGTGATTCGCGCGCGGGTTTGTTTTGGGTAGCAAGAATTCCAACCACCCAGTGACACTCTACGGCGGTAGAGGATCGCGTTCGCCCCGATCGGTGGACGTTTATTTGTTTATCGGTTTGGTGAAGCGAAGTTCGTGCCCCCTTTTGTGCCAGTGTGTGTGTGAGTGCGTGTGTTGTAAGGAAAACTTCTTCTCACAACGCTTCTCTATCGAAGCCGGCGATCCCGACATGATGGACGGATGATGGCGCCTCGCTTTGTGCTAAACCCTGCCCATGCGCGATTGCTCACCGCCGTAAATAACCAATTAACCGTTTGAAATGGTGAAACCGCGCCGTTCCAGTACGTGGCCGTCAACAACGCGCAACGCCCCGAATTTGTGCGCTGCGTGGCAGCAGTGGCAGTAGTGCGGCCAGGGAGCTGATAAGGGCCCGAAATACGTTCGCAACCTTCATCCCACACAAACACCGACTAGGGGGTGACACAGTTTACTGTGCGTGTGCTTGCTTTGAAAGTTGAAGGCGAAAGTGTGATAAATGCACATTTAGATGTAGATTTGAATGTTTTCCTTCCCACTTTGCTCGATGTGTGTGTTAGTGTTGTATGTTGAATGCGTGTGTAGTTCTGTCGTCTTCGACCGGCTCGCTGACGATACGCGCCGGATGGCAGCGCCAATTAATAGTAGTGTGTAGAACTGTCCGGTGTTGCGCGTACAATTCCGCGAACCGTCACGATCATCGCCAGCATCCACCAACAGTTTCCGCTCGTTTTCCGCGCGCGCGTTTCAACTGCGACGTAGCAGCAGCTGCGACGATCCGAGCTAACAAGGAGCCGGACGAGCTCAACCCGCGAGACGGCGACGCATGATGTCAGATTAGTTGTGTTTGTTGTGCACCGTGTGTTAGAAGGGGGGGACCGTATGTTACTTGGACCGTGGCGTGGGTTGTTTTTTTTTTGTTTTTGGCAACCGATACACTTCAGTTTCACGCCGTGTCGTCGTCGTGCCTTTGTAGCAGTAGATAGCAACAAATAGCGCAACCGAACGAAACAACACGTAGATAGCGAAAGCCCGAAAACTAACCTAGTAGCGCGGGTGACGCACGAGCCTGCTCAGCATCATCTCGTTGGCGAATTGACCCGCCTTCTGAAAAGACCCGGCAGCAACAGTAGCAGCCACCTGGCGTGTGTCCCGCCCTGTGTGCGGGTCGGTCATAACAACCGACCAATATCAACAACCATCATCACCTGCAAACACACAAACAAACAGACAACAACAACAAAAAAAACACCAACCATCCGGAGGCACACTGTATCAATTATGAAATTCTTTCTAGGAATCTCGGGATGGAACGACAACAGCCCCAAGATCGAGTCAGGCTTCCCGGACAAGGTGAGTGTGCTAACATGGGCCGGGTTTTGTTATCCTTCACAGGGGGGGTTTATTTGATTTTGTTTGAAGATTTTAGAAAATAATTAAATTTTTCATGTCGTTGCTGAGATTTTTTGAAATCGCTCTCTAAAAGCTCTTCAGAACAAAGGGTGCAATCACGAGCCCTTACACACAATTATACAGTACGCCTCGCCGTCGTCCGTCTGTGGTGACCCATTTTTGTTATGCGGTTATTTTGCGCATGCAGTTTTCTGTGCATGCATTTGACTGCACTCGGCGAATTTTGTGGTATTCGCAGGTGCACCACCCGGTATGCAATATTTTGGCTCAGTTTTGATGTGGTAAATATGGCGGTACGGTGTGGTGGACTCATCTGCATCGGTTGAGTTAAATATTCATACGAGTGTGGGCACCAGGAACTGAACAGCCTGCCACCGGCAGGGAAGAGGATTGCTTGTAATTGAATTTCGGATGCCATTCTCTGATGGGAGCGTTCTAAAAGCGTCCTTAAAAGCCTGCATGGATAAATAATGGCGAGGGATATCTGAGTGCAAATGGAATCGATTCATCCATCATCTACGCTGAATATTGAATGAATATTTCGGGCGTTCTCGGTGCTAGGCATCGTTAGCGATCTTTTCATCTCATATCTTCATCGATGTGATCATTTATTTATGTCGCATTGGACACCAATATTTGTGCCATTTTTGAACGATTTATCGTATCGAAATTACTAACGCGTGAAGGCTTATTTTTTATCCATTCCACGGGAATATTTTTATCAGAAAAGGTGTTTTCAGTTTTTTGCACTATTCAAATTAATCATCCTAGAAAGATCATCCTAGATAAGATTATCTTATGTTGTGATTCCACATGATCTGACTAGTAAAGTAGTAGTAAAGCGAATAAATCGTAAACACAGTGCAGATTGCATACTTTTCGGCGCATATTTATCTCTAAATATGCGATATGCACATATAAAACATTTTACCACAGCGTTATTGACTTTATTGACGATTCAATACTTAAAAAATGTGTACTCTATTCAGATAGCAAGCCTAAGAATGATATTAAAATTAAATCGCTTCTAATGCTCTGGATAGAGGATATTAAGACTGTCGAAACGTTTTATTAAAAAACGGGTTCAGTTTTCGGCCGCAACTGCTGCTTCACGAATCGTTTTGTTTCTGTTTCTGATCTAAAGAACAATGCTTATTTGGTTGATGCTCATCCTGTTTGAGTAACCATCTGATTGCAATCTGTTGCAACGGCAGCCAGTGGGGTTTCATACGTCTTACTTAAGACGATTGAAAAGATTTGGGTTAGCAAACGATTTTTACAATAGCTTGCCGATTATGCGGTGAAGCAGAAAGTGACAGCGGCAGACAGCATTAAGCGTTATGTTTGTTTTAGGAGCAGTAATCAAACAGCGCCCATCATCACGTACATTTTCCGCAGTGGAATGATGTTGCCAAACCCACCTAGTACACCGGCACACACGGACTTGCTAATGAAGCAGTAGCAATTAACATTTCCTTCGCGGAGCTCGAAGCAATTTGATTCGCGTGTGCTGATATGAAAACTAACCACCGAACGGAGCTGCCGTTGCTGCCACTACGCGCGTTGCTGCTCTGCGGCAGGCAGCCTGTGCCGAATCTTGCGCGCCTGAAGTTATGCAACGCCGCCTCGGGTGAAAAGTTAATCCCGGTCGATTGGCCTTGTTTGCACGCTTTTATTTCCTGCGGATATGGCCCTTTTCCCAGCTGTGCCGAAACGTCCGCGACCCGGAACCAGGGATGTGCCGACACACGAGGGATGTGAATCGTCGCGCCCGTCGCATCGGTTGGTGGAGTCGCCGCGCGACGCGGCCCCCCCCCCCACGGGTAAATAATATCATTTTTGCGCAAAAATGAAAGCCTCAATAAAACCGGAGCGAAACTCTTTTGTATAATCGCTGCCGTTGGCGTAATTTATGGACTATCGGCACGCACATCGCGTTGAGGACGGGCGCTCGCCCTGCAGCCGAAGCCTGTCAGCCAGCCGGTGCCGGTGTTCGTGTTCTGATGGGTAAACGACGGCGCGCCGGTTACCGGAATGGTTGCTGAAATGATTTGATTGCCGGTAGGTACGGTACGTACGCGACCGGCTGAAAGTGATGTTTTCACTTTTTCGTTTTGTATCGTTCCTCTGCCCGTGGGCAGGAGGTGGGTATGGCGTAATCCCCGTGGAATGGCGCGAGGACCGCGCGCGCCTGAAAGTTATTAGTGAACGTTCATCACTGGGCGCGTGGAAGGAAAGTTTTCCTCTTTAGCAGAGGCCACCGTGAACCGTCGCCTGGCGCTGAAATGCTCCGAGGGATAATGAAATTAAAGTATGAACCCACGGGGAAGTCGGAGACTTCCTCCGGTATGATAAGCGCATGCACGGCTACCGCCGTCTTACAAACCGTATCAGTGAAACTCACTGCCGGCCGTCGTCGGCTGCGTTCGGTGGTCGGAAAATCGATAAACGCCTTACGCTCTGCCGTGCACGGTGTGTGGACGTCGTAAAAGAATGTGTGCAGACACACAAACACACCTAGGACAGGTTACTTGCCGATTGTCAACATCCGACGGGTATGACGGAATCGTGCGGGCATGGGTGGTGTAATTGGAAGTAATGGGTCCCCCTATTGTTGCGTCACGTCAGTTCGGTGGTGCTCCTGGTTTGTGCCGCTTAAACGACGCCGGCAAAGGTGTCGTGAGCCTGCAGAATAGCCCGAAAGCCTCTTCTGCTCCACTTGCAGCGTGTCGGGCCGGGAACGACGGAGGGACGGAGTTGTTTGAATAACACACGCCGGAAGGATGAACTCAGTCAAGTTTGCTTGCTCGCACGGTGCGATGATGTTGGAGCGACCCCGAACGACACCTTACGTGCGAAAGATGTCGGTGGTTGGCCTTGGGTGCGAAAGAGGGCCTTTTGCTTCGAGGAAAATACCCTTCCAGTTCGCAAATAAGATAAAGCCCGTGCCCATTGCTTAGCGGCTTCCTCTGCTCGCAAGTCCTCAGATCGTCGCATCTTAAGCTTTGTTCGCTTAGATGACCTTTAATAAACTCTCCCGGGAAAGCGGGTAAGAAAATTTCCCCATCACACGGTGGGAGGGAGGTTTGCATTTTGTGTGATTGAGCCATCGACATTGTCGTCTGGTTCGTTTTGTTCGTTTTTTTTTGTTCTGTTGACAAAGAAGGGCGTAAGGTTTTTATTGGGGCAAACATTAGAGGGCGTGAATATTTGTGTTTGTACAGGACATATTAATGACTGTTTGTGGTGTAACAACCTGCTCCGGTCTCCCCCGTCTGTGGGACGTTTTGTTATACCTCGAAAGGAATGTCCCAAGAACAAATGACCCAATGGAGGTGATTTACATCGCTTCTTTATTGGAGGATCTTAGCAACCCCTGCAAGAGTCCCCGAAAGAGCTCCAAACCTCCTCTCGTGATGGTGTCGCCAATAATGCGAGGCCAATGGGTCGACCATCTGGTGGAGCAATTCATCATAAAAGCTACCGACTTACTTATTGCCGTGTCGTTTCTTTCACGTTCTCCTTTTATTGCCTACCTTCCAGAACGATCCTGCCAAACTCAACCGCAAGGAGTCGTACAAAGCACAACGAAAGAACTATCGTCGTGAGAAGAAGCGGGTCGCGTCGGAGCTGCTCAACTCTCTGCAGGACCCGGCCGTCATCGTGCTGGCCGACTGGCTGAAGGTAAGCGGTGGTAGCCTTCGAACCTGCCTCTATTGTGCAACGTCCCACGCTTGCTCCAGAGCCGGCGGTTCAAGGTTCAAGGACGTTCGATTTGCGCCAGCTGTTGGCGCGCCGGTCGCATATTGAATGTTTGATTAACCATGCGCTTTGCTTTGCAGATCCGAGGGACACTGAAATCGTGGACGAAGCTGTGGTGCGTGCTGAAGCCGGGCCTGCTGTTCATCTACAAGAGCCCGAAGACGAAGAGCAGCCACTGGGTCGGGACGGTGCTGCTTACCTCCTGTCAGGTGATCGAGCGACCAAGCAAGAAGGATGGCTTCTGCTTCAAGCTGTTCCACCCGCTCGACCAAACGATCTGGGCACCGCGCGGCCCGGACAAGGAGACGATGGGCGCGGTGGTGCAGCCGCTGCCGACGTCCTACCTGATCTTTCGCGCCCCGAGCCAGGCGGCCGGGAAGTGCTGGATGGATGCGCTGGAGCTGTCGCTGCGCTGTTCCGCCCTGCTGGTGCGGTCCGTGCCGAACATCGAAACCAACCTGGGCGAGGGCGCGACGAGCACGACGCACGAAACGCAGTGGTCCGAGGCGGATTACGAGAAACACTTCGACGAGCACGGTAAGAAGCGTGAGAGAGGCTCGGCGCTATTAGCTTCGATTCGTTGCTTAAACTTAAAGCCCTTTCAACTAATGGATGGTTCTTTTCTCTTTGTTGTGTTCACCCTTTGAAACTCCTTCCGCCCCATCGTGTGTGTTCGCTCCTTTTTGCATTGTAAATTGATTCATACCTTGTACGCATTCGTTACGATTCATGTTGTACGTTGGATCCTGTGTGGTACCCCCTTCATGTACTGGCGTCGTTACGGTCGATTTTCATGTGCGTTTTGGTTGTGACCGTCTTTAAATTAATCTCCCTTCCTCGCTGAGAAACTATACTCACATTCTGCAACAATCCCGACCTCCTTGCCCCCGTTGGCGTCCGCTCGATACACGAAACATATGCATACTTCCCCGCAGCACCGCGCCTGAAGGAGCATTTGAACTATCTGCTCAAGTATCTTCCACCATCTCCGCCGGAGAAGCAAAATCTGCGCGTAGAACCGATAGAAAAGTCCCTGCCCCGTAGTGCTTGCCCCTCGCCGACACCGATCTTTCAGCAGCTCTACCTGGCTGTCGCCCACTGGGAGCGCTATCTTCGCGATTCGCCGGAATTTTTCCGCTGCCGCTCGGCCGACATCGGTGGCGTCGACGCTGGATCCGTCCTCCGTCGCCGGCTGCCATCGTCAACCGGGACGCTCGATCGCGACGTGGAGGAGGAGGACGACGGGGAGGTGTTCAAGGACGGCGGTGCGATGCTTATGGCGGGTGGCAGGCGTCGGAATTCGTACCAGGTTGGCAGCACCGTTGCGGCGGACGTGACGGAAGTCAACGGGCGACTTACCGCAGTCCATGGGTCGGAGAAGCTGCGACGCCGTAGTTCACCGGCTGATTTCTCCAAAGGTCACCACGGCATTACGATACGCATCTCGGACGACCAATGTGGGCTTATTTCCGGTTTTTGTTTTTTTTTTTTTGTCGTTAAATCTTTTCCCGTCGTGCTGTACTTGTCACGTAAGTTTATCGCTGCGAGTTGTAATAGAGTTTGGTTTGGTTTTGTTTCTCAACGGTGTAGATTTGGACATCGACAGTCAGCTTGATCAGGGCACGATGGTGTCCGCGGGAGAGTCCGATTCCGAGTCGGATCTAGGCGAGGGTATGGATGTGGAGGAGTTTCCCGAAACACCGTATGTACACTCGCCCGAGGAGGAGTTTGGCGCAGTAAGTATCGTGTTTTCTTTTTCCGTTTGATTGGAAAGGAAACCACCATTGGAACTACTTTTATATGTTGTCGGACTTGTACAACAGCCACCGCTAATTTATCGTTGCTTTGTTTCTTACAGGCCGGCGAGCAAGTGGAAGAATTGCCAGAAGAGCATAAAAGTTTGATCTGGTTCCTGGTGAAGCAGGTTCGTCCCGGGATGGATCTGAGCAAGGTCGTCCTACCGACGTTCATTCTGGAGCCGCGCTCGTTTCTGGACAAGCTGGCAGACTCGTACTATCACGCCGACATCTTGTCGAAGGCGGTGCTGGAGGACGATCCGTTCACGCGCATGAAAACCGTCGTTCAGTGGTACCTGTCCGGGTTCTACAAGAAGCCGAAGGGGTTGAAGAAACCGTACAACCCCATCCTGGGCGAGACGTTCCGCTGCTACTGGCAGCACGACAACGGCAGCAGAACGTTCTACATTGCAGAGCAGGTGTCACACCATCCGCCGGTCTCTGTGTTTTACGTGACAAACAGGCAGGATGGGTTCTGCATTAGCTGCAGCATCTTGGCCAAATCGAAATTCTACGGCAACAGCACATCGGCCATCCTGGAGGGTGTCGCCACACTGACGCTCCTGCCGCGCGGTGAAAGCTACACGCTGACCGTGCCGTACGCACACTGCAAGGGCATCCTGATGGGAACGCTCTCGATGGAGCTGGGCGGTAAGGTGACGGTCGAGTGCGAGAACACCGGTTACAAGACGGAGCTCGAGTTCAAACTGAAACCGTTCCTTGGTGGTAACGAGTACACGAATCTGGTCGTCGGCAAGCTGAAGCTCGGTAAGGAAACGATGGCCACCATCAACGGTCACTGGGACAGCGAGATCCGAATAAAGGACGCCCGCACGAACGAGGAGTCGGTATTGTTCAATCCGACGTCGGACGTGCGGGGCCGACGGTTGAAGCGATTCACCGTGCCGATGGAATCGCAGGGCATGAGCGAGTCCGAGCGGCTCTGGCAGCACGTGTCGGCCGCGATCCACCGTGACGATCAGGTCGGTGCGACGGAAGAAAAGACGGCCCTAGAGGAGGCGCAGCGAATCTCGGCCAAGGAGCGGAAGGCAACGTGTACGGAGTGGGTGCCACTGCTGTTCCAGCAGGACTTTGTGACCGGTCAGTGGCACTACAAGTTTGCCGATCTGCGCCCGTGGGACCCGCGCAACGATCTGCGCCAGTACGAGAGCAACTACCGCATCCAGACGAAGACTCGCCACCAGGCACCGATGGTGCGAACCGCGTCGGTTGTCAGCACGGATCCGCTCAACATACTGCAGGTGGATTCGCGCGGCTCGCTGCGCAAAAATCGCTCCGGTCCATTAAAATCGCGGAAGATATCTTCCAACACCTCGACGCCGGATCTGAACGATCCCAACTCGGACTCTAGTCACTCGAACGACCATGACACTGTACTTTCTAGCACAAGGTGGGTTTGGTGGTTGACCATGATGCTTACATAACAAATTACATATACCAATAATATTGTTCGTCCTTTTCTTGTAGAATTATGCAAACGCTGGACGACATCAACAAAAAGTTGGAGGAACACTCGAAGAAACTGGTCAAGTTGCAGTTGGACATGGACAAGATACATCGGGCACCACAGCAAAGGCAGCCCACGGGATCGCTGGCACATTTGGCCTCGGTTAACATTAAGACGGTGGTGTTCGTCGGTGTTGGATTGCTGCTACAGTTGTTCATGTCATGGTTTCTGATAAAACGTTCGCTTTCCGCGGTATCCGCATCCGGAGGAAAGGATACCGACGGCGGTGGTGTTAGTGAGAGTTAAGCATGATAGTCGGCTTCATAGCAGTCATACGAATGTTACACGTTACATTACGGACTCTATTTGATACTCTTTTATATACACTTATTGGCCAACCGGTAGAAAACGTACCGCGAACGCTGTAGCTAACATCCCGGAATGAGCTTTCCGTGCAATAATATCTATACCCTTGAATAATATACTGGGCGTCCCCACTAGCGGGACGGACGGGGAGAGGTCGTGGGATGGGTAGGGAATACCCTTTATATCCTGTTACAGATTTAGATAACGAACGCTTTTTGTAAAATTTTCAATACGAGCTCGACAGAGCGCGATAAAAGCTTCCCGGTGGAACTTTCGACATAGGATCGCTTCTAAAAAGTTTGTCCTCTTTTACCACGTGGTAAAACATTCCATAAACGCTTTGTTCGCAGCCGCCGCTGCCGCCATTATTTAGCGGAGACACACTGCTGTCGTGCAGGCGCCCTCTGGCGGCGTTTTGGCATCGCATCGACTATGTGGTGGTCATAGCAATAGAACATCGTTTTTCGGTTTGGCGACGACGCATAAAGAGCTTAAAATAGTTAATCACATCATTAAAAACAAATAAAATAACGAATGGTTTCTTGAATGTTGTAATCTCATAGCGCGGCACGCCGTACTAGGTGTAGTAGAGGTTGGTTTTAGTGTGTTTACGCCAAACGCTGGTTTAGTGTGTTTGGTGCTTATGAATTGTTATAACAGGCAGGCTGGGCCCGGACCAGTTTCTGGACGCGGCTCTCTTGGATTAATATGTTCTCTTCTGCTATGGCCTCGACGCTTGATATCTTATATCTCCTTCTCTCCTTCGGTAGCATCATTTCGCTTTTCCACGCTCCGCCAATCCGACACGCGCTTTGCGCCGTGCAGCATACTTACTACTAATTATTTGCCTACTAGGTTTAATGGTGTTAACATTTGCAATAACGTACGAAATGGTATTATGGGGAGGCGCGATGCATCGGACAGCAGCGGCTGTCTGGGTGAGAGCAACACGGTTATCGTACCATCGCCGGCATAATCATATTGTTACTAAATGGAATAAATTTTGACGAGTGGCAATCTCTAGCTGAGATGTGAAGTTTACACGTTCATTGTTTGTTTGCGAGAAAGAAAATATTGGTTAATTTGGCCTTTCACAATAGTTTAACCCTATTTTTGTGATCAATATCTCTCACATTAAACTAGTTAGGAAAGAAGGCAAACACTTTTTGACATTATCATCGAGATATTTTTCGACACTCTCCAAAGGGAATGCAATCTCAATGTAGAATTATTGTTAATTGCGTGCACATTTCAGGTAAGACATATATATCTAATGAATTGATTTTGTTTGCGCTCATAAAAACTCATCAAACATATCGTACAGCTTACCGTGATGACAAGCCCTATAGTTACCATGCTGTCTTTTGCTTTTGCCACGCTTTACAATGTAAAATTCACAACCGCAGCAGCCTTGATACCGGCATCAGTGACCGAGGCGGTCACATTTGACCGGATGAAGTAATTAGTGCATGACCAGGCGTCTCCACCGGCCGGACCGGGAAGGGCAATAAAATTCCGAAAGGTTCAAAGGTCATCTCCTAACCGTGTGGTCGGTCGAACGGGATCAGTCTGTCCGTTTATTTGGTCACGCACGTGCATTGCTATGCATAGCGACCTTCCCGGCCAGAGCGTTGCGCTATGCTTTTTTTTTGCTCCGACTCTCCTGTATTCACCGGTTTTCGGTGTCATTTTCTCATCCCCATCATGGGATGATAATTGAGCATATTTATCATTTTGCCCCGGGCACAGGAAGGAAGGGCAGACCGCAACCGAACCGGTTGGGGACAGCTTTTTTGTCTCTCTTTTACATCTCATTAGGTAATAATTTTAGTTAACTTCGGACGTCACTCCGCAGGGGCAGGAAGGCTGGAAAGGAAGCGAACATAAAATAATATGGCTGCGTTGCGCGGGGCTCGTGCATTGCAAGGATCGATTGTTTCGCAAGCGTTCACAGGCCGCCAGATGTCAATTAAAGGGCTTTGTGCGGGTGAAATGGACATGGGGCGGGAGTTTATAAAAATCGCGTCAATTCGTCACGTTAGGTGGAGCATTCGCTGGAAATTGGCGGTGTGCAAAGTACACTGTTTTTTTTTGTCTTTAGGGCCTTTTAAGTGAGCTCGTTTTGAGCCTAGTGTTGCTGAATGGGGAATAGAGAAGCTGTATAAATGGTGGAGAATGGTTTTTTAGATTAAATGAACCCATACATGTGTATTGTTCTAAGAATTTCAACCGTTTTCATGTGAACAGTAACAAGAAATCAATCATTAATATTCCCGTTGTGCTCATGGGCCATATTTTTAAATAATTTTCATTGTTGCATTTATTGTTATTGCGATGCACACTTGCTTTACAGTTTACTAGCCCGTCAAGCGTATGAACGAGCCCGTTCCGTTCGACTGTAAAATATCCCGGGAATCAACAGCTCCCGGGAAGGTTTTGATGCCTCCATAAACAACGCGCGTCTCATTGCGTATGCAAAGGTGGCCGAGCATTTTATTCGTTTTTTTTATGCTGTGAATTTCGTTCAATCATTCAGCCCGGCTCGTTCACAATGGATGCAAATTTATAGTGGAGCAAAGTTTTGTACCGCTTTTTTTTACTGTGTGGCCGCGTTCTGTTCCCCGCCCAATCAATCATTACAAATGTAGACAACTTAATTTTATGGCCGAACCACGAAATCAGCCAATTGATTCGATCCGGTGAGCTGAATCGGGGCCGCGAGTGTTTCAAATCGATAATTGAATAATTTAATGTCCATTCTCGATACGTTTCGCTTTACGAGTTTTTACCCCCGACTGATCGGTGTGTAGCGTTTTCCGCAATTTCCATCCTGCTCCCGGGTGCTGCTATCACTATCACGCTCTTTCTCTCTCTCTCTCACAGTGTTTCTGCTCTTTTTCTGTCATCTGTCAAACATCACGCATCCTGGGCGACTCACGCTCCCGCTGCCGGTGGAGGGCAATGACGAAGAAGCGAGGAGAGGCAGTGATCGGTTTCAGTTGAGTTTGATTTATTCCTGCAGCACGGATCGATTGCGCGACCACGCGACGCCAGAACGATACGGTCAGGTTGCACGGCGCTTGCTAATTAATGGTTCAGTCAACCGGCGAAATTGGAGATTGACAGCTGCGGCGCTGGCCGGTTATGAGGTCGAAAACTGAACCTGAAAACGAGTAAGCAGTCTTTAATTCCGAATCCCTTCCTGTATGTGTATGCTGTGTGGGGTTGTGTGAGGATTTTCGGCATTAAAAAGAGAAAAGGATAGGGTTGGATAGTGCGAAGAATATAGCAGAGTAGCGAATTGTTGCTATAGCAACCAATGCACTAACTCCTGCTAACTCGTTGAAGTTGTATTTTCTATAAATATGAAGTTGATAGAAAAGGTGTGGATTTGATCATTGGTAGAATATATAACAATTATAAAATAATATTAATTGATGTACTTTATGATAACAATTTTAACACAATTCTACACCATTTTCTTTGGAAAATGCTCCAAAAGATTTATGTTTGTACTGAATTTCCTGCACCACCTTGTGTAAAACTGCCATAATCTACCGTCAAACCAAAAAACTCTTCGCTCAACCCTCGAACAAATTGCGGTTTGAAGCATCCCACACGAGGGCGCGCAAACATAAAGCATAGCAACACGATGTCGAACATGCGGAAAGCAAGATAAAAAACGCACGAAAACCTCCCCCTCCCTCTCCAACGCCGATGGGTAACACATTTTGGGACCCACCGGCACATCCGACTCGATCCTGCTGCAATTGATGTTGAAGGTCGCGCGAAGCGAAAAACTTCCGAGGCATCGGCGCGCTCGGGTCAGCATTAGATATGGATAGATGGATAGGTGTCTGTTGTTCGTTTTGGTGGGGGGCATGGAAAGAGGTGTGGGAGGAAAATGGAGTGCGAATGGGGATGGGGGGAAAAACAGATATGAATTTTTACGACATTATTAAAAAGTAATCAGCAAAAATTATCGAAAAGTTTGTAGCGACGGCGCGCGCTGCTGGCGATGGGATACGCGGGGAAGGATGTGCTGCTGCTGCATGATGAGTATCACAATCAAGAAGCGCGCGCGTGTGTGTGTGTTTGGACGCGTGGGTTTGGGTAAGCGTCATAGGGTAATATCTTAATCGAATGGCCATCAATTTACGAGCGTGTAACACCGATAAGAGTTCCGGCGGGTTGGCCGGACGGGCAAGAAGGTTTGGCGGATGTTAATGCGTTATGGCCTCAAAAAAAGAGATAACGTGCGTGTGAAATATTCGCCAAAGTGTGGTAAAATCTGTGGAGATAAATTGATTTTGAGTTTTTATTTATTCGTACCCGTTTTGGAACTTAGTTTACGATGGAACTTGGAAGGTCCAATCTGGGGTTGCCATGTTGGCTTCTGGCGCTGTTTTGGTGCTTGCAAAGCAATTTGTACTAGTGAGCTATTTTATAGAGAGAGCAAATACACTTTTTTATTTAATTCGCTTCGAATCTTCTTTATTTTATTTATTTTATTTTTTCATTATTAAAAAAAAAATTATTAACTATTAAAACCGATTTAAGTTTAGTTCTATTTGGATTTAAAATTTATGCACTTTCCTTGCATTATGTATTATCCTGAGCATAGGCCTGATCCTTGAAACAGATTGGTTCATATTGTTTGTAATATTTAAATCTATCACATCCTTAAAAACTATAAAATACAACAAGAAACGATCGCGAGGAATAGTTTTGGTGTTAGTATTGTAACATGTATCTATTTAACATTTTATATTTTTTCAAAAATGAAATACGATTAAATAAAATAAAAGTATAGAACACAGATCTTCTATCAAGGCAATAACATAACTAAACTGAAAAGGCAAACTAACCTAACAAAAGGACTTAAAAACAATAAAAAGGTACAGATTTTGCGTACGTGTAGGTTTACATGATTCAACAATAAGTTAGACTTATAACTACTTAGTAAGACTTATAACTTATAATAAACTGTATTAAATTTTTCAAAATTATCCAAATCATAGATAGATATTAATTCAATTCCAACAGGAATGATGAATTTTTGTGGAAAAATGTTAACAAATCGTGCAGCTATATTGTTTATTAAAACATCTGTATTACGATACAACGAAACGATACTGGAAATCAGCTTGATTTAAACGAGTTTACGATTGAAATTTATTGTGATGACATGATCTAAGGTGTGTGGAAGGAAACCTAATCGATAAGAAATCCACCTACCAATAATGTCTGCAGACATTTCATTTCAAAAAATCATCCCATGAAATTCGCACTGAAGCAATGTGCGTCTACGTCCGAAAACTGTCCCAAAACATACTCAATTACGCGTGTGGTTTCGCCCGGCACTTGACTGGAGGAAACTGCCAATTATCTCACGCCGTTTATCTTTTTTTTCGTCACCTCATTTGCGGCTCGGCAGTAATTATTCGAAGATGATAATAATCATGTTTCGTGGCGATTAAAAGATTAAGCGGTGAACCACCGGCCGTACAGCGTCGCCAGTGGTTCTGCATTGGCGTGTGGAAAGTGCATTCGAAATCTTTGATGTGCAACGGGCCATGCGATTCGCGGGTCGCCGCAGGAAACAGGGAGGAAAGCAATTTTCGAACGCGTTTGCGTTGTTTAAAGAGCGCACCACCGTGGATGCAATCGTCTCGGATATGCTCGGTTTATCGCGCTGCCTCGTCCTTCCAGCCGTTCGAGCTCATCCCCCCGCACACGCCGCGAGCCACGTAAATTAAGTCGTTATTCCTTACCGACACTAATATCCCTTTCTGGGCACGTTCCGCCTAATGATGGTGGAATATTTCTTCTCGCCAGCCTCCAGCGGCGCTTGCGAGCGAACGGTCTGCGAGATCGTTTACGCTGTGCGGCGCGTTTATGTTTGCCGTCCGCAGCGGCGAAACAACATGCGCGCCGTGTCCACGGATCGTACGCGACGACGTGCGAAGGATCAGATTAAGCAACGGCCTGCGAAGAAAGAGAGAGAGAGAGAGAGAGAGAGGCGCCCGGGGTTGGCTAAATTTCGGCTGCTGGAATGTCATTAATCATCGAAACTATTAAATGAGTAATGGCTGCATTTAAAGCACCGTGAAATCAGTGGGATATGAAGTGTTGGGCCATCTCGGATCACCCGACCCGAAGGGTCGCACTCGGGACTCGGTGGGCGGTGTGGTACGGTGGGTCAATAAAAAAGGGCATTGGTGGCGAACACAGTTTAATATTCATGCTATTGGGCATTTAGATGGCGGGGATAGCTTTGCGCCCGTGATGGAATGGAGCCGAGCGAAGTGTAATCGTAATCAGCTAGATCCGCTTTTTTAGCGTGCAGCTGGAATCGTTTTATTTTGGATGAATTTCGCAGTTTTTATATGTTGCGAAATAAGAAAAGTTGTGTGTGTGGGTGTTGGGAAAGTATTTGAGTAACTAAAAAAACATTGCATGCAATTGACGTCCAAGAAATCACTTGCATAACGCTCGATCGGTGTCTTCACAACATTTCTTTCCAATATGTTTCAGAAAGAAAGTTCTTCAAATGATATAATTAGTTCTAAAGGTCGCATACCTATTTCCTTTTTGTTAAGAAAGCTTTATGATCGCTTTCACGCTTGTTCCTTATCACATGCAACAGTGTTGGTGTCTGTGATATCGTAAAAGTAATATAAAATGATAATAACTAGATAAAAAGCGGTAAATAATGTAAATTGTACACGATGGATACGAAATTTAATTGGTTTTTACAATGTTGATGACCGTTTCGTTATTTTTTAACAGTATAATAAACTTTATAATACGTTGTGAGCTATAAGTGCACTGTTAACATTCCATTTTGCACTTTTGGCCTGCAAGGAGAAACCCCTCTTAGTATTCTGTCTATGATCTTTCAGGTGCGGATCAATCGAATAAATCGACTATATTTGCACTTGAATAAATGTTATGTTAGACTCTATGTGTGATATATTTTATTATAGTACTTATTATAGATTGTTCTTAATTTGTATGCTCATTACTTATGTTCTCAATTTGTTTCCTTTTTACTTGTGTGTCTTGTCTTGTTTAACTTCTTTAACTTGTCTCTAAATTGTTGTAACATTGTGTGCTATTTCCAGCGAACAAGAACAGAAAATGAGTAATTGTTAATACCCTGTCCTTCAAATACGAATGTTTTCTTTTGCAAATCCTTTTGCCATCCTCTTCTGCATTTGGCACCCATTGCTCAAGTGATTCGTGATAAATCCCATTCCCTGGGGGGGGCATGTGCACAGCACATGCAACCCGCGACAAATCCTTCACAAACTTCACGGGGCAAAGATTGGGGGTGGGTGCAAGATTAGGGGCATTACGGCGCGAAACATCCATAAATGCCATCCGAGAAACTCGAGAACGCGAATTGCTCCTGCCATCCGGTGGTGTACCGGGACCACCCGGCGCACCCGACGGTGTCTTATCTCGGACCGGAAGTAAGTACAACGCCGCACTGACAGATCTTCCTCGCTTTATGAGGTCCACCGCTGACGGTGCTTCAGGCCCGAGTAAATCTCGCTTCAAACCCGACCGGGAACCAACGGGGTCCTCGTTAAAATCACATAAAAAATAACGTACGCAACCGCCGCCGCTGACATTTCTGGCTGTATTTCATTGACGTTGTGAGTGTGTGTGTTAGGGAGGCATGAAGCATGTGTGTGTGTGTGCGTGGGCCACGCGTTGGCGTGCGCGAGCCTGGCTTCCTTTTATGACGTCCTCGTATCATTTTTGTCACGCGTTGTAATCTCATTAACGCGGATCATTTGTGTGCTTTTGGTATTTTGGCGAGTCGTTGGTGTGCCAACGGGCGGCCAGGACAGCATGTGCCATTTCCTGTTTATTTTGGCTCGCGGTTGACATAATCCTTTGTAACAATCGAATCATTGATGGTCGGAAACCGAACCACGACCTGGTTTTTCGAGATGGTCAATCCGATTTGTGCGTTCCATCGATATGGGCTCGGTTCGGTTCGGTTTGATTTTCATGGTGTGATTTTTATTGTTCTCTTCGTTAAACTTCAATGGGTGCTCCCGGCGCCCGTACCACCTTCCCGGCGAGTTATGAAAGACTCGGCGGTATGAACCAAGCACCGCAGCACCGAAAAGGATGCACATGGTTCCAACGAACCGAGTGGAAACGATTCCGGGCACAAACGGAATTCAATCACCAAATGCCACAACAATCACAAACGCAAGGGAAAACCCTTCGCGGGGGGAAGCTAGAAGTTAAGGGGTTTAAGCGCATCGTTCATCCTGCTTCGTGCTCCTCTTTTTGGTCCGCCAAATGTGCGGTGAAAATGAATCATTCGTATGGAAACGATTTTTCTAGCGGCTCGGAAAGCAGTAGAAATGTTCGTGTATGTGAGTATACCAGCCGGTTTTGCGCTTTTATGGAGAAAGGGAATAAACTCGATCCATATATGTGCCAGTAATCTTATTGTTTTTCTCTAGTGCATCGTGCTTGAGGTTGCCATGCATTTTAGAATATGTTTGAAAGGATTCTAATGTCTATCTGGTAACAGAACATTAATATTCCAGTTGATGACAGTTTTGATTTTGAATTTTGACAGCAATTTGAACGTCTTTTTCGGTCTTGATGGTGTTAAATGATGGTTGAACTACATCTAAATCTAATTTTATGATTCTTCTTGGAGAGTTTACAAACCAACTACACGCTGGAACGATAATAATTGTCTTATTTTGGAATTTTTTGGTATTTGGGAAAGCAATTCATTGAGTTTTTGCGATAATATTCAAAATTTCATCAAACCTCGTAACAAACCCGCTAAATTGATAACCTAAACTTACCGAAAATGAGTGGCTGATGTACAAATCGTGCCATAGAAGCCTCATGTTGAGAAGATGTTGGAGAGAAAGCTATAATATGAATAGGTGTATAACAGTGTTAACAACCGAGCGGTTTATCTCAATTTATTTGTGCTTATCAAAATCAATCATACTGCCGCAGTTGGGGCGTTTGTTTCTCTCTCAAACTATCATTTAATCTACTGATGAGTCTATACGTGCGGCATGCAACTGACAATGGCCGCGAAGGATTTTTGTTTTGCTCGTTATTGTTCGCAAATACTTCACCATCGCCCGTGCTCGGATGATTTTACGGCATTCAATTCACAACAAATGAACCATTTCCCCATTTGCTGCCAATCCTAATTAGAACCGGTCCGGCTGTCCTTCCAGCGTCGACAGCGGCGTTTGTCCGGCTGCATTTTGCAAGCTAAAAATTATACCACGTGTCTTGCGGACGGCGGATGTGGGGCCACGTTGGGGACCGTTTCATCAGCACGCCGGACGCTGTGTAGTGATTGGATTTGTTTTCGTACTCCGTCGGGTTGGCCGGGTTTGTTTTGTTCTGTAGCCTGGGCCGCTGATGGCACAACAGCTCTTTTCTAGTGGCAGTACAAATGCAATCGCTCGGGGACACACAGGGACAGCGGCACGGGAAAATCCGTCCCAGCACAGCGGGGGAAATAAAAGTAAAAATACTGATAGCATGCACATGAACCCAAAACGTGGTTCCATTTCCAGTGGTGGAAAACAAAACCCGTGCCGGGCCCATTTTCCATGCATTCATTCGACCCCCTCTCTTTGGTGGACATTTCGCCCGTTTCTGCAGGCTTCTTTTATTCTTTTGTGCGGTGCGGATACGGATTGGGAAATGCTCCGGTGCCAAGTCGGTGAAAAGACGAATGTATGTGTGTGAGTGTTTTTTTTTGTACCAAAAAACAAATTGCATTTGATCAGGATTTCCAACATATTGGCAGCAGTGGATGCGAATTAGAACACATTCCAAACGGGCCCGTTAAAACCTCCCGCCTGGCATTCACCGTGATGTACACTAATCTGTTCTGGGTTTGACTATTGAACATGGTAGTATGAGTTTTTGTTCCAGCTTGCTAGCTCGCCTTGATTGTTTGATGTCACAATTGAATGCTCGTAACTAGGACTCGGCCTAGGCCAATGAGTTTGGACGTGTTTCAATGAACACCTAAGACATGGATGTCGTTTTTTTTTATATATATTTTTAAAAATTCGTCGAAAAGGATTAGAACATGAACGTCAAAGTTTTCATCCAAATATCAATGCGATGTTTGCTCTTAATAACGATCCAAAATGGCTGTTTACACTCACGTCGGCCGATCCCGTTTGCGACTCACAGCGGATCATGAAATATCATGAAATTCAGACCAAAATTGACGAAAATTTGATTAAAATAACCTTTTTTTGACAAAAGCAAATGATTTTTTCGGAAATTTCATAAAAATTCTTCTCGAATTTTATTTTTCCCTTATTATTTACAGCTTGAATGGAAACATAGCGTGGGTTAAATTTTATCTAATATCTTCAAAAAATAATATATAAAATTTTGATCCTTAATCAAAAGGCATTCAAAACTGCCTTAAGGTTTTGGATTATCGTTCACTTCAACAAATTCAAGACATGTATTCAATATTGCATGAATTTTCTTAAACGTAATTATGATTTTTCATTTATACAATGTTTACCTTGATCAATTCAATTGATTTTGATAAAACTATATAGCACTTCCGATATTTTGTTTATCCGATCCGACGACATCCATTCATTATAATGCTCAACATGCTGAGAAAACATTATAGTATCAAAAAAACTCATGAAAAAACTTCCAAACTGACAAAACCATTTGTTCAAGAGGCAGAAGAGGAAAAAACCGCCTCCCAAGCAGACGAAAACGTATGAAAGCGAAACGGAACGCCGGGAGTTTGATCAAACTTCTCACGTTATGAATATTTACAATGAAAAATTGATGAGGTAATTTATAACATGCGTACCACGCGCGGGCCACGCGCTCTGCCCTCCCGGCGGTTGGCTGCATCCCGGCGGTTAAACATTTTTCCCTCATTTTCCTTATTTTAGTCGATCGAAAGAGGTCCACCCCACCCCGACGCAGATCCCATCGAATCGGGCCGTCGTGGCGTTTTTGTGAACGGCCTGGATGACATACACTTTTTTGGCAGCACTTGCACACTCTCATCGCCGCGCTGCGTCACGACTCCTCCATGGGACGCGTACTTAGAGATTGGCGTTTTGGGTGCGAAGAATGATGGGTAAAAGAGGATGGAAGGAAAAAAACGAAAAAAAGTATAAGGTGAGACTATTCCTGTAATTTTTTCATGGTTTTTTTTCATGGTTCGAAACCCGACTCAACGGAGCATCGTCAGCTTCCAGAAAGTGTCTGATCGAAGTACGGTGACAATCAACACACGTTCGCGTTCAATCAAAATCGTGGTCGGATGGGAAACTTTCACACAATCCCTTCCCATTTCCTTATGTGTGTGTGTGTGAGAATCTGTGTGAAACAAGCCCAGGCTCAGGCGGCATGACAAATAGCCGCTATCGACTGGCAGAAAATCGAGCGTCAACTGACCATGTCCGCGGCAGGGCGTGCTATCAGTTAGCAGCGATTTTGAATGATGGCCATCGGGAGGAGATGCTTCACGCGAGCTTCGCACGCTCATTTCGTAAATGGCGCAAACGATCGGGCGCTCGCTGCGGAGGCTGCAAAATTTACCGCCCTCGGGGATAATTGGGCGCGAGATGTCAGCACTGGTTAGGGAGAATTTATTGACGCCGCTGATGGAGTGCGCTCCGTCTATCGATTTCGGTGCTTCACAGCCCTGGCCTCCGGACGTCGAACAGGTGAGTTGTGACTCGGCACGGGCGCGCATGTTGTCGCCTTGTTTGGAGAAAGATGGACGGGGATTTTTGCTTCATTTGATGCTCTGATCAATGGTGCTTATCATTACGCAATTGACACTCAAGCGACGGTTTTCTTGCAGTGATTTGAGGAAAATATATTACGATCGTTTGTTATCAGCTTTCGGTTGATGAACATACTGATTTTGATTTTGAAATTTTAAGTTTTATTCTTGATGATTTCTTTGTTTTTTTAGCTTATATATTTCATAATATTGGGTTTAATGTTTTACTAACACCAAACTTTAATATTTTTCATTTAATTTAAGACAATCCACAAAATTTGTTATAATTGTATTGAGTAGATATATAAATCTTAACCATTATAGATTAATGGTTAAGATTTATAAAATAGATTCATAAAAGCATAAATCAAAACAGAAGAAAAACAGAAATCACTGAAAATTTGACCATTATAATATTAAAAACGAAACAATACAGCAAATATAATGTTTAGAATGAAACAATACATATTCTAAACTCTAGGCCGATCTAGGAATTTCAACATTCTGGATCGTCTAAAGATAAACTAAAAGAATGAGTATAAACTACACCAGTAAGCAGTTCGCCTTCACACTTTTTATTCGACAAAAAGGAAAAACAAATTCTCTTGATTAACAAAGAAAAAAATAAAATAATTTTTCACTTCTCACTTTCAAAACGTCACATGCAGATGAAGCATGGCTTAATTAGTGAATTGTTTAATCCGTTTGCACCGCAAGATAAAACACATCCACACACGAGCCACGCCGTTCGGTGGCGAGCGCGCATTATCCATTCTAATCCGCGCTGAAAAGTGGAAGTGGCACCGAAAAGCGGAAACTGAAAGCGAGTCTTTATGTTCCGCGTGTCACCACGGCGGAGAAGCGACGTTTTTCCGCGTACACTCCACGGTGACGTACGGTACCAGTCCCCGTCGCACTATATTTGGCGTCCACGACCGGCCCGTACACGTGCGCGGGGCCATTGTGCACGATGTGCACAATCCCCGATAATTATTTCAATCCTTCGGACAAATGAAACTTAACACTGTCAAAGCATTATTTATTCATAATACCATTACTTGCCCCGCGGGCAGGCTTGCGCCGGGCGGTCCGGAACGATTATCTGGGCGGACTTCTTGCTGGCCGACTGTCCCCGGACGTGGTGTGGACGGAGCGTAGCGAGCGAGCGAGGTTGATAAGCCGGGGTTTATAAATTTTCATGCTTTCTTACCCACCAGTGCAGTCCGGAATCGCAGGAGCGCACGGGAACGATAAAGCCAGTCGGTGCAGGAAGCCAGTTTGGTTTGGAGTTGGTGAGAAACGATGTTCACATGCCGCCCGCCCGCTGGAGCTCGGGTTTTGGCGTCCGTTTTTCCCGGTCTGCCTCGGGCATGGTGCATGGTTTTTCTTCCCTCTAATTGACGCCCGTGTTAGATCGCCGTCAGCACGCGGGCTTCGGGTTTGATCTTTGCCGTCGGTGCACGGATCCGTTGGTGTGGAAATCCGGGTGAAGAAAATCCGAGATTGAACGAGCCCGTTCGGCACGGGCGCGTTGCGTCGTGAGGTGGCGTTTTGTTGATCCTGCTGTCTGTTTGTTTTCCTTTTTTTTGGTGATGATATTCGGCTAGCACTAAGCTTGCACCAGCCTCGAAGCAAGACTTCTTGAGTGGCTGCTACCGGTTTGCCATGTGCAGTTGTACACAGTGATGTGCTGTGATTGGGTTCGAGTGCCCCGGCGCAAGTGCTGCAGCGTGACTAGCTGATGGAAGAGAAATTAGCCGTTTTCTCTATTAATTGCACCCAGACATCCCGGCAACCCGTGGGTCAAGAGCTACAGGCGGCGTTTCTGGTTTTGTTTCCTATGTTAAACTTCCTTCCACCTCGGTCGTCCGGTGAGGTATTGGAAAGTCAGCAAACGCCACAAGCAGTTCCGTTCAGCCGGAGCTGTCGAAACTCCCGTCAACTGAAAAGCAAAGGATGCGAAGCAGAGAGCAGAGGGCGATGGTTACGGTGAGATTACGTCTCAGCAGCTCCGTTTGGTAGACGTGGCCGGCTTCATTTTTTTGTTGTTTGGATAGTCTGCTGCAATCACACGGCTGGCAGGCCAGAAACGATTCGTTCCGTGTACGATGCTAAGCTGCATTATAATGCACTTGCTGCTGTTACCAGCTCGTTTCACGGTCACGGCAAAACTGTGGGACTGTGTTGCCTAGAGCATGAAGGAGGATATCCGGAGAAAACGTAGTTGAGAGCATTGTCGAACGAAGTAGCGAGTGAAATAGGCTTTTTTGATGCAACAGTTATTTCAACTAACTTGTTTGTTGGAGATGTATACATTCGTAAAACATAATAATCAAATAATAATATAAAAATGCTAACAAACAGTTCAAATATGAACAAATCATTTTATCATGTCCAGGATATGAAAAACTTTGAAAATTGGCAAAATTTAAAAAAGCTTTTCCGTGTTAAATTCATCCTCCACGGGTCCTCCACGGATCGTAGTAGACGTGATGCGAAATAGTTGCAATCCCTTCACGAAGCAGGAGCAGAGAAGATTAAACACTGTCAACGGCACAACACGTGCGGCAACACAACGCCGAGGTAAGTGCAGCGACGGTAGACTTGCCAGCGAGTGGCGCTCGCTGACAAGTTAGACAGGAGCGGAACACGAGTGACATTGCGGTCGCAACTTAAACTATCACACGACCACCCAAAGCCGTCTGTGGGGATGAGTTTAAGTCATCTCGCTTTCGTGCCATCATAATACCTCCATGCAGCCCGGAACGCGGTTCGAAGTACGTCAGTGTGTGTGTGCTAGTGTGACGCCATGACGCTGGGAGCATTAGTGGTGCTTTGGGGGCAAATTGATTTAAACCACCAAAAATGTGTCTAGTCGGCGACAGTTTTTGTGCGGCGGATGTTACACTACGCACCAGCTCGGCGGTGCGAACTGACGAAGGATTTGCGTATTTCCTGCGAATGATTGATGGGTTTTGAAGTTGCGGGTTGAAGGTTTTGCGGGAAGTGAAAGCGGTGTGATAACGGGTTAAATGGTTTGTTTTTTTTTGCTTCTTTCAATTGGAATATTATCATCCACGAACTTCGCCATACCGTCACGTTGCATTGGTTGGACAAAGCCGATTTTCGCCGAACGAACGTGTGCTGTTCAAGGTTGTGTGGGATTAAAGGGGTTTTTTTTCTAAATGAGTGTTACTCGATATATCGCTTATGATTGCCGTTGAGGTTGTGAAAGTATGCGTGCGGCCGTATGTAGGTCATCGTGGATTCCACAGCGGTTTAGTGCCTGGGTATGGGTGTTTTCAAAATGAACGGTTACGAACTTTACCACAAGCTAAATATGTACTGTCACGTTAGGTGTCATTAGGCAGGCGGTTGATATTGCGCTGCGTTTAATTACATGTTTGATTTGTGGGAAGCTGTGTTGTGATGTAAATTTCTTCGTAATTCTTACTCATCTATGTATTATTTCACTGGAATCTACCAACGATTGTTCTAAATAGATAATTATGTCTAATGTTTTAAATGAATATTATTCCCAAAATGAATGACAGCTAATTAGAACTTATATAAAACGACTAATGATTTTAACACAATCGTTAACCGATTGTGTTCTGTTCTTGAGTACCGTGATGGATCAGTTTGGACCATTTACATCAAATTTGTTTTTCACTTGTTGATGATTTTTTAATTCTATCTTATAAGAAATTATCTAATTTTATAGGTTAAAGATTTAATGAATATAAACATAAATATCGCATTATACCGAATGAACCAAAAGAGTATATATTACTGATAAAGAGGTATTTGGAAAGGAATTACCACCTTTGATTTATGAAGATGAATAAAAATATCAAAAAAATACTTGATAATCGGACGAATTTTATACTGTCTTTCCATTTCTTATAACATGTGTTTAAGCCTACACATAACAAAACCCAATCTGGTCTTAATAGTGATACAAGAAATGATAAGAGTATGAAATTATTGTTCAATTATTCAATTTATCTTTTTGTCAAAGGGACTCATAAGGAAGCAGCTCCTTACGAATTTGTCTCAAAACTACCCGATGAATCATCGAAGGTCGCAATTCCACAAAACACGAGCATCGTCCTTCGAGCTACATGCCAACCATGGACAAGGCCATGCCATCGGTACGGTTTCTCGCATTCTCGGGCCACTTCCGGACACACGGCCAACCAAACCCGGAGCCACATGTCCTGGCGAACGACCGACCAGCCGAAAGCTAACAATTCAAACGCAAATCGGGAACAAAACTTTGTTTGCTGCCGAGTTTTCGGCAATACAATTATTGTCATCGGTTACGAGGGGGGAGGGGGGTACCGTACTTTGAGGTTAGGGGCTGGGTGGTTTTACGTACCGTCGGGACGAGTTTGGTCGTGTACGTGGAAACCACATTCGGGCGGTTGGGTGTGGGCGTCCCCGTTGAACCGGTGCACTTCTCGGTGAGTCTTCTGCACGCAAAAAAAAGGAACTGGGAATGAAATGACAAAACAATTTCGTACGCATCGGGAACCGTCTCACTGGAACGGGGACGACCAGGTCCCGGAGATAAGGTAATTTCTTTCCTCGTTTGCATTGGCAACTGGCAGCGTACGGACCAAAAGTAAATAGGAACAACTCGAGGCATTTCCGGTGCTGCTCGGTGCTGCTGGTTTCGGTATGTTTGTGTGAGTGAGTGAGTTTTTTCTTGGTTCCTGCTTTCTTTGCCTTCCTGATGTGACGATGTTGGGGGCTGGAATTGCTTCTGGCACACATCAGCAGCGGACGACGACGTCCCTGGGAAGGGTGTGAAAAATGACAACGTTCTTTCATACCTGGCCACTGTTTCCTTAGCGTCGACTTGCAGGCGTCGCAGGCATCCGTAGTGTGAAACGCCTCTGCGAAAAGTTGAGCCAACCGAGTGAAAACCCAAACAAGAAGAAGAAGAAACCCGAACCGAAACAAGTCCAAAAATGGGAAGCGTCACGGCAAACATGTATACCTTCCGGTCGGGAGATCAAAAGAAGCCCGTGATGTCTGGCCCGGACATTACGGCGCTGACCGGGCCGGCAAGACGTCGCGTTTCGTTCCTCTCGTGCCGGACTGCGGGAAATCGGCAAGAAAGCGACAACAACAACAGTAACAAAAAAAGCCGTACAGGTGAAAAAACTTCTGCTAGGTCAGGAACGGAACGCGGTACGTCACGCGCACGTGGCAACAGTACAGTGTGCAGAGAGTGCCACCGGACAGGTGAGGGCCGGTTCACCGTGTGTGTACTAAAAACTCCGGCGTTCCCGAGCGTTCGCTGCTCATGCGCAGGCCGAACTCTGGTGGCTCTGTGCGGAAAAGCTCCGGCAGGGAGAACGGATGCCAGCTGATGTCACTCGGGCGCTGGTTTTGCCGACGGACGAGGGCAAAGCTTTCGGCTTCGGGCGATGAGACAACGCTAACGCATCCGGGATGCCGATGGCGCCCATCTCGTTCGCACAGTTTTCCGCACCGTAAAGCTTTCCGGGTGCATACCGGGCTTGCGGATTCGAGCAACCTGTGTCGCCCTCCGGGTGCGGAACGTTTTGGAATCCGTGCTCGTCTGGTGATGTGTTTGGGGTGGTAGTGGTAATGGGACAGGTGCTACTACTACTACTACTACTACTACCGCTGCTGCTGTTGCTGCTGCTGCTGCTATTCCTTCTGCGCCTCGCCACATTCGTCGGGGCGGTTTTGCTACAACTGTTTTGAATATTTATGAGCAGGATTATAGATGTTTTACCAGCGTCGCCTGGAGCGTCTCGCCGCTCCCATCGGCAGCCGGAGCTAAATTCGTTCGATATTGGTCAAAGTGTACCTGTTCCGTCCGGTTTGCTCATCAAACTGTCGGCTTTGATACGACCACCGCCACCATCGCCACCGGGCGCTGAGCGTCCGTCAATCTCCGCACAAGTGGCCTCCCAGTGTGCCGTTGGAAAATGCCGGCATATCAAACGAACCAGTCAGGCCTAACAATGTCCGTGCCCTGTCTTTAACCGGGCTTTTGCAAACAGGCACAGGGTGGGGTGTAGGTGTCTATCGGAATCGTTGCATCGGCATCCGGAGAAGTTGGAACATTTTATCGCCCGCTTCGCATCTAGCGCTGCGTGAGGAAGTTTTAGCGTGGCCCTTGCTTCACACCGAAGGCCGAGTTGAGGTTCGCTCGCGTTGACCTTTATGCTTCGAGCTTAACCACTCACACACCCGGTCTCTTTCTGGGACATCATCATAACCCACCCGTTCGGCACAGCCCCACTCCCGGCGTCGGTTGATGCATTTATGGGATAAGGTAATTTTTCGCTTCACTTTACGATAGATCCGATTTTGCCCCGGTGGGAGTGTGAGCGTTTCGGGGCGAGTTTTTCCACCCAGACCTGTATAGGGTGCTGCTGCACCACTAGAGCAAGGGGGAGGGATAGATAGGGGCCCGATACGGGCAAAATGAATGCAGCGTGTCTGCTGCCATACCTCCTCTGGTCCAGTGTGTTTGTTTTTGTGTGCTTTTTTCTCCTGCTCAAAACTCCTTTGTGGTCCGCAACGGTGTGAAGCGGGATAAAGTGTGCATCGTGTTGGGATGTGCAGAAAAAAGAAGGCAAAAATCTATAATACTTCTTAACTTTCACGCTCCGGGCCGAGCCAGACTTAGAGGCTTAGGACGCCGATCGATCGATCGCTCGAACCGAAACCTAATCAGACTAATTGAATGATTATTTGTACACAGAGCCGTACCGTTCCGGCGGACTTCTTGCGGCGGTCGTACTTTGCGGCGGTCGGGTGTGTGTACGTCATGATGAAAATTGTGTACGCAGCAGCCGGTACGGTGCAGCGTGTTTTGTTGGACGGTGTTGGACTCATATTTGCCCGGCTGGGACTACATCTTGGACAGCTATTGCCGATACTTCCCGGTACGGCGAGTGATGTTTTCGAGTTGTATTCTCAGCGGTGGTCGATAGATACCCGTCGCCTGTATTAGTGTAATGCATCTTTTCGATTGGTCCGAGTGCGTTCCGATCGGGTCAGTTTGGGAATGCAATTCACTTTTCGTGATGGCGTCTCTCGTGCGAGTATGGCTGAGGGTTGTTTCGCTTCGTATTGCTGAGTTATTAATTAATGTAATATGCATCAATCCTTCTACTGTATCTGAGATCACATTTGAATGTAGCGGTTGAGCGATACTCTTCAACAAATGGTTCGTTACAGTTTTGCAACCATAACCAAGAATACTTTATTTTGCTTCAAATAACCTACACATGATGGGATATTAAACTTAAAAATTTGATCCTGCGCTTGCTTTGATGGGGTTTTCCTCACTTGGTGAATAGCAAGTCCTGCGGTAAAGAGAACCGTTGAAAATGAGATTTGACTCCACGATTTAAATTGTGTTTTAAACAGGTTTGTGCAATTTCA
>KB672813.1:1177188-1208640 GCA_000349145.1 Anopheles dirus | reverse complement strand
GAGGAAGATGGTGGAAGACGTAAGAAATAAAAGCGGCCGAGAGGAGTTTTTAGTTGATGAGGCATAAAGCATGGAATAATATTGAAAATTTGTCGAATGTATAAGTTGCGATGCAAATAAGAGCATAATTTTGAAGAATGAGTTTCGCGTCTTTGTGTTCATTGTGTTGTTTGCATCGTGTTTCTAAAATTCGTTCATAATATTGTCATAAGATAGGCTTCTTATTTTGATAAACAAGAGCTTATCGTGCAAAGCCTATGATAAGGCATGGCGTACGACAAAAATGAGCTTATTTAATGGAAGATGGCCCCTTTGTATTGGGTTTTATATGAAAGTATGGATATAATTTAATTCAACTATTGAATACGGCAAATCCGTTGTTTAGTATTTAACTTAAAATATAAATAAAAAATTCAAGAAATAGGATAATAGTGTAGTACAAAAAAACGGTGAGGTTTAATGCACCATTCGTTTTTTCTAATCACTACCTTTCTGTGGCCAGTATTTTCTGGGTTGATCATGATTTCAAGATGCATCGACCACCGAGCGGGAGCTAATTTCGTTGAAAGCTTCGCACAAAGCACATGCTGTAGCAACGATGCGGTTTACGGTTTGCTGTGAGTGGGATAATTATTTACTAAGCAGTGGCTTTTGCACTGGCAGCTGCTCTGCCGGCACAGGCGTGGACATGGTCACAAATTATCGGCCGTGGTTGATCGTTGGCTGTGGGGTGACATTTTTCTCCGGAGCTGTGCCGGAAGTTGTAATTGGGCTATACTACTTCACACACTTGAATTCTTTTTTAGTTTCCCACTTTTATTTCTTCTGCTGGTGCTGAGCGTTTCGCAGTTAATTAGTGAAATTGATTTCTTGATGGTCTCGGCACCGCGCTAGATCCTGGTTTGTGTTCCGAGTATGTCCCGGATGGGAATAGCCGCAAAACCTTGCTACGTGTTTGTGTTTGTTTTTTCGGGCCGTCTCGAAGGCCCATTCGTAGAATGGTCGATTATTTTGATACACAAACAAAAAAACGGACGGACCAATAACAAGATGCGTCGAGCGTGGCTTTTCGGAAACGCCTTTGGAAGGTTTCCACGGACGGATTGTTCAAAGATTCTGTGAATTCATTATCCTTCAAAATTAAAATTCCTTCCCAGTTGGGCAGTTTCAAAGCTGCCGATGAACCGTTTCGGATCAACGGAAATCGGTAGGAAGGAGCGAGAAAGGAACATCACCAGATGGGGAAGAAGCAAACGAAAATCGGAGACATTACAAGCGTGACGATCCAAATGGTGTAAAACAGCGGTTAAGCCTTTTCGCATCGTGTTCTATGGTGAATTAATTTCCCTGCTTTTATTATCCTTTTCAAAGTTGGGTGTCTTTATGGGAAGCTTCTATGCAGCAATCGGATCGTTCCGCTGGCGTGACCGATGCCGTGCGTCGTCAAACGTATCCCGTATCCCGTGCACGAAATGAAACTCTAATCGAACATCAGGCATGTCGGAAGAAATGGGACGGAAAACAAAATGGGACCGCTAAAAAAACGCTGATGAGTCAACCGTTGGATGGATATTGCACCTATTTAACGATGTTTCGTGAAGATAACAATAAAACATCGGAACTGGAGCAACACTGTTCAATGTATAGGAAATATCAAAACCTATTTACAGATGGAACGCTTCGTAAACTTTAACGTTGACGGACTTTAAAAATTGTGTGAACGAAAAAGAAGTTGCAGTTGCTTAACTTATCCAACCGCGTAATATACGAGTGAGTATAAACGAGCATTAGAAAAAGATTTAACTTATGTGAAACCAAAAGATTTCTGAGTTAACTGTGCGGTTTTATCCAATAACCTCATGTTTTCAAAGAATAAATGTACACTTCAGATTGGAGACCACCATTACCTATTTGAATGAGCTAAATTTTATTTAATTGCACTAACCAGCAACATTGGCACAGCTTCCATTTACAGCTTGGCTTTCTGGTGCTGCAAAACATTCCGTAACTGACGGCGCAATATTTTACCGCTGCCCGTTTTGGGGATTTCTTCCACGAAAAACACACCTCCCCGTAGTTGTTTCTGAGACGAGAGTTTCGATGCGACGTACTGAGCAAGCTCCTCTGCGCTAACTTCTTGGCCGGGTTGCTTGACAACAAAGGCGGCCGGTAGCTCACCGGCCCGATCGTCCGGCAGCCCTACCACGGCACAATCGCGTACTTTGCGGTGGCTCAACAGGACGTCCTCTACCTCGGCCGGCGGAACCTGGAAGCCGTTGTACTTGATCAGATCCTTGATGCGATCGACGATGTAAAAGTCTTGCTCCTCATCGTAGTACCCGATGTCGCCGGTATGCAGCCATCCGTTCGAGTCGATCATCTCCGCTGTTGCTTGGTCGTTGTTGAGGTAACCCTTCATCACCAGCGGACCCTTGATGCAAATCTCGCCCGTTTGGCCCGGACCGAGCGCACATCCGGTTTCCAGATCGACCACCTTCACGTAGGTGGTTTTGTGCACCTTACCGACAGAACCGGTCTTGTTGGTCGTGCGTGATATGACACCGAGCGACGTTTCGCTCATACCGTAACCGGTGCGAATCGTTTGGACGTTGGGCAGCCGATCTTGGACAAGTTCTTCTATCTCGCGGCTTAGAGGAGCCGCGCCGCACAGGACGGCGTAAAGCGAGCTCAGGTCGTAGCTTTCGACTAGAGGGCTCTTAGCAAGGAACACCACCAGCGGTGGCACCAGACTTGCCATGGTCACACGATGCTCTTGGATTGTGCGCAGGAACAGGTTAGGTTCGAAGTGTGGCAACACTACCATCGGTACCTTGTTGAGGCAGCTGTTAAGCGACAGCATAAAGCCAAACACGTGATAGAATGGCAGCAGACCTAGCACGCGCACCGGCACTGGCAGCTCGGTGTAGCGTGGATCTTCGGCCTGGTACGCCATTACGGTCATCACGTTGTGGTGTGTCAACTGGACTGCTTTCGGCAGTCCGGTAGTACCAGAGGACATCACCATCACAGCGACTTGCTTCTTCAGCGGGACAGGCTGTGGCGTGAAACTGTTCAGCCTTCCGACCGGACTGTTATCGAAGAAATGCTCGAACATCGCAATTCCGCGCGATGGTCGCTGCTTACCGAGCGACACGAGGAGCTTCACAAACGGCAGACGTTCACGCATTGCTACGATCTTTTGAAGAGGCAGTTCAGACGCGAACAGAACGGTCGGTTTCGTGAGCAGCATAACGTGCGCTAGCTCCAACTCCGTGTAGCCATAGTTGATCGGTAGCACCGTTCCGCCCAGCATTACCGTGGCGAACGTTATGATAGGAAATTGTACACTATTCTCGCAGCAAATACCGACAACGCTGTTACGCTTAACGCCAAGCCGATGGAAACGGTTGGCGAGCTTGAGCGCACGGGCTAGGATCTGATGATACGTCAGCGTCTCTCCCGAGACTCCGTCAACCTGTGGAGGAGATAGATTTTCTGAGCTGTGCCTATGACTAAAAACAACATTTAAACCTCTTACCAACGCTACATCGTCCCCATTGCGAAACAGTCGTTTCACGACAAGCTCACCGAAGGAGTTACATCCAGCTTCGATGCTGTTACGTAGATCGCCACCGTACAGAACGAACCGCTCGGATGCTGTCTGGTCCATTGCGATTATCAATTACGAATGGTGCCCAAATTGCTGGGTCGCAGAGGACACCCATTTCTTTCGCATACAGATGTAGTGATGGGCATTCATTTCGACGAGACATGTGTTCGTAAATACCAGAGAAATTGTCCTGAGTTTTAATATCTTAATCTAATTTGTGTGTAAAAAACATATGCGCAAATAAATTGAGTTATTCAAGTATCTTCGTTCCTTATCTTTATTATTCCTATATAATCATTATGGGAACGGTGATTAAGTCTGCCGAATTGGCTAGCTTCATCTACCTTTATCATCATTGTTTGGGTTATTTTTTGGTAAGATTAGATATGAAGATGATAATGAGATAAGAAGTTTTTTTTTATGCAGGGAATTGATTGCTTACAAAAGATTTTGAAAAACTAATAGAATTTGAAAATAGGCAAGAAAGGTTTAAAAAAAGCAAAACAGTGATGTATGTATATATGAAGAAGATTACGGTACGACATTTAAAATGTGTTTTTTTATTGTTTTTATTCAAAACAGGTAATCACATGATTAAATTTCATATTATTATCCAATTTATTAATTCTATGTATCTTATACTACCATGGTCACCAATCTAGAAACAACTATCTTCAAAGTGGGTCTTCAACAGTCTTTTTCACTGAAACACGTCCAGAAATCTCTAGCACAAACGTACCGAAGTTCGTGCAGTGGAGCAACAGTTCTCAGCGTTATCAGGTGACTCTCCCTGCTAACGCCGAAACGCCGTCTTATCGTGCTGGTGATACCCCAAAAACAGGCGGGCAAAACAATTGGACTATTTGCTCCGAACACCATCACCACCACCGCCGGCACTGGCCTGCTCCGCGCCATTTATTGACCTAGCGCGTTTCTATGATTACGATCCACTTTTATCAGCGTGACGCGCCACTTTCGCTTGATTTAGAGCTTCGCCTTCGGGAACAGGGCAACGAGCTCGCGGCGCAAAATCTTCCCGCTGGCCGTTTTGGGAATTTCGTGCAGGAAACGGACGCCACCGTGCAGCTGCTTCTGCTTGGATAGCCGTTCGGCCACGAACTGCACTACCTCCGCCTCGGTGAGGCTGGCACCGGGTTGGAGCACCACGAACGCGGTGGGCAGCTGCCCAGCCGCAGCATCCGGCCGTCCGACGACGGCACAGTCCTTGATGTTCGGGTGCGTCAACAGCACGGCCTCAACCTCGGCCGGCGGCACCTGGAAGCCCTTGTACTTGATCAGATCCTTGATGCGATCGACGATGTAGAAGTTTTCGTCCTCGTCGAAGTAGCCGGTGTCGCCGGTGTGGAGCCACCCGTCGCGGTCGATCATGGAGCGTGTTTCGCGCTCGTTGTTCAGGTAGCCCTTCATCACCAGCGGGCCCTTCACGCAGATTTCACCTGTCTGGTTCGGGCCTAGGGTGCGACCCGTCTTCACGTCGACCACCTTCACCCAGCTCAGCTTGTTCACCTTGCCGACGCTACCGTGCAGGTCCGAGGCGCGCGTCATCACGCCGAGCGATGTTTCGCTCAGCCCGTAACCGACCAGTATCATCTGCACGTTCGGCAGACGCTTCATCACGGCCAGTTCTAGCTCCTTGCTGAGTGGGGCAGCTCCGCAGCCGAGGAAGACGAGCGAGCTGAGATCATACTTGTCCACCAGTGGATGCTTTGCAAGGAATACCATGAGCGGAGGTGCGAGAGACGCGATCGTTACTTTGTACTTCTGTATGGTGGATAGGAATAGGGTCGGTTCGAAGCGTGGCAGAGACACCAACACTCGGCGGTTGATCAGCGAATGCATCAGCACCATATACCCGTACACGTGAAAGAAGGGCAGCAGTCCGAGCGAGATCTGCTCGAACGGGAGCAGCATCGAATTTTCGCGCATGTACGCCAGCACGCACATGACGTTGTGGTGCGTCAGTTGGACGGCTTTCGGCAAACCGGTGGTACCGGAGGACAGCACCATCAGCCCAACCTGCTCGCCCATTTTGGCTGGCTGCGGTGTGAAGCTGATGAACTGGGCCTTGTTGCGATCGAACAGCTCACGGAACAGAGTCACCTTCGGGTGCGGTTTCGTATCACCGAACAAAACCGTCAGTTTGATCGATGGAACCGTCCGCAGCAGGGGCTGTAGGGTTGCCATCGCCAATGGGGAGGCGAAGATGGCACGCGGTTGCGTTTGCTTCAGCACATGCGCAAGCTCGGTGGCCGTGTAGGCTGGGTTGAGGAGAATCGGTATCGCGCGCAGATAAGTCGCCGCGTACGTCACGATCGGCAGCTCGATACGGTTCTCGCACATCACCGCCACCACCGTGTCTTTCTTGATGCCCAGCCGGTGGAACCGGTTCGCCAGTCGCACCGAACGCTCCAGTACGTCCGCGTACGTAAACTTCTCGTCCGACACGCCATCGATCTACGATGCAGATGGGAGGGGTGAGAACACTTTATACACGATCGCTTCTTTCCGGTACGTTAATTACGACCACTTACGAACGCCACGCCGTCTCCGTTCTCCTTCAGCCGCTTGATGATCAGCTCGCCAAGCGAACGACAGCCGGCTTCAATCGGTTCCTCCAGCGATCCCCCGTAAAAGACGTACTTCTCGTCGGTGCTCATGCTGCAGCTGGTTGATGCGTCGTAACCGTGAGTCTACAAAACACTGGACGTCATCTCACGTCGCGGACGGCTCTTGTTTTGGTGTCCGTCTGATAACAAACAACGGCGTCTCGCGATGGAAACTGTGTGCGTGAGCTGCCAGCAAAACATGACTGTCGTAGTGGCCTCGGTTGGTATTTTTAACGTACATCGTTGTACCGTCGTGGGCAATGAACCGTCGATTGAGCATGATGGTGCTGGGAGGTCGCCCATAAACGGAGTCCCAACGATCGTTGAATATCTGCTTTCTGTTTCAATAGAGCGTTTATAATGAAGTCGCGTACTTTTTTATTCATATTTTTGTTTTTGGTAGGGAACAGTAATACAATATGACAAACTAAAAACATTTTAAATATTATAAACAGTGTGATAAAACTACATATTTTTTACAAAAACTATAATGTTGCGATTAATTAAAAAAACATAGAAATAACAACCATATATTCATTAACTGATCAGAACATACTCATTATCATCTTTTTGATCATAACTCCAAGGCTTGGTTGGTCCTTAGATCGTGAGCTTTAACAGTTTCTAATCATAGGAACTGCTGGGTTACCTTACTGCTCACAACATTCAGATCATATGGACAGATTACTCCGTTGTGCAGGTACTCGATTTCATAGAATCATTAAGTTTGCATTATTAAAATGTAATCGATCAAATGAATAAATGTGAGCTTTGGATGATTGATTCCCCGTGAACTAGGATTTACAATCAGTTGCGATTCTGACACGACGTACTATTCAACTGAACTTTTGTTAGACGGTCATGAACTATATAACAGGATCCATTCTGATTTTTGCAACCTTGTGTTCAGCAGTAAATCTTACTTTCATTAAAGCTTTCGAAGCTATTCGATATGTACAAAAAGTGACTCGCTTGCTACAAAAACGCTACATCGGAACGTTCGTCTGCTGGTTACTGGAGTTCAGTGAAGAAGACCTGCCTGGACTTCTACAAAACTTACTAGCTCAAGAGCTATCTGCTGCTGAAGATCTAGTTCTCTTCCAGTCGGATTTCAACACACCTTCTAGCGAATTGTATGATAGTCCGAATGTAGTGGTTATGTTTGCCGGAAGACTTGACGAATCTATATCCCTTACCAACATTATAACATGGCTGCAGATGATTCAAAGTGATGTTGTTGTATTTGTTTTATTCGCACAGACTCAAACAAACCTTATAAGTGCTACCGCTGAGAACTTTTCGGTGTATGGAATAGTGAACTTGATAATGATAGCGATAAACTCGGATGCAATCTACACCTTCAACTACGCACCATTGAGAATTTCACGTCACTTTGGACTGCCTTCTCCGGACGTGCTTCTGTACGACAGAATAGAACATTTGGAAGTTAAGGAAGTGTCAGGATCGTACGTTGAAGATGTTTACACTTACTTCATGGATGGCGTTATTGAGGGGGAGGACAGAAAACTTTTTAAATTGTTCTTCGATCGACTAGGAATAAAACTACGTGCAAATTATCTACAGTGTGATCCAATGGAATCGGCAATACAGTGCATCACGAGACAAAATTTAGCAGGCATAGTGATGAATCGATTTTTTGTGGATGAATTCTTCAAGGATCTGATCGATACCATTGAAATGTGCAGCTTGGATATATTTGTTCCCCGCGGTCGGCTTTTGACAATTACGGAAATGCTGGTTAGACCATTCGATCGCAATGTTTGGATTTTTCTCTTCACATTGTGCCTTATTGTTTACATGATGCAACGATTATTTCCGAAACTGATGAGGAATGATCTTATTTTTCTAGCATTGACTGGGTTCGAAAAGCAAAACTTGCGCTTCGCTGCTCGAAGTGAGCGGCTGTCAGCTTTAGCGCTCATTTTACTGTTTTATCAGCTGAAGTGCGTCTACGAGACGATATTGATCTCTAGCATGATAAACCGACCAATTGAACCTGACCCGCAAACTATTCAAGACTTGCGAGAGAGAAACATAACATTGCTTATTGATACTAGGAAAATTAACCTATCCGTAGGTTTTTCTAGTCTTGCCGGTGTCTTTATAGAGTCTAAAGCCAATTTCGAAGGAATCACGGATAAGGCAATCTTGAGTAATCATTTTTTGCTGCAAATGTTAAATGGAGACGAACGGAATATTGATCCGGTAAGTGGCTATTCCCGTTTCACTATTCTCAAAGAGTCCGTTTGGAGTGGTTTGACCTTTTATGCGTTTAGAGCGCATTCAGTTTTCCTTCATAAGTTCATTCCGTTTAGGCGACGAGTGTTTGAAACAGGATTGCAGCAATACTGGCGGCGAGAGCTAGTGATGTATTTCAAGCGCAAACAATTTTTGCCTAACCGAACCCTCACAGATGGCTATATTCGTAATGATATTGATATAAAGTTTGATAAACTTTGGCCCGTAGCAAAAACGGTTATTTTTCTGTGGGTGATTGCTATGGTAGTATTTATGTGTGAATTGTTTATCGGCAACATGAACAAGCTCTAATATGCATCGTGTTTTGTCCTTATTGTGCGGAATAAAAGAATAATAAAAAATTCATATATTAACATATATCTATTGAAGATTCTGTCTACAAAAAAATGTCCGAAAAAAATAATTGAAGACCGACGGTTCAGCTCAAATGGTACGTTTGCCACATGACTCCATTGATAAGAAATATTTAAGTTTATTATATTGATCATACGGCCATGTATGATCTTATCATAGTCATCAATCAGACCATAATTATCAATCTAACATTATTATTCATTACATAATGCATGACAATTAAATATCCATGTAAATTTGAGATTGGTGGAGTGGAGTTCATTATACAGAAGCTACTGTCACGTACGGTTTCAGTGTTTAGTGTAGCTCCGATCGAACAGGATGTTTCGAAGTGTGTTCCAGGTCGCGTTCATATATTTCGCGCTGTACGCATCTGCATTAGAGCGTGTCACTGAAGTTGTCACCTATGTGAGCCAGATTGCAAGTAATTTGCAGAACGAATCGACAGCTGCGGTGTTCACCTGCTGGCTGGTCCAGTTCACTGATAACTCAACGTTCACTGCGGTTCGAGGTGAACTTGCACATCGACTAAGCGCTCATTACATCAGTTTGCTGCAATCAGATCATCAAGAAGCACACGATTCTATCTTACAAGATCCTAACATGGCCGTGCTTCTACTAGGCAGGAAACATATAAAGCTAGATGACTACATTATCCATCGCTGGGTTGCTAAGATACCTGTCGATTGCAAGACGTTTGTTTTGTTCGAACACGAAACGGAGAGAAAGCTTTTCCAACTTGGAGACTATCTTGCAGAGATGGGTGTCTGGAACGTGGTATTGATCGCGATGAACGAGGACGCCATGTTCACCTTTCACTTCAAACCATTGCGTGTGTCAAACTACACGGGATTTCCCAGCGCGGAAGTGCTATTCTACGATCGGTTACAAACCATACAAGCTAGATATCTGTCAGCGGGCTTCACCAGAAATATCTACACTCAAACGTTATGCGAACAGATAGCTGGGGAGGATATATTTTTATTCAAAATCTTCGCAAAGACACTCAACATGACGTTGCTCTTAGACGAATTGAATTGTTTCCAAAATAATTCTGTGTACTCGTGTAACTCGACGCTGGACAGTTTGGATTTTATGATCGACCGTTACTTTTTCTTACGGTACAACAAGTTTGCCGTCAGCTGTGCGATGATGGAACAAATTGGTATAATAACTCCAAAAGGGCGTCCGCTGTCGATATGGGAAATTTTGTTGAAACCATTCCAGCAGTCAGTCTGGTGGATGATCATCTCAATCTTTGTTGGTTATCATCTCATCGAGTACATTGTACCGACGCTGTTCACCAACAATCTCGTTTGCCTGGCATTGTTTGGGTTTGAAAAACGTCAACTGCGGCGTACGCAGTACGGCGAGAAAGCTGTGTCCATCGCTTTAATACTGATTTTTTTCCTCTTGCAATGCGCTTACGAGGCCAAAATCATATCCTACATAATTGGAACGCCGCGTTTCCCCGGAGCGACAACGATACAAGCCTTGCGGGATCAGAACATTACAGTGTACTATAAAAATTTCGACACTGCGCAGATGGACAAGCTGGACGGTTTGCTCGCGAAATACGATAAAAATGAAATTTTATTCGACGGGGTTACCATTCTAGACAATCGCATCGTGCTTAATATTGAAAAACATATGAACGAAGTTGCGGGCGGGAAATTGATGCCGTATTTTATACTCACTGAGAATGTGTTCGAAATGCTGCCCTTTTACACTTTCCAACCCAAGTCTCCGTATGCACCTGCGTTTCGCTTGTACCAGCAGAGGGCGTTCGAGGCCGGCTTGCCGTTTCAGTGGCGTCAGGTAGACTTCAGATGTCTCCGGTTCTACAGAAACACAGTGCTTGTGAATGGGCTAGGCAAACAATCGGATGATACGATTCGCAAGGACAAGCTTCAACCATTGGTGCTGTTTTTTGTGCTGCAATGGTTCATCGAAGTGGTAGTTTTCGCGGTGGAAGTGTTGGTCGGCTGTTTTACGAAACTAGGATCACGTTGAGGATAACTACACAGCCAGACAAACGGTGTGAATCGGTAATACTGCTGTGAAATTGTTAAACATTCACCAATTTGTAATCGCACTCTTACATACACAAGTTAAGTTTACTTCACCGAGTGCTTTTAGGCCACCAACGGAAAGCATCTTTTTGTTGGATAGCTGTCAACTTGTGCTGAGGATTAGAAAGAAGTCAAATATTAGTTTAGTAGTAACTTAGTACTTCAAGTAATCTACATGTTTGGTCGATAAAATGTATGCGTTGTGAGTATAAATCTTTTGCTACTGCAGTCTTATCTACAACCATCAACTAAGTCACATTATAAAGAACGCAAAATTGATAAAAAAACATGATACATTTATGTATCAGAATGAAAACAAACATTGCTTAAATCTAAGTACTGTAAATTGAGTTTTGATTTACGTGAACATCAGTTTTTTGCAGTTTTCATTAGTCATTAGTTCAATCTTGCGTAGCTTCATTTCTGCAATCGATACATGGATTAATAAGTAGCGGTGCTGTCCTCTACACGACATAACTAGTCTAACTTCCCACAGGACGTAAAATCAATACCGAAAGAAAATTAATGTTACAGCAATTAATGTTCGTACATGTGTTAAATTATATTCATTTATTGCTGGTCGGTGTATTACACTGGTTTGGTGTGTTACAAGGTCGACATAAAGTAGTGGCATTTGCGATATGCAATAATGCCATTAAAACGAAGCGTATCTATCACCCATTTCTTAGGCGTTAACAGTTGTTTTAAGTGTGAAAAATTTAGTCCTTATTATGAATGTTGAAATTTCACCGACAAATACGAAGACCGATAAAAACCATGATACTATTAAACATTTTAAAATTGGTTCATAATCTTTCAGTTTGAAGATTGCTTCTTTGAAGTAAACGGTGTTGTGGTACATCTTCTGACGCAAGCGTTTTACATGCATTATGACTTCATCTCTCCAGTGCTGCAGCAGACCCGCCTCAAAGACCAACCGCCGGAAGCGTGCGAACCGTTCTTTGAAAATAGATTTCTTTCGAAACACGTAGAAGCTCACACCTTCCCACACGGTTTGCTGCAGGATGACGTAACGGTATTGGTCAGTGAAGCGATCGATGTTTGTAGCGTCCATGGAGAGCAGCTTTAGCGCTTGAAAGTTGCTCAAGAATGCCTCTGTTTTCACCTGGTCGAAACTGCTGCCAGTAGTTAGGGTCACATCGTCTAGATTCATACTCAACCGTTGCATATCGATCTGCGTTGTGTCAACAACTATTCCTATGTTACTGTCTTTAAGATCCTGGATCGTTCGCATGTTTGGTTGCGATGGCCGGTCGATCATATTTGAGATGGTTAACGTTTCATAGGCGCACATGAGTTGAAAGAACAGTACGATCAGCGCAAGACCGGACAGCTTTTCGAGTGTGCTAGTTAGGCGTAGTGTTCGTTTCTCCCAGCCAAACAGTGCGAGTAGCATGAGATTGTTCCTTAACAGATTTGGCATGAATTGGTGCAACAAGCAAAACATGCCAGCTAATATGGCGAGCAATATCCACACGCTGATGTCGAAGGGCATAAGAAAGACTTCCATAACCGTTAGGAGGCGACCGCGAGGAACGAACAAAGCGTACTTGAACATTTCGATCGAGTCAACCATTTGATCGCTGTACTCTTTCACTGAGAAACGATTAATAAAGACAGCGATATCCGATCGTTGGTCCATTATGTGTATATCGGCTTCTATAGTGGTGGATATCATTTCGACCATGTTTAACTGCACTCGAAGCCTCCGAAAGAACAGCTTAACCAGCCTAATATCCTCGCCTGGGAGCTTTTCCGTCAAAGGATAGGTAAACATGTCCCTGAAATACGCTGCAGATAGTACGGGTATATTTATCTCGCTCAACCGATCGTATAACAGTGCTTCAGGAAGTGGAAAGCCACTGTAGATAAACTTTCTCTGCGGTACATACTGAAATGTGTAAAGCGCATTCACATTAAATGCGATTATGATGACATTTATCACTATGTGCTGGCTAAGGAACGTTGCAATTGAAGACACAAGCAGAGCGTTGGTATGTTTGTAAAGTACAATTACAAAGCGCTCAGGCGGGATCGCTATCAGCCACGTTTGAATTTTCTCGATGTCCACGGGATCTTCCAACGCGTCGAAAAAAATAACAACCATGCCGGGCACACGAAAACACGAGTCGTAAGGTATTTCATTATCAGCTTGAAGGACAGCTACCGGTTCACCTGCAGATATCTCTTTGGCCAGTGAGTTTTGTAGTTGCGTAGAAGACATCCTCTTACTGAATTGAAGCATCCAAATGGTGAACGTTCCCATGTATCTCGCCTGGATTACTTGAGTCAAGTTTGTGACATATTGCACCACTTCAACCTCTCTTTGTTCTGCTGAAGCTAGATAGAGTAGTGAGATCAATACGAGCCACTGTAATTTCATTTAGCTCTTGGTTCGTGAAAGTTTACTAATGGGATAAGCTGCGAATGCATCGAACTTTTATATGAACGACGACAGACCAAATTTGAACTTTTCAAACTGATTGAGTAGGGGGCCATTAGGTAATTAATGCAAATTGTTGCAGGCATTGCATTACGAGTACATTTCCATAGGAAAAGCTATGAAAAAAACATTGGCCCTTTGTTTCGCCACGAGTGGCGTGCTAGGAGCAGCATTTTTTATACACTTTTAATGATATAGCTATCTGATGAAATGTCTCTTTCCATTCTTCTCCACAGCATATTCTTTGTAAGGCACAATTAATCCTATATGTGATTTATTGAGCGATTCTATTGCTCGGCAAACCATTTCATCTATGTTTTTGGTTGAAATAATAAAAAAAAATCATTGTAAAGTAAAGTAAAGTAATGGTGGGCTAACATAGGATTTGGCAGGAATCAATTCCGTAGCGTAGGTTCGGAATCGGTTTCGGGTAGGTTCGATTCCGAGCGCCCATCACTAAGCTGAAGCTCACACCAATACCAACACGCCTCGATGGTCAGCGTGGACGCTCCGCTTTAAACGTAATGCACGCAGATACCGGCCGCAGCATTCGTCACGCAACGCTCGCGCACACAAAACCGGTTTCGAAGTGGCGTGGCTCTTGCGCTGTCAGTTGCGCGTTTATTTGTTTTGCTCGCTGCCTGCCTATCTCTGCCTGGGCCGGCAAACCCGCACTGGATCGAAGTAGGCCTTTGCACGCGCAGTCCAAAGGGCAGCCGGTTTGGTGAGACAACTTTTGGATAATTTAGTGTGTGTGTGTGTGTGTTTGCGTATTTATACCCACCGGTCAAACACGTGTTCCGGAAGTGAAAATGCATACGAAAGAGGACGATCAGTACGTGCTGTACGGTGGACCCGACCCGACCGACCTGGATCAGTACGGCTCGCTGGGGGAGGTGATAGTGGAGGAGTTGAAGCTGCGTCCAGCGAACATCGGTTTGGTACGGTGTCACCCCGCACACCTATCGTTTGAACGGTTTAGCTAATGTTGGGTTTCCACTTGCTTCCAGATAGATCCGGTTACGCTCGAAGAGCTGAGCTACAGTCAAATCCTCGAGCGATCGGCGCGCTTAGCCGTGGGGCTGGCCAAGTTGGGCATTAAGCGCACTGACAATGTGGCCATATTCAGCCAGAACAGCCTGGACTACTGCATCACGATGTTTGGCAGTATTTTCGTCGGGGCTCCGCTCGCGTTGCTTAATCCGGCCTATGTCGAAGGTGAGAAGTGAGAACTTTAATCAGCTGACCGTGCACACCGCTTATCAGCTTATCGGAAGGTAATCGATAACAAATGGCAACTTTCTCGTAGGGGAGCTGAAGCACGCGATTGGACTGGCGAACCCACAGCTTATCTTCATATCGCCCGACGTGCTGGAGAAACTGATGCGAACGCTTCAGGGCATGCAGGGTCCGAAGCCACGGGTTGTACTGTGCGGCGAGCATCCGGCGTCCCACGCACGATACCCGGAGTTGATACCTTTCGCGAGCCTGCTCGATCACAGTCCGCCCGATTTGGTTCGCTATCGACCGGACCCGGTGGATAAGGTGGGGCATGTTGCACTGATCGTTCTGTCCTCCGGCACGACCGGATTGCCGAAGGGAGTGGAGCTGACGCACCAGAGCATCATCGCCACGATCGCACACTCGAAAGAGTCGGCAAAGCTGATTGAGCTACCGGAGCAGCTTGTCGCGTTGGCTGTGACGCCGCTGTTCCACGTCGTGGCCGGCGTCGGTCTGCTCAACATGGTCACGAACAACTGCCGGTGTGTGGTGATGCCGCGCTTCGATCCCCATCTGTTCCTGAGCTGCATCCAGAAGTATGGCGTGAACCTGATGACGCTCGTACCTCCGCTGATGGTGTTCCTGGCGAAGCATCCGATGGTGGACGAGTACGACCTGTCCTCGCTCATGACGCTGTTCTGCGGAGCGGCCCCGCTGAGCAAGGAGATCGAGGATCAGGTGCGCGAACGGCTCGGCGTGGCCTTCATACGGCAGGGCTACGGCATGAGCGAAACCACGCTCGGCGTGCTGATGCAGGACGGGTTCGAAAACAAGGCGGGCAGCGTGGGCAAGGTGCGCATGGGCCAGTGGGTGAAGGTGGTCGATCCGGAAACGGGCCGGGCGCTGGGACCGAACCAGCGGGGCGAGCTCTGCTTCAAGGGGTCGCTCATCATGAAGGGGTACGTGGGCAAAGAGCACGCCATCGACGCCGACGGGTGGCTGCACACCGGTGACATCGCGTACTACGACGACGACCACGAGTTCTTCATCGTCGACCGCATCAAGGAGCTGATCAAGTACAAGGGCTTTCAGGTGCCGCCGGCCGAGCTCGAGGCGATACTGCTCGAACACCCGAAGGTCAGCGATGCGGCCGTGATCGGCGTGCCGGACGAGCGAGCCGGCGAGCTGCCGCTGGCGTTCGTCGTGAAGGAGCACGGCGAGCAGCTGACCGAGCAGGACGTGAAGGAGTTCGTTGCTGGCCGGGTGTCCGAGCAGAAGCGCCTGTACGGTGGCGTTCGGTTCATCGATGAGATTCCAAAGACGGCGAGTGGTAAAATATTGCGCCGACAGCTGAGAGACCTGGTCAAGCATACCAAGGCCAAACTGTAGACGAGGACGCTGTAGCTGGCGTTGGTGTGTGGTGGATTGTATCTAGTCGCTTCGGGGGGGAGGTGTCTTTTTTATAATGTGGACAGTACATAAGGTGAGATGACTTTCAACGGGAATACACGACACTTTTGTATGAAACAGGAGGAGTTTGTTTTAGATGATTTGTAAAGAAAAGCCTCTGAAACTCCTAGCTTATCAATGATCTGACATGTCTGATCTTGGCAGGATAGGACCAGAATATTTCACTAACAGATACTACAAACATTGAATGGTTAAAGTTTTCAATCTCCACAGAGATTGTATATAGCAGACATCATTTCAAGAACTGCAGTTTTCAACAGCTTAACTTCCAAAGTTATCCATAATTCTAGTCGTTCTGAAGCTTTGACTTTCTCAATTCGATCCAACGTCATGTAGACCACTGCACAACCATCCAAGCTAGGCCAATTAATCGACGCTAGGCACTTCGCTCGAAACTGTCACCAAACGCCGGAAAATTCCATTTCCCCAGCGCCATTAAAACAACCGATGCAGCGACGCTAACGTTTCGCTCGCTCGCAAAGCAAATGGGCGAAATTAATTCAGCGCAAAATTCGTGCAAAAATGTTCCCTGCGCCCTGTGCCTCCGCCCACAGCTTCCCGGGAAGATGTCCAGTAGCGCGAACAAAAGCAGCAACGCGTGTCACTTCATTTGTTATGCGTTCGCTGTCAGCGCTGGTGCATGGGGCAGATGGAAGACAGCTGGAGGCAGCCGGCACGACGGTGGTAATGCTGTTTTATTTTGTCCCAGTGCCCAATGATGACCGGCAGACGGTCCCTTCGGAAGCGTGTGAAGCGCCGGAGATGGAAGCAATTAATATTTCTTCAACACTTTAATCTAACTCAGTCCGGCCGGAACGGTGCGAACGTGGCGCGTATTTACCGGACCGTACCGCTCTCCGCCGCCTCTCCGCTGACCCGCATGCCTTTCGTAACAGTTTCGAAATCGTTTGCGGAAAATGCTAAACTACCAGCTGTCTCGGCACGGCGCGAAATAAACTTGCATCGCGGCACCGGAAAACGCACCGAGCGCTGGTAAAACTTTTGGCCCGGCGAGTGGAGCGAAGTTGGGCCGAGTCTTTGGCGGTGCGGGTGGCACGGTGGGTGGGTGGTCAGAAAAGAAAGCATTGACAAGCACGGAACAGCTGGGCGAACGGTTGCACGGTTGGATGGCAAAACGGTTGGAAATTTGTTTAGTTGCGAGTTATGAAATGAATTTATTAATTACCACCGGCATCCGCGTGGCATTCCGTTGGCGTGCGGACGTCGGGCAGCTGCGGACGTACCGTGCCACCAAACCCTCCGGAATGACTCCGCGGCACACTGTGTACCGGAGCACACTTAATCTCGCATCTGATTTACAATTTCGGTTTGCGGCCAAATCAGGCTGAAGCTTCCTGCGCGCTGATCGCGCTGCCGCGATACCGCGCCTGATGACTGTGTTTGTCGAGATTCGGTGGGAACGGTTTCGGCGCAGTCGTTGGTCGGAGGAAGGGTTTCGAAATAACACTTCCGTAACCGCAGAAACTACGTACTGGGTACGTGGGTAAGCCGACCGTTTACCGCGCGAGGGATACCGGCGCGTGATGAAAATATGAAGTTTTATCCGTGGCACACGGACGGTTGTGCAATCGGATCGTTATCTAATGTTGGAGCGAATTTTGTGGACTCGAAAACATCCGGTCGAGAAAACTTAACCGTGTGCCGATTGGGTGGCCCGTGCGAGCGGAGACTTCCTTGCGATGCGGACGATTAGGAGGTGGGAAAAGAAATTCATTTACACACGGTGTAGCTAACGCCGGGGCCTCGGGGAGGCACCGGAACAGGCCGGAAACAGCTGCTGAAATGAGTTTTTAATTAAATGCCATCGGTCGGGAGGTTTTTGCTTTTGCAATTTCTGGTTTCGCTCGATTTTAACCCACCTGGGAGTAAATGTGTTTGCGCACGGCCTGCTGGGAATGTGAGGGGAGAGAAACCAACATTTCGAGAATCTACCGTTGATGGTTTTTCGGACGTGTGAATCGTGATGGACGAGGCTGGTAGCTTAGATAGCTTTGTAGAAGTGGAAACTAGATAGCAAACTTATCAAGTGTCTCAAAATTCCTGTAAAATTCATTTTAATTCGTTTAGTGAAACTCCTTATCTTGGCTGACATTTAAAATCCTCAGAATCGGTTATGAGCTAGTAATGAAAAAATCTCTATATTTTTTGTATATTTCCTTTACAAAGTAAAGCTTTACGTGTAATAGGATGGTCGTAAAGGCTCTTAGATGTTATTAGATTAGATACACAGAATGCTTCCAGAAATATGTGAGAAAATGTATTGAAATTCTTCAACCAATGTACAACAAAGTACAAAAAAAACCTATACAGCTGCATCGCCCGAACATCTTGCTCAGTGCCGCGAAAGATCGCGCGTAAAACGCAAATCGTTCGGACACGAAACGCTTTAAAATTTTATCACTTCGATTCGGTGATCAGCGCAATCGTAGCGCAATAGCCTCGCGTTCACTGGCTGGTGAACTTCGGAATTGCGAAACACCGCGCTTCAAGTTTGTTTAACCGCAGGTTTCTGCCTTCAAACAACCCCTTCTCCACTGTCCCAAAACGGACGGAGGGGCTGCGTAGCGTGGAGCATTAGAACATAGCAAAAATCATAAAAATGATAATAAAATAAAGGCAATAAGAGCCGGCGGTAGGGGGCCGGCGAACTGCGTTGGCATTTGGACGACCCGACAAGGGCACCATGGCAGAAGCTCGTTCGCTGCGGTGGCCCGGTGTGCCGCACCGTATTGTCCGTTTTATGCTCCAGGACGACAGGATGCCGCCGTGGGCCATCCTTCGGTGTTGTCAATCCTGGTGCCCCCCCAACAAAGTAGTAATCGTTTTCGGTTTGTGGATGGAAATGAAATTTTCAAAATCATTTCGAAAACTTCCGAAGCACCGTTTGGCGAGGCGATGACAACTACAGCGCGTGGGGAGGGCGTAGCAAAATAAATATCTATCCATCTCCCGAGCAGTACACCATCAAATACCCATTCGGCTGATGCCGTCCGCAAACGCGAGACATCTTTTTCGCCGAGACTTTGTAGTGGGATGAACGTTGTTTCGAGACGGTATTAAACGCATTCCGACGGTATTTCTGCGACTTCTGTTTGCCCAACTCGTCGGGCCGGGCTTGTCAAACAGTCCAGATTGGTAAATCGTGCCAACGGTGTGTATTGTTTAACATCCCGTTTAGATGCACAACTGTAAAATATGGTGCTCAACAATGCTGCGGTGAGAAATGGTTGTTCAACATGGAAGAAGGATGATAATATTTATAACGATTGTTTTTCAAAAATCATTGGGTGGACATATTTGTACATGTACATTTTTGTAGGTTTTTATATTCCTATATTAGGACAATAAAGTAGAGCGTAAAGTAAAGAAGAAGATTTTTCCCGTATAAGAGTACTGACATGACCGAATGTCCGCACATTTGAATATTCATTTCCCAAAGGGACAGAATTTAAGTTTGATTGCGCGCTTCTGCTTGGAATGCAAATTCCAAATGAACTACTTTTTCTTGCTACTGCTAGTAGTTTTTTTTCTCATTTGCAAAATTTAACAACTCTGGCCGGGAACGGTCACGCCAACTTTGACAAACTGTCATATGGTACTACAAGTGGATAAAATTTACATTATCGGCTTACAACGCGCCATTCCCACGGCTTTCACAAAGTGCGCGTCACCGTTCGTCATTCGCCGTCAGATGTTACAGCGGCACGGTCGGTGCACTCGGGGCCGGACTTCCGGAGATGTATATTTTTAATTATTTTCTTTCACCGGTGCACCGGTGAGAATGAGCTTTGCGTTAACCGGAGAGCACCTGGAGGCCGTATGCTTGACGTTAAATAATTAAGTTGTTTTTTTGGAGTGTCACAATTTTCGTCAGGAATATGTTCCACACTGGACATTATTCGGAAAACTTGGAATGGGCTTCGTATCCACGGTTTGTTTATGCTATCCGTGACTCTAGCTGTTTGGAAATTCATATTCTATGTGACCCTCGAGAAATCAATACATCTACAATGTGATAAACGTTGAGTGGATTGGTTGTTTGACGTCGTGAGTTTAATTTTAATTAGATGCAGTAAGGTTATATCTCCGTAAGAAATGGAAAGCCGACGTCTTTGGAATCGACTTATCATGGAGAGAGCATGCTTATTAATAATTCTTGTGGAGATTTCTATCCTGTGATTAATCTGGCAATAGAAATGGAGAATGGAAAGGAATGAACAATGAATTTTTAAGTCTCCGAGACCAATTCCTTAGAGTCTTCCCTATGATGGAGTGTACCAGAAGCTAGACAATTGAATACAAACCAGGCATTGTTTTACTGGCCATAATAAACGGCGATGATAGAAGATGGCTCAAATCGCCGAAGCCCGGGTGGAGCATGGATTCTGTTGAAAAGGAATATCCGTGTCTCCTCGTTTCTAATCGTTATGCAGCGCATCCAGTAACAGCGCAACATTGTAAAGCGGTATCGTAAATAAAAATACTGCGCATCATCGATCTCTCGACCAGCGCGCATTACCGAACGGAGTGATTCTAGATTACCTTTGCCGGTATCGGGTCGCCTCATGCGACAAGTGGCGGCGGTATGAAATATGCATGAACCGTTCAACCGTTTACTCCAATCCGGCGGGCAACCCTTCCACCCGAAACCGGTACGGGCGTTATTGCATCCCCCGTCCGGTTCCGGCACCATGCAGAACCGACCCAACGCCCGTGCGAGCCGATGCAATTCAACAAGCTTACCGACGCGCGTAGACGATCCCAAAAAGCGAAGGCAAATAAATATAAATTTTCAATAAAACATATTGATTGTGTTTCGTGGCACAGGGAGGAGGAACGAAACGAAACGAAAAAAAAGAGAACCGGTTCGTTCCGACGAAATTCGGAAGATTTCGACCGACCCGGCATAAAGGAAATGATGGAAAAATGTTAACGCTGCGCTTGACGCAGCGGCTCGGGAAATCTTTGTGCCTCGTGCCGCCTCTCCGCACACCGAGCTTCACGGAGCAGCGCATCCGGTGGATTGAGTTTCGAAATCAAATAGCGACCGATTTGCTGCGTTTACTTCATTTTCCATTGAATCCGATTCTATTCTCGGTGGACCTGGCTGGCATCTCTGGAGCTCGTGTGTCTCTCTTGTACGTGTGTTTACAGCTTGTGTTTTGGCGTAGCGAAGCCGCCGGTCTCTCTGTCTCTCTGTGTGTGGGTACGTTGTGAGTGTGCAGGCTCGAAAACAGCAGCGGCACCAAATCAGGAAGCCGGAAGTTGCTGTCGTTTGATGGTACCCAACGGCGATGGGACGGGTGTATTTATGTTTGAGCTACACATTTTTACACAGATTTTATTTTATTTATACACGAGTTATTTTCTGCTCCGTTTCAGTTCAATCGGCGACAGCGGCGAGGGCGTTTGGTGGAAGCGAGGTTGATCCTGGCACGCTGCGCTCCCCGGGCACAATGCTCTAGTGGCATGATCTGGCGCTCCATTTGGTGCTAGGAGTATTGCAACTGTAAGCGATGCATCTTGCCAAGTGCGCACGCTGTTGGTACACTTGACTTTATTTCGTTCCTTCGGGTTCGAGTTGCTGGAGGCGCGGACAGCATTCCAGGAGGAAGCGCCGGCGGGCACGGTTTACAGTTTATAGCCGCTGTAAAGATTCGGTATCGGCACCGAGCGGGCTGCCATGCTTTCTTCGCGACGCGAGATATGACTCCATTTAAGTTGAGCTCCGAGCGCTGGAATGTGTGCCGTGCTGGGGAGCTGAAAGAAATATCAAGGATTGGCAGGAGAAATTAGTCCCCGGATGCTACCTGGATCGGGAGCTCGCGAGCGCGAAGGCAAGCAGTGAAATAAAAATATTTGTACTACTGCTGACGATGCGCACGCTTTGATATGAAAGCTCTTCGTTTTTTTTTTTGGAGACTCGGTTGCGTACCGGTGACACAAGATTAAAGAACTTACCGAAGAGGATGCTCGCTTCTCTTGCGGGTGTGTGTTTGCTTGTATACGATTTTCGTTTTTACTCATAAAAAGGGTGGAAAAAGTGACAGTTGAAAAGCAAGTTCTATATCTGGTACAACATCGCACATTAGTCGGAGTAAGTAAGTTATTAAGATACTGCACACTTAAGTGATGAGATTTTTTCTCGAAAATATGAAAACTTTCAAAGTTAGATAATTCTTTTTGGAATGATTTTCGTAAATCCTAAGCCATTAAAGGAGGACATGACGCAACATTGAAACGCAGACTTACGTACTCAAATGGCCGTTGATTTGTGCGGTTTGGAATATACGATCTTATAGAGATTTTAGACTGGGTTATATTATTATCTCATGAAACCTTATCAAAATGACTAAATTCTTGTCCAGAAATTGGAAATTCCATGAACACGCATATCTGCACTATTGCGGTTGCAATAATCGCTAATTGGCTATAGGCTGATTTCAAAACTGTACACATGCAATGAAAACATTGATTATTCCACCTACTCTTATATGTTCTTCTGCACTCGGCTTTTCACCACTAACATATTCAAGGAATTGACCGATGCAAGTTCGAACGCCGATGCCCGCTGCTAGAGCAGTGATTATTGTCCGATTTTTAGCCACTTATGCTATTTCCGTATCGAAAATCGTCCCACCCGGACGCTACCGGGCGTCAGCGATTACGCGAAGCGTGCTAGGGGCACGTGTGTCCGATCCGGCCAACCATCCTTACGAGCCGGCCAACGAGTCGATGGCCAGCGTTCGCTCAAATATTATTCATAACGCTTTTATTTAGTCGATAGTGGGTGGGGGAAAAAAATTAATTGGATTATGGAAATTTCTCGCACCCGGCCCATCCCCGATCGATCGAATCGGCCTTTCGAAAGCGCCCTGTCCCGGAAGGCCCGAATTGCGTGCCTCGGTTGCGAGTTAACGGTCGAACGATCCGGTGGTTTTCCCACCGGTTCGGCGGCGTTGAGGGAAATTGTTTGTTTTTAAGTGAAAGCAAATTTCCAGCCGGACCGACGCGAAAAACGAGGGGGGGCGCGTGTCGATGATGACGGCGCGCTGATGATAGCCTTCGATACGGCGTGGCTGCCAAGCGTTTCCACGGAAGTTGAGCCGCATCGGTGGTGGCCAATTTCGGCTTTCGTCCGGAATGAAGTGACCATTTATCATCGCTGCCCGTTTGTGCAACCGTGGCAACGCATCACCGGTCGGTTCGGGATGTTGTGTGTGTTTTTTGTGTGGATTATTATTATTATTATTGTACTATCTGCTATAGGAGTCGGTTTGTTCCCGGTATCGCATCCCGACCATACTGGCTTTCGCATCTTTTACCACGGGGCGCAGTTCGATCAGGTACGTGGCGTATCGTAGTTATTTTTTGTTGTTGTGTAATTTAATCCGCTGCCGTCCAGCCTTGCCAACAGACATTTGAGCCAGTAACGCTATGGCTTTACCCATACTCGGTTGTTCAGCTGGGATTGGGTTTACTGCAACCAATCTAAACATCGTCTCTTCTACAGGCACCGCGGTAGCCGCGTGGTTTCTGCGGTTGCTCTTCGCTAATACCGTGCCCAGTTCTTTGTATATGTCGAGTAAAAAAGCTTGAACTATATTCTACCGCGAGTTTCAATCATACACGCTTCTTTTGATACTGTGGTAGCCTTTGTTATACTAATATTCACATAGATAACAATAACCAAAAATCAAGCTTTTCAGATCAATATTTTAAAGATCTTAATCTTTTCATTTTCTCATTCACGTTTTATGAAGAACAAGATCGAGTCGCGGTTAATTATGCATATGCATATGACAGTCATTGCTTTACTCTTCAACTTTGTCATGGGTTCTTGTTGGCCCCTCCTGCTAATAAAACAACATTAATCTAACAACAATGTTCAACGTTCGTATGGTACTCAAAATTGAGTTGAAATCGATCAATGTCTGCACTATCGGCTCGTACCATTAATCACAATACTTTCAATTCATCTCTGCCTCTTCACGCCGCTCGTTTGCAGATGATCACGTGGTATATTTTGCTGTGAAACCGCCACCGTGACGCTCTCGAGCAGAGAATATGGCGCTGACGGTGGTGAGTGGCTGATAAAGTGTTGTAAATTTCGTTTCCGCGATTGTTTACCGTGTGTGGAAAGCATAAGGCGATCGTTCGTAATGGTTTCGATATTTTCAAATCCTTGAAAGGCTTAATGTATCCTTTGGAACACATGATGTACTATTCTATTTTTTCCATGATTGCTTAAATATTTAAGCTTTTTGTAACGAAAATCTATTGCTTTTTTTCGATTCGATTTTTTCGAATTTTAGGCTTTAGTCTGACAAAATATTGCAATTTTTATCTTATTATCTATACGACTTTTATTTTTCCAATGCGGAAAATACATAATCTATTAGCTTGTTGTAGCCTTGTAAACTATTTACATACATTTTCGTTTTCGCTGGTAAAATAGTGAGAAGAAACCCCGGCGGAACGTGAGAACCTAATTAAATTGGAGCTTAATACACGCTATTGTCTCGTCTGCTGTCGAGAATTCAAAACCCAGAGGCTCAATCATTGACAAGTGCTCAGACACAAGTGGATTGCTCTACGAAAGATGGTAGCCGATGAAGGCCATCTTTCGCCTGAACATAGGTGGCACTTTAAACATACGCTCCACCGAAGGAACGAAACGAATGCGTTCCTAGTACATTGGTGAATCTGTTAATGGCTCCGCTCGGCACCAACACAATCGTCCCAGCAAGTCGAGCCATCGTACCGTCGGGCCAATTACGTCAATGTGCGCCACTCAGAATGTGTTAATCGGTGCCATGGCGATTCGTGTCAAAGACTGCCAACTGTATGCTGAGAAGGACCTGTGTGACGCTCCCAATGTCTTTTTCCCAACGCTCGATTCCAGGCGCTCGAACGGAACGTCTGCACTTCACCGAAATGGTGCAACTGTGGCTTACGAGATTGGTTTAATTGTCGAATAATGTGTTGTTACCGGTGTGGTGTGGTGTGGCGCATCGTCCCACATCGTCGACTAATGACGCCGAGCCACGGCCGAGCGTCTGTTTGATTACACACGAATAAAATGGTACACACAATTATGACGGTTTATTGCTGGAAAATTGAGTGAGAGCCACGCTTCCCGCCGTGGCACCTTCCCTCAAATGCGTCGCCTCGCATGTCCGAGGCTTCCCGGCATGGAAGGCAATTGCTTCCGTCACCGCCTGCTGCATTCATGCGATGCGTTCGGGCGCGCGTCGTGGTGTGACTTCCGGGCGTTGTCATGCGTTGTCCTTGCTGTCGCGTTTCCGGCTCAATTTCACTGCACCCGCTACGGAAAGCGGTACGCCGGGCTCCGGCTGTCGGAAGCTTTCCCACCGTCTGCCGCTGGCTTATGGATGAATTCCACCTGTTATCTCTTATTCGGGACGGAGAAGAATTATGAGATGCAGCGACGGGCGGGTCGAAGGAAATGGAGCAAAAAATTGCAACCCAAGCGGGAAGCGAACAATTATCGCACCCGTTATCGCCCCCACCCGACACGGGCTAGGTGTTTGTTCGGTATGAATAATAATTCTCCCTCCGCCCACCTCCTTCCCTCCCTTTCCGCCCTACCCGCCGCGTGAACCCACACCTTATGAACTGCATATTGTTCCAGAGGATCTGTTCATTTGCGTGGGATTTTTGACACTCCGAAATGCGACCGGTGTGCGTACGTATGATGGAGGTGATGGCGTTGATGTGGTGGTCGTGGATCACCTTGAACAATCGGTGAAAAAAAGAGCAAAACGAGCGTTCATTTATTATGCGGTGAGTTCGGGTGGAAATGATCGCATAACCCCGCATGACCTGGCTCTTGTGTTCGCACGTGGAGCTAGGTGGCCTTTCGCGAGCCGGGTGTTATAATTTATGGTCAATTAAGTACGGCGCGTTTGGGAAAGTGCAACTGCAGTTCGTATATTTACTGGGACGCATTAGCTTTCCGACCGTGAAACATATTTTATTAAACCCGTGTCAATTTTGAAACGAATATTAGGGCCGGTTTGAATGATGACTTGTTGTTCTCGCGATGCGTGCTGTTTGTGGGGTTTTGGGTGCAATACAGTGATACTGGTTTGATTGAGTGAAGGTTAGTTGCTAGTAGGTTAGTTGGAAAGTATAAAGTTGGTATTAGAATAATCTTAAATTTGAGAGACGTTTGAAGCATGAGATCTCTAAAAATATAACATAAGGAATCGATTATCTTAATCCTTTTAAGATGGAGAATATTTTGTACTAAAGATGATCAATACTTTTATTAATATAGATACATTGTAAGTCTTAGTAACACAGAAACACTGTCGTCCATTTTATTTCGTAACGTGATCACCAGTTTAATATTGTTGTAATTATTTATAGTTATGTCTTTTTGAAATCATTGTTTATGACTTGACAACCTATTTTACTCTCAACTGACCGCAAAAAAGAAGCAACATGATGAAAAAGAAATAATGTGTACCATAGCTCTCTTACATAGCTAACATAGCTATGACATTATGATTTTTCTTGAAATGGATGAAAACAAATACAAACGTACATGAAACAATTTCAAACATCGATTACATTTCATGTTGATGTTCGCTCTGCATGGTGACCTAGGACGTTGGATGGTCTTTCGAATTCATAACGCTGATCGGAGATTATTTATAATCATTTAAAACGTAGCATATTCGTCACCTCGTTATCCCGTTGAGAGAGAAAATTGCAGAACTGAACAGAAAAATGAGCGACAAACGGGGTAAAGCATTCTGAGGAGAGATGCACCCGTGCTGCAACTATGATGAAGCGTGTGCTTTGAATCTTAAACGGAACGCCCCAACACGAAGCACGAAGCAGTGGAAAGAAACGCTATGATATATTTATGGACATTTCAATCGCTTTGCAATATTACGAAAGAGCGTGGTCATGCTGCCTTAACAGGCGGGCCCGGCGGAGGAAAACCTGTCACCAGCACTTGGACGTATCCCGAATGGAAAGAAACAAGACGAGTGAGACTGTGAGACCGTGGAAAAGTTTTTCGGTTCGGTATTGGAGGGCTGGAAATGGAACTGCTGCGAGAGAATTCAATTTATATCCGACGTATCCAGTTTTTATCTTAATCTACCGGCCAAAACCGCCCGATGTACACCACCTCGTGTTGAGGTACATTTGTGGAATGTTTATATTCTAGCACGAATCTCGGTGTGGAATTCTTGAAAAAAATAAACACTTATCTCATAGCCGCCTGGTGAGAGATTTATTCCATCAACGGAAGCTTCCCGAGACGCGTCACAACCGCGTGAGAAGTTCGCTTTAACTGGACGAAAACTTACGTTCTTCGTAACTACTGCGTCTGGTGGGATACTGTGGTGAGGTGGGTGAAACAAAAGAAATAGATTTGCTCACCACAGCCGCGATTGAAGCGCTCTGAAGCCGCGTGGTTGGATGAGAAATTCATAATTTATTCATATTTCTTTAACTTTACGAGCGATCCGCGCATGTCGAGGGCAGTCGAGGGCAGTGGGAGAAAAAGGGAAAAGGCTCCCAAACCATCGTGTTGTCTTTCTTTTTCGCGGGCGAAGTTTTTCATCACTTTTTATAGCAATGATTTTCACCACTTCGTTTCGTCTGTCGGTCCCGTAGCGAAGGACCTCGCAGTGCAAAAGGTGGAACGAAATGTGATAAAACAACCGCGGAATTGATGACGGTGTTTATGATGAAGCACTTTCTTTTCCCGCGATGGCTGAAAGTTCCCATCGTTGGGTGGTTGGGTCGTGCAAATGGTGCGAATTGCTTGATGAAGTATCAAAACGATCGAACAGAATTTGGTCGGGAACGTAGACGATTAAGACAATGTTTTTGACAATGGTGCTGGGGGAAAGAAGATGGAAAGAGAGTGTTGACTACTGGTTCGTCTGACTACTGATCATCTTAAAGTTTTTGTGAAATAAAAGTAAACCAACAATCTCTTTATATCTGTTTTAAGCTTCTTTCTACTGTAATAATATGTCCGAGGATGAGCTTTACTAGCAACACTTTCCGTTGGCTGATGAAATCAATTTCGAATCGGGCGTTCTGCGACGCGCTGAAATCATTAGACCATCCGCACCGTGGGGTTAATGGACCGGTGGCTGTGCCCGCACAGAACAGTGTTGTAATCCGATACGACGAGACTCATCAGCACGTTCCTTCTCGCGCCGAACTTCGACCACTTTCGAACACCGACCGAGCTGCAGCTGCTCGCGAAAAAGCTGTCCCGTGCGGACCGCTTTAGGATTTAATTACACAACCTCGTCGAACCACTTTGGCGAAGCCAGTTGGGGCTAGATCGTTTCCCAGTGACCTAAATCCCGGTCGTGTACGCGAATTACCGACAGCAATCACTTTGACACGATTTTGTTATCGAATTATTTCGATTACTCTCCACCAGCTGGGCCGCGTAGGGAGGTTGGGTCGTGCGTTGCGTAACTGCGTTGCCTGCTTTCTTTGCCGGTTGTCGCCGTCTTCAACGGGAAACACGCTTGCTGCCGGGGCGAGATAATGGGTCGATTTAATTGGCAAACTTCGTAGTTTTATCGTGCGGGCGTTATGCGGCGCGTTGCTGTCCCGCTCAGGGGCGGACACGCATTTAAGCCGCGTTCCACTCTGGGGAGTGGTAATTGAAATGCATTCGGTACCGAGCGCAAATGTGCATCCTATTTCACATGCACAATCGTGCGGCGAGCAACATCGACGCAGTTAATGAACCCAGACAATCTCGTAGGAAGTGTATTGGATTTCTAAATTGGAGAACGCTTCGGAGTCGTTTATCACTTGTAAAAGCTCTCGTTGCAGCGTTGCAGGTTTGGAATGAGGTTCTTAGTAGCTGATGGCTTTTGCAGCACACAGGCGTGTCATAAAGTGAATAATTGATAGCGCTGGTTAACGCCATTACAGAATGGACGTCAAGCGTACATGAGTTTCAAAGTTTGACAAGCCAAGTTTCACGGACGGAGTTTTACGGACCAGGATTTGAGGATTTGTCGAAGGCTCACATGATAATCAGAATCGTCTAATTTTCTGGATCATTTTCGGAAAATGCCTTTCATTTATCGCTCAAATTAATCCTGAATAGTGTTGTGTCTTATGAATCTTTCGACGAGATTCAGATTCATGAATCTTTCATTTCGGATTCATTCAGATTCATTCATGAATCTTCGGAGATTCATGAATCTCTAAAGATTAATGAATTTTATAAATCTCTGAAGATTCATGAATCTTATAAATCTCTGGAGATTCATGAATCTCTAGGGGTTCATGAATCCTATGAATCTCTATAGATTCATGAATCTCATGAAACTCTAAAGAATCGAGTCTCGAATCTCTAGAGATTCATAAATCTTTGTTTCTAAGATTCAGATTCATTCATTTATCTCAAAGATTCATTCAGATTCATGAATCTGAATCTCTGTTACCCAACACTAATCCTGAATCCTCATTGCTTTCTTTCCGTAGAGATCTTATCATTTCCTGCATGATTTTGATTTTGGAGCAAACTTACAGTGCAATTCTTGAATAGCCTCTACCTTTTCCACAGCATGTGCAAAGTGTAAAGACAATGTTTATCATGTTTGTTTATAAGAACTAAGCATTTCTTACATACAATTTGTCCTAGACATGTCTTGCATCTCGGTGTGTAAACAATCTTGCGATACATTCGTAACTATCTCATCGTTAGGTGTAGTTTGATGACTTGTTTCAAAGCGTCCGGGACAGGATGCAGTTGCGGTGTTTGTTCTTCGCAATTTACCTTGTTCGGTTGGCTAATGTCCTTTCGCTTGCTGCAACCCACGCCCACCCCGGGAGCTTCGAACCGCGGCTCCGTTTAACTTTGGCAGCTGTGGGCGAAAGTTTGCTGCCGGTTCCGCTCCGCCTCGTATGGTTTGTCTTCGCGCTCAACTCAATTAAACGGACAGATACGGCGCTGGCAGCTGCTGAGAAGTGCACCAATTGAAATCACAATCAGCCAACTCATGCTCATGGCGACTGGCCCGTGGGCCACGGTGTCGAAGTCACGGATGTTGGGAGCGCTGACAAATCGACTGTTTGTGCAGTGCGCCGAACTTCGGGAGGTGGAGGTGGTTTGTGTGTTGAAAAGTTGGGGATGTGCGCTAACTTTCTTCTTTACAGTCCACCGTCGCGTGGGTTGTTCGCGGAGTGATTGTTTTTAATCGAATAATCTTCGTTCCGGTCGGCTTGAAAGGTACCCCGTTTAGTGGGACGCAAAGTTGGACTTCGTGTAGACATCGGACACGCGCATCTTTACGCGATGCTTCGATGAGCAAGCGAGTAATATCATTAAATAGTTGTAGCTTGAGTTGAGTGATACTTACACTTGTTTGTATTTGCGATTTTTTAGATTTTTTTTTACAAGATATTTAAACTAATAGGACCAAAATGGGGAATGATACATAACAAGCGTTTAACTTAAATTGTGGTAAGATGCACCAAAATGTTGAAATATCTGTTTGACATAATTTGATGTTATGCCAATCCGGATTACTTCAATTTCAAGCTATGTTCATTCTGTTTCAGATGTACCTTCTTTTGCATATATGACCGTTTACTTATAACCTCATGCGTGCGATAAATCAAACAAATGTCCGAAATGCGGCAACCCTCGCAGGCCAGCACTTCCAGCGCAAGAAACATGCTGCCTGATCGTTTCCACACGTTAAGTGACCATAAAAACGAGCGAAAAAAAACTCTGCAATCACCCTCTACGGATGAGTTTTGAGCAAGATTGGAGGCTGAATAAAATCTAAATTTAGCAAAAAAAGATTAAAGAAAAGTGGACTTTCGATACGATCCCAGCGGCCCGCGCGTCAGTATAAGGATTTATGGAAAGTCGGGAATCTTCTCTTCACAACCGAACCTAACTCGCGGACTGGTTTAGGTATCGGTTAGGCTCAAGCTAGCCCACACGACAGCTTTCACGATTGTTTCGGAAAAGAATTCTGCTCTTTTATTCTCTCCAACCCACACACACACACACATACACGGCTCGACAGGACCAATAAAACGGTGCAACCGTACATTTTATGAAAACGAAATTTGATTTATGGACTCAATAAAACGAAGCCCATCGAAGCGGCGAATAAATATCAAACCGACCGCAAGCAAGAACCGGGACACTCGGGGCTCCCTCGAAAGGGTTTTCAGCTCAGCAGCTCGGCAAACGCTCTGAGTGTGTTGATTGAAAGTGCCCGTTCGGCCGGCCCGGATGAAACGGAAATCTTTATCGCCCGAGCCTTCACACTTCACGGCTCGGTCTGGTCA
>KB672813.1:1150141-1176356 GCA_000349145.1 Anopheles dirus | reverse complement strand
CACGAAGCAAATACAACAGAACTCTTCAGAGCGTACTACGAGCATTAAGATGAGCAATGCGACCATCAGCGAGACGGGCAGAGTAAAAAAAAAGAAGATAGATAGATATAAAAGGATCCGGATCCGGGATTAGAATAAATTCCATTCCTAGGTATCTCACACTCACCCTCAACCACCCACCCATCCACCCACAATCCCATCCCTAGGGGTGGAGGTGTGCTGGATCGTGTTGGATGGGTTGATCCACATGTTTCGTTTCGCTCCGCCAGCGCGCCAAACGCCAACAGCGCCTGTTTCTGCTACATTTTCTGCCACCAACCACCCCCCACCACCCCCCCATTTCCTCGACCAACCCACCGCGGGTTTGGTGCGCACTGATATGAGGAGTGCCGGTTATGAAGAGTTGGTAAAAATAATATCCTCCGGCGTTATTATTTAATCACAAAAAGCTCCGGAATGTTTCGGAAAGATATCTCTCATGTGGCGTGGCTGCGAAGCCTGCCCCCCTCTCCCACAAACCACCCACCCACGGCTCGAGCGAACTCAGGCGGAGTGTGGCCAGGCCGCTCGGTCTGTCTGCTCCGGCGGCGGCGGCGGTGGTGAAGCATTTAATTTATATAAATATATATCCTCTGTCAGTGAATAATATCGCCCGTTCGCATGTGCTGCATGGGGTGGCGTGAAGACCCCACCCGAAAATAGGTTAAACGTGGCTGGCTGGCCTGCTTTTGCAATCGTTGCACAACTTCTGCCCCTTCGACCCAGCCCGGTCGCATCAAGACATTAATCCGCGCGACGGCTGGTCACGTGCGGAACTAATGAAAGAAGAGATCATCGCGGGGGTTCAACTTCGGACCGGAAACTTTTGACGTTTCGGTGGGAAGCCGGTCCCGGGCAATGGCGTCTGAGCATCGCGAATCGCCTTGACCGGTCGACACCGGAAGTTATGAAAGCGAATTGAGTTTGGACGTTTCGTGTTTTCGCGAGGAATTTCTGAGCTTCCGCGTTGCCCGGTTACCTTCAAGGGCTGCTGGTGCACTCGTGCTTTAATATCGCCCGGATTTGCCGAGGTTTTGCCCACTGCATCGCGCTTCGGTTGAGGGTAAGAATTCTTTTTCGAAAGAAACAAAAAAAACAGCAAGACGAAGATAAAGCGTGCTCCGACGCCAGCACGAAAATATTCGCATAAAACAAGCGTAGAAACAAAGCGGGCGGGCGGGCGACACTCTTAACGATAAAAAAAACATCGCACACACACACATACACATACACACATACGTTCACGAAAGCCAAATGCTTTCGCGGAGGAAATTGGTTTCCATTCGTGGAAGAATCCGAAAGTGCATTCGCGGTACTCGAACGGTAATAGATAAAAGTGTGGACGTCGGTGTGGTGCAGATGTAACCCACGCTCGCACACACACACGCGCGCGCGCGCGCGATAAACCCACCGTTGTGGAGCAGCGGCGAACGTCAATGAGTTGGAAAAGTTTTCCTCGTAATGCCGGCTCCGCTCCGGGCGGAGGAGGAAGGTTCCAGCCCGCAATCAGACACGTGTGCGGAGATGAAATTGAATTAATTCCATTTCAATGCAATGCGCTGAAAGCATCTCGTTTACGAGTGGGGGGGGAGGTTACCGAAACCCCGTTCGCCGACGGTGGGAATCGTGCATGGAGTGCTGCTGCTGCACCTTCGCGGAATACCGTGGGCAACTTTCAACGATAGCCCCAAAATGGCTGAAGAAAAGGGGTGGTGGTGGAGAGGGGTGTGGATGGGGGTGGTAGGGAGAGGTTAGATAAAACTGTGGCTGAGAGTTGTCTTACTGGGAAAAGTAAAAGGGCTCAAGATTAGCGTCGGAGGAATGAAAAAAATATGGCGGTTTGGTCAGGGAGAAATCTACGTTGAAGGCTTCGGTAAAAACAAATATTATTGCTATAAAACTTTGTCTACATTTTGGTTTATATTGGTGTGGCGACAAAACAAAACCTTTTGAATGCTATCAGACGGGAGTATACAGGTTGTATACAAATATAATAATATACCTAATATACAAAAATGAATACTCATTGTTAAACAAACGACCATTTACCTATTTTTAATGGTATTAGTGATAATAGTGGTCCCATCGTTATACTCTTGATTCCGATTGGTAATACAAATTCTGCCCAAAACTTAAAGTTGCTTTTCAGCATTCAAAATAACTTTAGAAAATCTTGAAACACTTTAGCCGAACGGATGGAAACTATTTCAGGCGACATTGCTGAACAGTGCGTTCTCTAAAACTAATCAAATATGTAAATAGCATTCTATAGAATGCGCTTACTGTCCCTAACTTTAAAGATACGAAACTAGGCGTTTGAGTTTGCGGGCTGCAACATGTTCGGTTTCCTTTCAAAATGGCCCAACAAATCCAGCGCACTCGGGGACGTAAGAATGTGGAACATAAATTTCCATCACATTGTGCACCGAGACAACAAAACGGCCCCGGCTCGCGGCACGCGGAGTAGAATTGGTTTCCTAAGGCTTCCGTACAAAAGGCATTGAAATAATACCAGCAACCAACCAAAAAGCAGAAAAAAGCAGCGCCTCCACATCCGCCAGGAAGGATTTTAATGGAACGATTTTCGTTTTTAATTAAATCGCATTATTTTATTGTTGCAAAATTGTGTTCGAACGAGCGTTTTGCTGCTACGGCGGGCGTTGACGAGAAGCTGCGCCTGAATGAACGGCACGGGAACGGCTCCCACGATAGAGAGAGAGAGAGAGAGGGAGAGTCGCGAAGAAAAATGTCGAAACCCGTAATCTTCTTTAATTAAACGAAATCTAATTTAACGATCCGCGCCAGCGTTCGGTGCAGGCGACGTCTCCATTCGGCCTGAAGGTGACGAAGATGTTATGCTGCTGCTGCTGCGTCGCGATGTTTAGGGAGCATTTTTATGTCGCGTCCCGGAAGCGGTTGGTGCGGGAAGCCACACGAACATGGTGATAATTGAATGCTATAATTGTTTGCCACAATGTTTATCACCGCACGGCGCGGGAGCCAGGTGCTTGGCCGAGCTCAATAGGCTATTGAGGGATCCGCCACTCCACGGCAGCGCCGGCGAACGAGCTGCAGTGGAATGCGCCTTTCATTAGGTGAATCCGATAGATTAACTTATCGCCGTGGGCCCAACGGACGCAACGATGGCGAACGGTTGGAGGCTCTGATTGATGCACTGATGCCATCCCGGTTCAGCAAGAACCCATGCGATGTGTGTGTTTGTGTGTGTGTCTCCTATGGGCGCGTGGTATGTGACGGGTGTACGGGCGATATCAGATGGTCACTTGCCAGGCACCGCCACCGGGGTTTCCGCTGCTTAGTGAGGGCGATGTTGAGCGTCGTTCGGATTGCAAGGATAATGTTCGGTTACGGTCTTATCGACGTGGCAGGCTGGCTGGCTCCCGGAGCCGGAGCGCCGGGAACAGTTTCAAATAAAATCGAGAAAGATAAATGATACCTCGTTTATCAACGCACGGTCGGCGAGGAGGGCGACGGCGGTCGGCGCGGAAGTAGTGGCTTGCCGAGGAATGTTGGCTTGTCTGAAATGTGGCTCCTCCACGTGGTCCCAGCCCCAACCTTGCGCCCAGGCCGGTCATCCTTCGTCGGAAGCGATCGTTTTTGTGGCGCTTTCCTGCCTCGTTTGAGGTGGTACGTTTCCCGCGGGCAGCTTTTTTTCTCTCTCTTTCTCTCTCTCTCTCTCTTTTTCCCCTCGGTAGCACCTTGATACCTTATAGCAGGCAATTTTATGCTCACTTGTGCTGCACCCGCAGAAGAAAATGGGACGCTTCCGGGCTGAAAGACGGTTGACCCGGGGTGGCCGAACCGCAAGCACGGTGACGCCGGCTGGCCACAACCCGGACCCCGTTGTTGCTACCCTGTGCCCATACCGGTACGTTCGCTACCGACCGCAAGGAATAAGATTAATGAATGTTTAATGAATTGTTTTATTGCATGGTAATCGTGTGATAACGTCTTTCAATTGCCGGAAGGACGGTGCAGGGGCGGTTGGTGGAATACAAAAAAAACACACACCCACACCCACATACACACCCGCAAATAAACGGAGCATTTAAAAAGGTTCCCGATGTTTGGAGGGCTCCGGGATACGTTTACTGCAGTTCTTTTGCTGCTGAGTTTCGTACCGAACCGCCTGGTTTTATTTAAATCCACCACCGAAACTGTACTGGCCACATCATTTGGGATAAATTGATTTTTATGTTGCGTCACAAAGCGATTGCAGCGCACCATGATGTTTGTTTACATTTGGTAACCAAGATGAGTTTTCATATTTACTTAACTCACACTTCTTTATCTCTGGGTTGTAAGCTAAATATAACAATGCAAGGGAAAATACTCTTAACTATTCACTTCAATTTCATTTTATCATAGAATTTCATAGAAAGGGACTACGATTGTTGAGACTTTCATACTTGCCTCAGTTTATTATGTACAATTCTTCTATTTCGCAATTCTTCGCAAACTTTTTATTTTTTCCTGTCTTGTTGACTGACTGAGCCAATCAGAGCTGTGCATATTTAATAAGACTATGCGAGTTTCAAAGTTTTTTTTGTAGAAAATATCTTAAGTTTTCTACAACTCCTTCGTTTGTTTCAGTGTCCAGTTCCTAAACGACATTCTTCTTACCATGGAGGCGCCCAGTCTGTGGTGAGGAAACTAATAAATATACCAGAGCCTCACCTGCCCGTCGATGCAGAAGAGCACGCGCACTAAAAACAGAAACGGAACGCCCCAGATGGGCTCGTTCTGAGAGATTCTCGCATCCCAGCGAACCAGAACGTCCGTTGACAGGTGTATCAAAACCGTAATAACTGCTATTAGCTGGAATCCGATCTGATGGTGCTGCAGGCTCGGATTATGGTGATAACGTTACGAAACGGGATGATGTTCTGCCATTATATGGTGGTTTCGTATGCCTCACGACCAGCCATGCCTTCCCATGCAGTGCGAACAATGCGCGGCGCTGACAAATTGTAAGGGGGCCGAAATGATGTGGCGAAGGTTCCCTACGGTTGCGGTCTCGGTTAAACCTGCTCATCGCCGTGCCCGGTGCCGGTGCAATACGTTCCTGGAAATGGAGCAATCATAAACCGATATTGACAGCCAGGGGTACCTTGTTTTGTACGCACGGATTATTCAGCGTGTGGTCAGCCGAACGATTAGCCGCCGGTGATGGCGATGGAGCTATCAATCGATGAAGGAATGGCTCGATTGAAAGCTTTAATTAAGCCGACCGCAACAAAAAGATAAGGAGTGAATGTTTCCAACTCATCGCGCAATCGAAGCGCAACTGAAGTTACTGCCATGAGCAGAATTGTGCTCTGTGTTATTCACGATATTTAGTAAGATTGAAGTGTAGAAAATGAAGCATAGTTCTGAAATTATGATGCGCTACATTGTGTTACAACATTAGTAAATTAAATTTCTGAAGGGATTTGCTACAATGTACAATGTTTCATGTGGTAACATCAGTATGCTTCAAATTATCTTTCTGTGAAGTCGTGTACAAATTGTTCTAGCGATGAAACGATTCCTGGTGGTTGTAATATTCATGTTTACTCAACTAATAGTTGCATTTGCGGATCCTTTACATGCTCTGATCGATAAAGCGTTTAACAGATCTATTTCTGTACTATATCTCGTGGATTTGGAACATCGAAATGATCTAGACGATTTGGTCAGATTCTCCAACTACCCGCGTGTTACATTAAGTGCTGGACGGAGTATCGGTATGCTAGATGACACCTGCTTTGTAGTACTATTCGTGAATGTTCGTAATGAGGTAGTTTTATCAAATTGTACCTAGCAACATTAAGGACCATGTCAATATGTCCATTTCAAACTATTCTTCAACAGAGTACTGCTTCGCAAACAATTCAAACGAAGTTTTCTACCATTGGAGACAACCCATGGAAGGCGAAGGTTCTGATCCTGGTGGAAGATGAATACTTCGAGCACGATAATACGATGCAAATGTTGACAACGATATTCCGAAAGCTGCACATTGCGTTTTGGGCCTTCACAGCGGCCTACAAGCGGAGTTCGCTGAAGTACGCGGTACATCGTGCGGAACGTGTCGTCTTCATGGATGGGCCAATGGACTTCGATGTCGCGTACAGTCATCGTCGAATGTTTTCCAACGGTCGTTCTCAAATCAACGTCCAGTGGTATGCCTCTTTTCCTTATACGTTCAAGCAGAACATCAATGCTATAAGTGGGATCGATTATTACCTATTCTCGAATCTCTTTTACTATATTCACATCGAAGCAAACATCATTGACGCACGAAACGGTAGTCTTGATCCTTCATATGCGCCACGTGCAATTATTAGGAATCTAGATGCGCACGCGGTAGACGTTATGATGACACGGAAAATTTACGATGGAGAACCATTTCCAAAGATTCTGCTGCCCGATCCGATGGATCTCAGCTTTGTGGTGCCGAGAAAATCGCAGCTTACTATTTTCGACATCCTTTTGCGACCTTTTTCCGGCGACTTGTGGATCAGCATTGGATGTGCTGTGGTCATTTCGTATGTAATAACCGGATTAGGTGAAAGTAACACCGCAATAGGACATTGGCTAAGGCGTTTGCATGAACGGGCACCGTCCATGAGATGCTTTGTGGAAATTTCTTTGAGAATATTACAATTTGTGCTGATCGAGTGCTACATAGCGCAAGTTACGTCATACCTACTCGCGCATCGTTTCCAACGGGATCCGGAAACGTTGGAGGAGTTTTTCGCCACCAACATTCCTATCAAACTAATCGAAAGTCAAAGAAATTTTGTACTGTCGCTGCCGTCAAAACTTTCTAATGCCATCCTGGAACGGGCAGAGTTCGTCGACTATGTGCAGAAGCTGTCTAAAGACTACGCTTATCTCGACATGGGAGCACGATCGTCGTTTATAATAAAAATACTGCAAAAGCCCGATCCCATCACGAAACGTCGTGCGACTTACGTGCTGGCGGAGCCGGTCGGTGGATATGCTGCGTCATATTTTTTCGCTCGGCTCGCCATACCACTAAGAAACTATTTTGCGCATCACCTTGAGTGGATGAGATCGTTCGGGTTTATGGTAATGGGTGATCGCTTGCACAGTAATATTATCCAAAAATACTCAAAACGATCTTTGACAATGGACAGTATGATAGGGCTAGATCATATGCTTCCGTTTTGGTTATTTGTAGCGATAGGTTGGACAATTGCCGGAGTGGTTTTCTTTGTTGAACGAGTTTCTTCGTTAACACAGGCTGATTTTGTTGCTGCAATTGGACGTGTGCGATTATTTTCGCCAAACAACGAAAGCTTGGCAAAGAGATTTAGGAAACAGATTTAGGATCGATAGAAGATAGTTGGTAAACTTGTATGATCAACCTTCGTTTCAAAATTTGTTTCCATGCAAAATAAGAAAAAATAAGCGAAGCTTGTAACATTTTTTTGATCTTGCGATATGACGCTAATAAAGTTCGACGTCAGCTTCTACAATCCAACTGAAGTTGTATAGTGTTTCGTTGCATTTCTCAATACAATAGATAGTACGAAAGTTACAAATCACTTTACAGCAGCATGTTCCTGTCTATGAAACTCAAGGTACTCGGAGAAATGTAATACTACTTCCGCAGCCGCGGAACATGCCACATTGTCACCCAATGAGGATTGCGTCGAGAGTCACATTGATAGAGCGCCTTTTGGCGCTGCTTGCCAAAATGAAAGTTTGTTATTGAAGGTTGAATTCCGTTTTACTTGAGTCAACAGACTCATGCTCGCGGTCGTGCCGTACACTTCGCCAGGAGTGTCAAAAATGTCGTCATTATTTCTCACAAGTACTTTAAATTTGCTCAGATTTGTACTCTCCTCGGCGAGGAGAGGGATTGGGGAAGCGGGTTGGGTTGGGCTGGGCAATAAAGTTCCGCGGTGCAAACGATCCGGACCGAAGCAGCAGAAACTGGGCTACCGGTGCCGACGAGGCTGCACTTAAGACGCTTGTTTTCGAAGAAAACATTAAATGTCATAACAGTTTTAATTTTAATTGCTTTCGGATGGCGATGATTCGTGTGGTTTCCTGGTGGCACGTACGCCACGGTACGTTGCAGATGGCTTGAGTGTGTGCGTGCGAGGGATAGGCGCAGCGCCAAACGGAGTGCTGCTGGCGCTGGTGCCACTCGCTGGCGAAGGAAAGTGGAAAACTTTTGCACTTTGAGCGAGAAATCGTGTCGCTGCTGCATCGCCGGTGGCAGCGGTACTTGGCGGTTTCTTAGCAATCGCCACAGCGCGCGTTCGTAAATACACTCGCCGCGGGTTCATTATCAGGGCAAAAGGTGAAATGCGCGGCTTTTGTGTTGCCAGTGACCAGCGTTCAACTGTGTCGCGGCTGTAATGGGATGAACGGAACGCAACGAACAAGACGTGGATCAATTATTCCAAGCCCTGATAAGAGCGCCGCCTCGTGTGCTCGATTGTGGGCGTACAAATGCGGCAACGAACGGCATACGGGAATTAGATATAAGTCGGCGTAATGACTTTAGCGTAAACACGCATGCTGCCGGCTCACAATGTTCTCCACTGCTCTGGCGCTTTGCGAAAGTGGCCGACCCGGGCCGAGTGGAGGAGCCCTAATCTTCTTACGCTTGCCTTTATGACCTTTGGCAGTGGAGAGCAGGTCGCTGGCAGGAGCCGATAACACCACCGGGTGGAGCGGGCCAGTCTAATCGATAGGATCAACCGTTGTTAGGACGACTGTTTAGTTTGCGTGTGCATGCGTGAGGGCGATGTGTAAGTCGAACGAACAATTAAATCAGCATTGAGCAAATTGAGTGGGTGTGATAAAATTAATCTGGCTCACGGTGTGCCGGCATGCGGTCAAAAATGGAATAAATCAAATTTGAGCGAAACCTTATTAGATCAGATATTTGGGTCCAAATAAGGTTCTGTATGTGTTTTTAATACTTTTCTATATAGAAGTATTACATAGCCTACATATTTAATGTAGTATTAAAAGAGAAAAAAATGAAAATGTATTTGATAACAACTATATTATAACAATATGTTACAAAACTTGATCATAACACTAAACATAAGGCGCGTTTGTGTTTATTTAAGAAAATAGGAAATAGTTAACAAATGAGAAATCCACAACGTATGCTCGACTGCTAGTAACATAGAGCAGATGTTGACCCGCATCAGTTAAACGCTTCCAATTATCGCATAGACAAACAGTTGGTGTGTGTTGTGAAACGAAACCATCCTGGAAAGAAAAGAAAAACATTGCTGCATTGAATATCCGATTTTCAAATTTTAAAGTATACGAAATTCGTATGCTTCATATTTATTACGTATATAAAATACATTTCTATCTTTCCAATGCTTGATTTGGTTTAGTAATGATAATGTTCACATCAATGAACAAATCAAACAATCATTTTTAGTTCGTCAGTCGCTTTCTTACAGAAAATCCCTCAAGAATTCTACAAAATCCATAAAAGTCTGTGAAAGTCGAGAGCAAATAATGCAAAATTACATATTATTTCGCTCCATAGTATTATCGATATCGATTCTTTTAAGAGAGCACCGCTCAGTCAGTTAATTCGCTCGAAAACGATTCCACCCGCCTAATGGTTATGATTAAAGGCAAAAACCGAGGAGCCTGTCAATGGGATTCCGATACGATAGCGCAAGGAGTAGATGCAAATTACCAGGAAAACGCGCCGCCGATAGGCCCCACACCCGTTCCGAAAACACACGATCGCAGACCAATTCACAAATGAACCGACCGTACATTAGATCCCGATAGCCCGGAATCGTTTCCGCAAAAGGTTATGGGGCTTCACCGTCGTTTCTTCGGCACGGGAAGACGCATGAATAGCATCACGCCCAGCCCCCCGTCCCGCCTTCCTTGCCACTCGCTGAACGTCAATGATGACGCGCACATCAAAAGGAATAATTTAGGAAAAAAAGCAGTGCACCGTGGCGGCCGGGTGGGAAACGTTCCAGTGAGTTCCGGAGCGTGCGGGAACGTGGCAAAGAAAGCTACACGAGTGCTCGTTGGCGTAACGAATCCCATCAATGTATGAGTTCATAAAAACCATTCCGGTTGGTGGGGGGGAGGGAAAAAATAACAAAATCACATAATGATGTTCAAATTAACTTTGCACGCGATTCAAGAACGGGCCGGAACGCAACTTGTGTGGAAGGACGGCGTTCCGGGACGGCGGTGGGCTCTGAGTGGTGTGCTTGAATGGAAAATGTGCTCCACTGCGTCACAATGTCTGCGAGTGGCGGCAAAATGTAGCATCCTTTCAGCTTAAAGAGGATATTGTTTTGAGAGGGATTGAGTTTATGACATAAAGGAGGGACACACTATTGGATAAAAGAAGTTAAGCGATCAGTGCGAGTGGGGGATGAAAACATAAGGATGGGCGTAGGAACGATCCCAGTTCCAGTAACTGCATTATATTTAATCATGTTTGAAACTCCAGAAGCTTGGACAAACTTCGAACGTTCCGTTGGAGGAAATGAAATGTTTCATTCGCTTAACAACTGTAACTGAATGAAAGAAATGGTTGATATTGCCATTGCTGTGGTCAATACATATCAAAAGCATATTTTTGCTCATCGAATGAGTACTCCTGAGCGATTCAAACGCTCTAAGCTCTTCGCTGAGGATTTCTTCCATATGTTACTTTCTCTAGAGTTCCAGTAACGACGTGTGTTTGAGTGAGATTCGACGTCCGGATTTATTTCCTCGATACAATAATCTCCCAGCTTCGCACCGTTTATCCGCTGCCCATCCACACAAACCTATCGGCGTTCCAACCACTCGGTGGCGCAGAAAGCCGTCTTCGCTCTTTTATTGCCGGGCTTCAAAAGACCTTTTCCGTGGGATTCCACGAGATTTGGTCAGAATTGGACCTGGATAGTATTAATGGAAACCCTCGGATTTCGCCCGGTGGTCATTCAGCGGTCAGCGATGATGGATCAAGACAAGCAAAACATTAGTACACAGCGATAGAAGCCTTCATCGGAAAACAACATCCCTTCGGAAACCCTTTCAGTAATCCGCGCCCCGTTCGGTCCGACGGTTTAGATGAAGCAGAACAGGGAATGGGAACGTGAGCAAATGGGCAAACGATTTCAGGATAATTGAAATGGTAAGTCCTGTAAATCCTAGCAGGATTTTTATTCCAGTGAAACAAGTGATAGCAAAAAAGGCTAGTTAAGCTGTACAAGTTTTCACGTAAAAACACTGCAGAAATTATAACAATAAAATAAATATTGCTTTATGCCATTCAGCGGAAGTTAATTTCAATCAAATTAAATTGCGGTTGTAGCGCCTGGTAAGTAAGTAAGCAAAATGTAATTGTTGAGTTATAAACTACTTTTTTATATTTATTGAACTGCAAGAACTACTATAAAGATTTATAACAGATTAGGATGAATTGACATAATGAACTCATATTGTAAGAACGGACAGTAAAAAAAAGAGTCGCAAACTAACCACCACGGAAGCAAGTTCGGCTTTTGACACAGCGGAAAAAATATCACAATTAAATTACCTTTCACGGATCAGTTAAATTTTTACAGTAATATTGAAACTCTTTCAAATTTCTAAACCTAGAGAATGATTTCTAGACGTAAAATAGTACAGTTTTGCAAATTTTTCAAGGTTTTTTATGTAATGAAATGGACCATTTAGACCTTTTCTATTATCTTTGTTTAGTCCATGTTTACCGTAGTTTGTTCATGAAAAATATAAAAATTACAGATTTTCTGCTGATTCATGTTATCCATAATATACGATTCAATTATCACACTTATGTTCTAACGTTGCTTTTGCCTTGCTATGCCGTGAAACTCCTTCTTGAAGTGGCATTTATCTGTCTTCTGCTAAAGTCTATGGACATTACTTTTTCCCACAGTAGAAGATTAATGATGCTCTCTAGAGAATTTGCATGATTTTGGGCCACCGGTAAACATCTGATCGGAAATAAACGCTCCATGTTGTGTGCAGCTTGGTGCCCCACCTATTAGGCCAAGGATTGAATTTTGAAACCCCAAAGAAAATCTTCATAAATCTTACATCCATCAAGAAGATGCTGGCAGCCGGCGAACCAGGCGTTCTGGATAAGAAGCGCAATAGGTTCAAACCCTTTGCTTGTGCGATTAGGGAGGCTCAGCCTTCAACACGCATCGTTGTGGCTTCGTTCTATAGGTTTGGCAGAAGTGTGTGAACTTCAGTCTAGTCAGGCTGGAGCATTCGCGGTGAGGCTAGTGAGAGAAAAAAAAACCCACATCAAACCTTTCAAAGCAGCAATCCGCGGATGGGTGGGCAATCCTTTGCCGAACGCGCACGATTTTTCTTCCGATGATAAAAATAGTGTTTGAACAGCCGGGGCAAGTCGAGACGTTGACTGGTACGTAACATCGTTTAAAAATCCATTTATCTTCTTCAAAATTGATTTTATTCGCGTCGTACGCAACGCTGGCGTAGGATGTTTTTGCTCTATCGTCAAATTTTGGCGATTTGCTCACAGCGTGCGAGGGTGAGTTGAATTTTTATGTGACAGTTTCGCCCATACAAAACCGAGCATGACGGCGTACGGCAACTGTCATCATGAAGCAGGAATGTTAATAAGGAGAAGCTTCATACAAAGCACACAAAAAGTAAGAATAGCGTAGAATACCGTAGCATCGCAATATGAGATCCTTCTTTTGTCATTTATTATTTCACCATACTTATTATGGACGGGGAGGGAGAACCGTAGGCGGGTGAGATAGGGTAGTGCGCCCGGGCCCGGGATGTCCTCGTTGCTGTCGCTTGTCAACGCACAAACATTGTGTTATGTTTTGGTTGGACGTCCGAATCTTCGTCGGACGTCGACATATTGAGTGACATGAAACGATGTTGCCAGGATTCGCAAACGGTGCCGCAACGGGACGGTGGACACGGAATGAAGGAGACGAGACGGACATGCTTAGCGTGGCCTTCAAGTGGTGATATTCCGCCTGGCGATCACTCCCACCGTTTGACACTACAGCGACGGAATTTGCTTCTGGCGTGCAGGAGAAACGCGAATGGGATGTTTGACTGAACGGTTGTGAGAACAGCGAGAACCGAAATTAATTGTGCTATGCAGTGGAAATCACCAAATATTGTTGTTGTGTAAACTTATCACGGTAACATAGTTCAAACTGTTGAATGTATAAGAATAGTACGCCCTTGAGCATTTTGGAATAATAAATGAACTCAAAACCAAAACAAATCGACTGTTGAAGTGAGGAAGTCGAACGCGACGAAGGCTTGATAACTTCTCATGAGCTCTCACCTAGGAATAATGGAGATTTCTACGAGGTATTCCATTTTCTGACTTAGATGTTTGATTGCAACGTTGAATTTTTATTGAAGCAATTTTGAAAACATTTGTAATCTTACGTTCAGGTTTTTGAAAAAAGTGTCCATTAAATTATATTTCGCTTTAGAATCTTAACCCGTGCTCCCCGTTAAACTAAACGCTCAATCGGTTGACCGTTCGTCCACTCACACTGTCATCGTTTCTTGAAAAAACGTACAACACAGACCACGTTGGTGGGAACCGAAAACGTTGATCCTGCCGCTGGGTGGACCACGGCACCACCCCTAGAACGCAACGCGTTTCGAGTGAGCCGAGCCTTCCGTAACAGAACGCTTGTAAAAAAAGCTCGCCCAAGTCGAACAGAGAAGACCACTTGGGTGTAGACCCGGGTTTTGTCCCCTCACCGAAGAATCTGAATTTTAAATCACTCACCGAATGTCAACTGAATTTCATCGACCGTAGGCGGTGCGACTGTGTGCGTGAGAGGGAGGCTATAAGTGTGTGAGAGAAACAGAGACAGAGTGACGGTTGAAGAGAGAGAGAGAGAAAAGTGCCACAGAAAAAAAAACATATTCAGCAGGGAAAATGAGAGCAACATTTACATAAAATATATTATCCATCCCTTTTTTGGTGGTACTCCACGCGCGGTGCCCTCCCTTCGCCATCCCTTCCAGAAGGTTCCGCACGTGACGTTAGTTTTCTGTTTAGCAGGGGCGCAGTTTGGCGTTGTTTAGTCGCCGTTGTCATTCATTCGGTTTTCGGTTGAGAAATTTTGATGACAGATTTCGTCCGCATCAAACAGCTGGCATGGGGTGCTTTTGGGGGGTGGATGCCGGTGAAATCGAGAGTATTTGCAAAACCCACAATCAGCGAGATAAGGCGGTGCTTGATCTGCCCTACCGGAATAATCACTTGATTCGTGTTGTGGTTCTGCATCGTGACACGGCGAACTTTGAGCGAGTTAGAGCTTTGTTTGTTCATTGTTCTTGCGATTAACTGCTAGCACATTCAGTGATAACTTCAATGCTCTCGCTAAGAGTTACTCTTTGGTATTTAAAGCTTGAAAGTACTGAAACATGCACGACCAATCATTGCTTAACTCATCATATTTAATTACTTTTCAATATTTTGAGCATGGCATTGAACCAAATCTGAAACTATTAACACTGTCATTTATGAAATTATGTTAAAAATAATAAAAATACATAAAACATACTTCTTTTCGATTATTTCAAAGCGTCATACCATAAAGTGTTTCTACATTAAATTCCGCTCACAACACGGCGATTTGTAGTTAGATGTTGCATAAAAATAACCCCGCTCTGCATAGCACGGAATGAGAGCCGGGCGCACTGTCACGCCATTTTCGATTATTATCCACAATGCACAACGGTCGTCGGATGCATGATTCAATTGATCTTCGGAAGCCCCTGTAAAACCTACGTGACGTCGGTGGAGCAGGGCAAAACTGCGCGCTTTGATGTGGTTATGCTTCGTATGCATCAGGGACCGATGCTGTGCTGGGCGTTGCATTGTTCTACCGAACCCGCTGGGTTCGATGTCGAGTGCAGCTGGCATTCGTTTCAGGCGGGTTTCACCGAACGTTCCGGGTGTGTTTGTGTACGTGGCTGTGTGTGTGTGTGTGTATTCCTACTAAGGAAAAAAACGGTATGGCGTTGTCGAACGCCGGAGGCTTAAAACCCTTTAGCAGCTTCGTGCAGATACTGTTGGAATTTTGGCTGGGTAGAATCGACGAAGAAAGAGTTTTCACTCACTTCAAATCGAAACGTTCTATATTGACGAACAGTTATGGATACTATGTGTATAATATTGTGAGATATATTAGAGGGGAAATGATTACATTTTTAATACAAACCATCGTTTGGGTACAACATATAAATATTTTATTGGGAATTTTATGGCCGCAGGTCGTAATTGGAAATTGGAACTCTTCCAGGATATGATTGCGTCACGATATATAAAGATGACAATTTGAACGACAAATGCTGCCTTGCTGTTAATATAAACATGAAATGAGTACAGTAGAGTATTGAGTATCATGGCTTCTGTTGAGGAAATAAAATTGTTATAACATAATTCCATTCGGTTTCTTATCTACACATAACCTTACTTTGCGAACCAAAATCTTCCGTTACGTTCATGTAAGATGCTATAAAAAAAAAAAAACGTTGATTGAATTTTAGCTCAAGTGAATTTCCCTACGGAAAAGATGAAAAGACCAAAAAAAAACACAGGAACGTTGTCTGTTCGTACAGCCGAAAAAGCAACGCGCGCCCTTCCGGTATATCATTTGCCCAGGCTTAGGGCACAACACAAATAAAAACAAATATTGAACCAAAGTATGGTAATTTGAATAACAAAGGTAGCAAACATCAGTCCCGTAGATGACAGGAACGCCAGGATTCCAGCTGCCTGCCGGAAGTAGCAAATGATTTTCGTTTTCTGTTTTTTTTTTCGGCTACTCCTGCCGCCGTTGTTTCGTCACCGATCCGGCATCCGTACGGTTTGGGCAAGGATGTCCATAGGAAAACATGAAAAATGACTACAAATTCGTCGTAATGGGATGCGATCTGATATGGCTCTTATGAGCCCGTTGCCCCGTACGTTGGCGCTGTGTGTGTGTGTGCGTTTTTCCGGTGACAATATCAGGGCGCATACGCTAGCGAACGCTGTGCCCGGTGAAAGCGTCCGTCGCCAGCAAACCAGAGGACCGCTGTGCAAAAAGACACAGAGCCCCAAAAGCCGGGAGGAAAAGAAACACGGACACTGTTTGTGTTTTTCGTGCCGTAATGCGTTCGCTGGCTGGGGGGAGGGAAATTTTTCGGGCAGAAAGCAAGAAAATTGAGCCATCATGTGTTAAATGGGAGCATGTGTGTGTCTGTGTTTCCCATGGTGACGTGGCGTGGCGTGGAACGCGTATGCTTTCCGTCTTCTGCTCCGTAGTGGCTTGTAGTTTGATGGGGCAAGATGGGCCGCCGGAACGTTTCCGCGGTGGAGGGAACTATCTTTTCATTAACATCAGTGCCACATGACGCTGATGATACGCTTATTGGCGGAGGCCAGAAACCATCTGCCAGGTCGGGCTCATATCTGTTGCAAATTGCTCCCTGATTGCCGACGCAAATTTCCATTGAAAAGAAATAGGATGCGAACAACGGAGCGATAACATGTTTGTTTGCTGCGTGGTGACGAATCGACGAGTGGGGCGGGTTTTGTGATTTCTGCCCGCTCGGGAATGGTTTCGCTGCCTGAAAACCAAAAGAGATGTGATTTTGAAATCGATTGCAATGCGTACTGGACTCCATTATGTTGTTTGTACAGGATTTTGTTATACCTTGAAACGTTGGAATTTGGGCTATACCAATTTCGGGCCAAACCTGCCGAAATGATGGGGCGGTTCATATTCAGACACGATCATTAAGATGATATTTTGTGCCTGTTGATCAGAGTTTTATACATATTAAGAGAAGGATAAAAAAATTCACGTCATTTTCGAAGGTAAATTCATCCAAACATTAATGATACAGCGCATCAGACTCCCCGGGCTCCAATGGGCTAGTGACGTAAGTCGAATGACGCCGATTGACTCGCAGAGTTATTTTAGGTCGCCCACATAGACAGCTCCTCATGTGTAAGTAAACAAGCATTGAGCATGGTGAGAGCGCTATATAGAAATTGTTTTCAAAGCAACCTAACCACAGCAATTCACACGAAAGTAAGAAAGGCTGAAATGTACAAGTGTCCAACAAAGTTCTTCTGTGCGGACACCGTACCTTTTATTGTTGAAGATAAACCCAACCAGGGTCAAAAAGCTTACCGTGGGTGGTTCGGTGAGAGGTCAGTGAGCCAAATTTAATTACATCAGCTTTTTGCTCAATCTCATCCGCTGGGTCAGTCACTTCGGCAATTCGTGCGCCTTTCGTGCGTCCCCCGTGTTTGAGACAAGCTGTAAGCAGATCTACAAAATATCGACAGGATTCTTCACTGGCCTTTGGGGTGGGTGGGAGGTGTAGGGTTTTTTTTGGCCACTCGAGAACATTTTCTTGCGGCAGCACACGCAACGGCCAGCGATAGCTAAAGCGAGACGGTCGAAAAGGGGGCCTCATCTTGTTGGATTCAATTAAGTGGTACGGTCCGGCCCCAAAATGGATCGGTCTAAGCTGTTCCGATTGTTCTAGCGGGCGCTTTTCGTTGCCCCCGCCGGGCAAAAATCCTCGCTACGCAACGAAACCGAACGCCGAGTGCGCTTCCGGTTGCGCGTCAAGTTTCGCTGTTCGAAGCGGAAAAAAGGCTAAGGTCGGGATCAGGTTTGCGCTGGTTCGGGTGAAAAGGCTTCCGGCGATGTTTCGGCGAAAGCCCCAAAAATCTTGTACACCGCTTTGCGTGAACAGTACGATAACAACACACGCGGATGCGGATGGGCGAAAACCCGCTGAGTAAAAACATTACAAATGGCAAAAAAGAGAAAAATAGAAAAAAAACACTGCAAATGGTGACGGGGAAATGAGCCGAAAAAAAAAGAAATGCCAAACCAACGGGGGAAAAAATAGCAATCAGCTAAAACGCCACGTCAAATTCCAATCCACGGGGCGCTGTAGAGTGCTTTAATTTGGTGTTATGTTTGGCCAGATTCCTTTCGACTTTCGACCGTCTCCGTCGTCCGCCTGGGGTGGGGTCAAGCTGGCAAGGGTGCTTCAGTTTGGGTCATGCTGCCCTGGCGCTCTGGCTTGGGGATTGTGAATTTTGTAATGCTCTTTGGCATCTATTTAATTTAGTAAAAATGAAAACAATGGCATTTTGATTGAGTTCTAATGGAGCGAGGATGTGATTTTATGCATAGCTATCGTATGATGATGAAATGGGTACGAAGCGCGGCTCGACATGACTGGAGTGGAGACTTTTATCTAGAGAAGAGATGTTTGGAGCCCAACGAATTTGAAGTTTCTTTGGGTCACAAAAAACGAATACAATATTCGAACTGCCTTGAGTTGAATTGTTTTCTAATTGAAGCAGCAAGAAGTAGTACAGCAGATATCGCTCGATTGCTTACTTCGGTTGTGACAGATGCGTTGCTCAGACTTTATACCACTCGGAACGCATCAGAATGCCATCAGTTCGGTCGCAATCATCAGCCCTCAGATTGAGCATCGTCTGCACATGTGCACACCCGTAATGATCGCGGCACCAAATGCACACGTGTTGCCTGCAATGCCGCATCAGCGTCCGACTTGCAAATGGAGCGTGACGTTTCTAATGTGTCTGGAACGGTGTCTTCGGAGCCAAACACGGCAGAACGGCATATGTCTCCGTGGCGGGCGCTGCCGACGGTCGTCAAAAAATATTATGATGAAGAAACACAACCAGCTCGCCAGTTCATTATTGGGCAGGCGTATTCTGTCGTGATGATGCGCGTTTTTTGCTGTGTGCTTCTCTCGCATCATCCAGGTTCTGAGGGGCTCCGTACGCGGAACGCTTCAGTTCGATCCGGGAGTGGTGCCTAAGTGAGCTACACGCAAGAAAAAGCCCCGAACGCGACCGCCGGCACACATACGCGTCCGCTTTGCACATGCTTCAAAAAGCAAAGCTCATTCTTTTTCCCTTATTACCCGCCATTATTCGCTTTCATCTTTCGCACTCGCACACACGGCCGACGGTGCGGAATACGCGGTTGGAGCTGATGGGATCGTCGACGCCGTCATCGTCGTCGGTTCGGTCTCGTTCTGCGGAAAATAAATGGCATTATAAGTATGTAATTTAAAATGAAATAAAGTTTCCCGTCGCAGGTCACAATTTCCCGCCCGCTCGCTGGAAAACCTCACCACGCGGCACAGTTTGAGTTTTTTTTCTTCTCCCAACCGTGTCTGCTGCCTCAGCCGCAAAAGTCACGGTGGGCCCAAAAAAAAAAGCCCTACGGCCATGGAGCTGAAACTGTAGCTTCGTGCGACGCACGCAGCGCGGAATGGGAATATTTGCAGAAGCCGGCTCTCTCTCTCTCTCTTTCTCTCGCTTCGTTCACCTAATTTTCGTGCGACTGATGAAGTTATTTCTCAACGCATGAACCACCGCGTAGTGTGCGGAAAGTTACTGTATGTATACAGGTCGTTTTTTTTTGCTTTCGCTCCGAGTCGAAGCGTACACTTGGAGAAAATTTCGACTAACTAGAACTAACCGTTCCGCCTGCAACGAGCTGCAAAGTTGTTGAAACATTCCACGGGCCTCTCGAAACGAGCGGCGGCAAATGAAGAAGTATGTAGTTCTGGCCGGGATATGGGCATCGTTACCGTTATTGTTTTGTTCGGTTGCCACTTGAGGCAGCAGAGCACAAATCATTTGCATGCAATCCTGCGAAGCAATTACATGCGAATTCTGGTTAGTTTTTGGTGATTCAAGATTTATGATTAATCTTGGTTATTTTCCAATATTTTCAACGCGAATATCCTTTACCACCTGACGAGATGCCTGGAAATTGAATTTGAAACTTAAAATAAATTAAAAAAAAAATAATTTTAAGTACGAATAGCCAATAAGATAAATGTTGGAATTCCAATGAAAGCGCTCATAAAAACCTTGTAGAAATTTCATCTATTGAAGATAATTCAATTGTGATATTTTGCAAGGTTTAAAAAGTATAACTTGCTCCCGTGGTGCTTAGGTTCCGACTCTTTTTTTACTGTCCATTTTTATTAGAACACATGTTCATTTATAATTCATTAGTTCATTTCTTATATTCATCCTAATCTATCCTTATTCATTCTAGCAGTTCTTGTTCTAGCGTCTTTATCTAGTCTTGTTCATTCTTGCAGTTCTTGTTGTTCAATAATTATAAAAAAATCAAAATCTCAAACAAATTCAGATAAAAAAGGTAAATAAGTTCTGCAAAAACCTGACACACTCCATCCAATCACTCGAGATTTATCTGATGCTGTTCGAAAAACCTTCTCTCCCCAGCTAAACAAATCTACCCGGTGCTGATGAAATCAAAACCTTGTCTCCCTGCCGAAGTGCGCTAAGTCATCTCACCTTCGGTTAATCCCAAAATGCCCGGACCGACCCGACGTGTCCAACACGCCCCGGTATTAATCAGCATACCGACGAGATTTGGCCATAATCCCGAGGACACCGTCGCCCACATGGCAAGCCATCCGCCTGTAGCGGCAGACGAGCGTGAAAGAGCGAGCGAACGCCACGTAACTGAATCTCCATGTCATTAGGGCCGACGCGTACCGGGGCCATCTTCCGAAAGGTGTGAGGCTGGATGGATGGAGTGACCTCAGCGGTGCCACGGGCCTTGCAACAGAATTTAAATGCATTGCGAAGCAGTACGGCCACGGCGGAGGAGTTCAAATCGAGCATAATTTATGTAAATAGCACGAGATTAGTCGAGGACTTTTGATGGAGTATGGATGGACGCCCCGGCGAGGACGCGCCTTCGAGTCGTGCCCATTTTCTTGAGGGAAACGAGCGTGCCGGGTACGTTTAGAAGATATTACGCACCTTGCCGTGCGCCACGGCTTGGAGCCGGGATGGCCCGTCGCCGCCGGGAAGAAGTCGACCGTAATTTTTCACCTTACCGGCTTTAAATCCACTCTCCGGGTGAAATGGTGCTGAAGGATGAAATCCCACACACGTGCGCTGTCGCTGAAGCGAGCGCGTGCGGTGCCTTCGGTGCCGGCAAAAAAACGTGAGCCGACGACACTCGTGTGGGATGGGAGATCGAGTGGCCACGACCCGGGACGATGGTTCCGTCTTCCGTCTCGTCGGGGCAGGGCGAAGCGGTGTGGATTTAAATTTAAATTTCTCGCCTGATTTACGACATTTGCGAGTGGAGAACGCTCGCGCTGTCCGAAACTTTTCCCATTTTCCACCGCACCAAGCGAACCGGTCACGAAAGCGGGGCGAAGAAACATTAGCATCCAGCATCCCGGGAAATGGATATTGATTCCGGCAGCATCGAGGAATCGCCTCGGTGCCATCCGGATGCACCGCCACTAACCGATGCATTATTACTGGATTTTACGGGTATTATTGACATTCGGGCGTTGATGGATGAATGGCACAGGCGTCGGCGGAGCTTTCGGTGGAGCTGTCGCTGGGAAACCCGGGCAACACCCGGGCGGATGAGCATGTCGATCTGCAGCGTAATCTCCATCCATTTTCCGTGCGGCGCTTGTCTTTTGCTCCGTTTCGGAGCTTTCTAACCTGCATCCTTGATCCCTGTGGCATCTATTTCGGCTGATTTACAGTCGGACGGTTAGTGGTGTCGGGTTTCGTTTGGCTCAACCTCTCGCTCTCTCTCTCTCTCTCTCTCTCTCTCTCTCTCTCGCGAGTAGGTCCCGTAGCGAAGCGTCCAACATTGTCGGCAGTCGGTTCTAACTAGGCACTGTTCCGGGCCGGGCTCGATTACGAATTCAGTGGATGTGCAATGTGTGAATTTCAATTTAATCGAAAAATCCGGCGAAGATTTATTTCGGCACCGAAAAGCGGATCTTCTGCCAATCCGTTTGATGTTCCACGGCCATTCTTCGACTTTTGGCCGGTACCTATCAGTGCCTGGCAGCAATTCGTGTCCGGAGCGGTCACGATTCCGCTGCAAAATGAATGTGATCCAGTCGGTTAGTGAGACGACACGAGTGATGTTTGTGTTGTTGTTGAACGTATGCGATGTTCCGAAGCGGAACTGGTGTAATCTATTAGAGAGAGATTGTTCATTGAGATTATTATTAGAACTTGCGTCTTCGGAACGGTGATTAGCATTTTTCGATAAATTAAACAATAGAAGCTTCAGTAAAAACGAAATTTAGTTGTTTAATGTAATTAGTAAAGTTTTTGCACCATTTTGCAAAATTTTATGAAAGAAAGAAGTAAGTGTTAGGTACGAGAAATTGAATGTGATACTACCTTCATCTTTACAAAATGCAAGCACGGTAGCTCTTGCTGTTCAAATGCTTATAATGCCACAGGGCATGCAAACAATGTTGTTTTGTGTTTTTCTGTGCATCAGATATTCGTGTTTCCAAGTTAATTTTTAAATTTATGACAAACATTTTGGAGAAAGTTTGGAAAGTTTATTAAAAATTGATTGAAATGATATGGACCCTAATTGGAAACATAAAACACATATGATGCCGTATTACATCGACAAGAGATTCAATATCCTAACGACAAAATGACAATAGGAAATGCTGTTAAACCGATACGGGCTCAAGATTGTGGTAGAAAAATAAAGAAAAAAAGAAATAGCTAGGAATCAAGTTTTCCAGGCTAAGGGAAATAACTAAGTCAATGGAAGCCAGAAATGGTCGTTCTAGCCCTAGTTGAGGTAGTTGTGGCAGGTAAGAAGAAGAATAGCCAAATTATGGGTTATTCGCGTGTGAGTTGCATTATATTGCACAATCATGATATTATATTTGGATTTATATGTTATCAAGCATACCGCACTGTCTCCTTCGTTAGGTCCGTTTTAGTTAACGCAGCAAAATTTAATTTCAAAAAATCTTGCCCGGAAGCCACTCAACCACTCGCACGGTTCGACGCGCGCAAAACACACCGCGCGGTGCAGCACGCAGCGAAACCGGTCCGCCGGTACTTTAATTACTTGTGAAAAGTAATTACGATAAATACAGCTGCACCTGAAGCGTGCCGGGAGCCGGGCCATCTTCACTTCATCGCTTCAAAAGTTTCGCCGCGAGGGACTGCACCGAGGGCGTCGGTACCACTCACTCGAAAGGGCCACAGCGTGTGCAGCGTGTGGATGTGTACGTGGCTTCCTCCATTAGGGTACGGGCCGGGTTCTACACCATCGATGGCGCCGCCCCAGCACGGAGGCAACTTAAGGTCCGCCGCGCAGCGAAAGGGTACTTAGTGTCGTCAAACATTTTAAAAACTTGCTCCTTCTTCAGACACTCTCGTGTCGGTTGGTGGGGTGTTGACTTGGTCCCACGGCCTCGCGGCCAATTAATATGAGCAGCACTCATCCTCGGGAAGGTGCTCATTACATGCTGGTGTGCGTGTGGTAGCAATTAGCATTGGCGATCCTGGCGGTGGCGATGTCCTCATTAGTATCGATTCGTGTTTGTTTTTGGATACAGTCCGATTTGCAAACAGCTCCCTGGGATGGCTCCCTGGGATCCCGCGAGGGGCTGTTATTAGAAGGGTGCCGATTAAAACGTGAACTTTCATCCATGTTGCAAACGGTACGCTTATGGCGACTATCACTGAAACCGGCACGGCGCACGCTGGGATGATGCAGCTTTATGTAAATGTATACACTTATTAGCGAGCACTATTCATCGATCGCGCACATTGATTAGACGCTTCGGTTGGCTCCCCCATGATTTGATTTAGCGCTTTGTCCACCCGAATGCAGCTGGTGCCCACGGTGGCCGGCCCCGGTGGCCGAATGTTTACCCGCGCTGTAGTTAAAACAGATAATTTATGCTGTTCATTAAATTAAACTTTTGTTCACCTGCACCCCACACGGGCCAGCCCACCCGTGCAGCGGCCGGACGGCCGTTCCGGGCGTTTGCTATCATTTCGGCACGGTTCGCGCTTCGCCGGAAATTGGCTGGCTGCAAAAGTGCACCGTCCACAAAAGCTGTGCCCGTGTGCTGGCCAGATTTGACGCTGCATCCGGCTGCCAATGTGTATTTTGATTTGAATGGTCTGTTTTTCTTCCCGTTACGGCAAAACCCGCACACGATTTGGTGCGTGGCCCGGTCCTTCCGTTACCCCGATGCCCTTTGCCGGGAAAACAATGGCAACATGCGGTGCCAAACACACACACATACACATTCGGACAGCGCACCACGGTTGGCAGAAAATGAAATAGTGACTAGACAGCTTGCGCGGACGACGGTGGCGGGGGCTTTGAGGCTCCCGAGGGGACACTCTCATAAATTAATGGAGCGCAGAAAAATTTGGAAAGCTCTGGATCTCTGGTGCGTCCCGGACTGCATTTACTACGGCGGGCAGCCAAATTTTGCGGTTGATAAGCGACGATTGTGCCAGCGATGCCAGCGGATGTAGAGCGAAATCGGTGTTTAGTGAAATTTAGACGTGACTCGCGTGGCAATATCCCTCTTTTTTGTGCGTTTAGTGTTTCAGATTGTATTTTTTCTGCCTTTTTCTCATACTTTGTTTGTTTGTTTCGTATGTGTATTTATCTTTTCGCTTTATTGTTGCATTAAATCGTTGTGTTAAAGAGCTTATGCTAGAGATATTATTGATTTTGTGTACTAATTCCTTGTTTTTTTCTTGTTTTCTTCAATCTGGATTTTAGTGCTTCTTTGGTTTTTGCTTGTTTTATCCAATAAGTTGAAGTTGTTTGCTGGTTAATGCAATGAGTTGAATTAATATTTTGCATTCAAGTTTTTATATAAACTTATATCTCTTATTTTTATGACTAAATATGGTTTATTGAATACACCGTTGATTTTTTACAGACGATTGTTTGATTCGGAAGAGACAAAGCTTCCATTAGGGTAATATTGCAAAATTCTATCAGTATTTCAATGTTTAATTTTAAAATTTTGTTTTAATATTTTTCGCTATTAAACCTCTTTTACGGTTTCTTCTGTTTTTGAAGTTGTTATTTTAAAAAATGCATAATATGTGTTATTTTTGCTTCAGAATTGAGAAAGAAGGTATTTCATCTCAGAAAACAGGAAATACGTAAGACAATACCTAAGCATTTACTAATTTTTATTAATATAACACTTTATAACAAATAAATATGCATCAATTAACGAAAGAAACTTAGACAAAAAAAAAAAACAATAATATCACAATGAATTAAGTCAGAAATAACTAATCTCACTGTGGCCTATTACGTTGACGTCGCAAAGCATGAAGTGCAAACCAAACTGATGCGCTACGAGTGCACCGTTTCTCGATTATTCGAAGCAAAATATCGCGCTCGATCAAATGAGCCGTAATGGATGGAGTGTGATCGGTCGTTCCGCGTGGCAGTAGTCCCGTCCCGATCGGTGCGCCCGCAACGACCGCACGCGTAATTCCAATTCCTTCCAACCACAGTGACTGACAGGGCCGCGCGACGAGCACCGGCACGGTTTTGGTTTCGGAATAATTTAATTGATCGTAATCAGAACCGTGGGCGGCTTCCCCGTGGGCAGCCTTTGTCGCGTGGCCCGGATGCGCCCGTGCACCATCAATCTCCGCGCTGCGTGTGTGCGTCATGTTTTACGAGCTGCAAGTACGCGCGACCGATGTACTTTTATCGCAGCCCGCTCGTGTCCCGCGCACGAATTCATTGCGGTTCCATCGGCACGACGCCCGAACGGTGCACTCCGGCTGCCATTGCACCGGAAGTACTGTTCGAGGGGGGTGGACGATGGGAGGGCAGTTCGCAAAAAGGCATTTCTCTGGGGCGTTCCGCCGTACCTGCTCGTGCCTTCCCCCTTCGTACCTGATTCGTATTCGACCCGGTGTGATTTAGCGTGAATTTAATTAAATTATTCAAAACTGTTTACAAAAGGCTCCCCGCACTCGTGCCGGAGGGGGTGGGACGCGTGAGGGAGGGAGGGGGATACGAGCCCCTCCCCCCCCCCCTCTGTCGGAAAACTACCACTGCTGCAGAAGTGTCTATTGTGAGGAGTTTTGCCGACGAGCTGGCAGCCAAGCGGTGGCTTTTCGTTGGACGCCATCCCTTGCTGGCGTAATATTTCATTCCATTCGGCTCTTCCATTCTCTCTCACGCACGGCCACGGCAGCTTCATCACGCGCCCGAGAGTGCTTTCGCCAGGGTGGCCCGGGCGCCGTACGCTG
>KB672813.1:1108582-1141751 GCA_000349145.1 Anopheles dirus | reverse complement strand
GTCACCCCAAACGAGACCTTGTTGAGGTTTCACCAAAGGGTCAAGACATTCCGGTATCCTTTTTGCCATTCCCTAGCTCAGGAGACATGGATTCCATTACCGGTGACAACGCTGGAATGCCAGGATTTACGACACCAAGAAGCAGTGCGCTTCGTTGCGGACAGGTCGAGACAGCACGATAACGAATAAACTTTGCACCTTCCAGCCCGGCGAAGGCAAGGCTCGAGAAAAAGGGTGGAAAACTTTGATGTGAAAATTAATTACATCATATCACGTATTTTTGAGGCATCAAGCTAGCACGCCGGTGGCACGCGGGATGCTTTCCTTTCCTTCGTTGTGCCTTTTCACCGTGCTTCCAGGGCGTCCTGCTCTCGTAGGAGTCTCGTGTAGCTTAATCATGTACTGCGATAGGTGGTGCTACCTTCGTGCCGTGCCGGGCGAAAGTGGCAGACACAATTAAGAACCGGTGCGACCTTCGCCCCAGCCACGGCACGACACAGCTTCTCGGGCTGGGTGTTATTCTTGAGACGGTCGGGCCGGACCCGTCCTGGCCGTGGACGTTGCGGATAAGGTTTAATTAGATTTTGAAGCTCATATCGTCATCATCATCACCATCGCAATCCGCAACGCATCGGAACCGGCTCGGGTGCAGTTAGTAACGGTCGGAGGCACTTTCGACGATAAAACAACATCTTTCAATCGGAGCTCGGCCCGGGCGAAGATGCTCGCATTCCATCGGTCTGGGCTCTTCGTTCCTGCCGGCTGCAGCTTACTCAATTTTCGTTAACACTCGCCGTAATAAACTTAAAGCGGCAAACGAAGCGTTAGATTAATGTTTTTAATTACAAGGCAATTAGACGGTGTGCCGGGCGCAATAAACGCACCGTACCACCTGGGACAACACGGCGGAAGGTTGTTTATAATTGGCTAATATTGTTTATCAACCTTCGCCATCGTATCATGCTTTGTTGATCCGGTTAGCGCGTGACATCCGCGTCGATGCTGTTGCTGGGCGGGTGAGTTGCAAGTGTGCATTAAATCGATAGGATTTCATTGGGGGGAATTAAAAGTGATTGGGGAGATGCTTGTTCCACGGTGGAAATGGAATGGATCAACACAGTCAATTGAAGTCATTGAATAATGCTTGGCTATTCCAACAATTTTCAAGGAATCCCCCAGTTAAGCTAGCATTAAAATAAAATATATGATGGTTCAATGTGTGTTGTTTGATTTTTAAATCAATGCAAAACACCTGTAAAATAAATGGTATAAAGACTCAAAACATTAAGTTTGACAAGATACAGAAGTCGCGTTCTGACTAAAGAAACACATTATTCATATGCAAATTCCACCATCGTTTGAACGAATCCACCTCCACGATATGCGCCACCGAAGTTTTAGCTCAATTTTGTCCTATTCCATGATTAATGACGACGCATATCTCATAATGGCAATGCGCTTAACTTCAAATCAATAACATGGCCACGTCTTAGCCAGCAGGATCTTGTCACACAAGACGCCAAACCAACTACAATCCCGTCACGCAGCACGGACGCGCTCGGTTTCGGAAAAGTTTCCCGTCTACGGTACCCACTTGCCTCAATTAATCATTGATAAGCGAATAAATCTGTTCGGACACTGCCGATACGCGTGGCGCGCAAAGTCCGGACGGCTCTCGGTGCCGCTGGAAGCTGGCCGCGTGTGGATGGCCGGGTTTCACAGCCCAGCCAGCAGCAAGTGGAGCATGATTAATTTGCAGCCGTTTTCGAAACGCATTCCGGCGCCACCCAAAGCGGTCCGGGCGGTTGGCAAAAGTTTAACCGCAAGATTATCAGCGAACCGGCGGTTCCCGAAGCGAACGGAAATGATCCAATCAGATCACTCGCCCGGGCAAACACAATGGCGGATGACCAGGCAGACAGATGGATGGATGGATGGGGGGCGTAGATTGACTCGATGGCGAAAGTTCGATAGCGGAGCGAACCGAACCCAGAACGCGTGCATTCTTCGCTGTTTGTTTTGGGTGGTGGTGTGAGAAGAACGTCACGAAAACGAACTGGATGTGGTGACTGGGACGGGGCGTTGCGTCGGGAGCACGCGTATCCTGCTGCACTTCCTGCTGATCGATACGCAGGGGAGGACCGAAAGCTCATTAGTATTCCTCCGTTTGACAGTCCTGAAAAATTACTTCTCTAGATTTACAGCACCCGATTGTTTGACGATGGCGGCGGGAGCTTATGCTTCCAGTACCTTCTCGCTTCTCGTTTCTTTGAGTTTTTCTCTTGATTTGCTCTCACACTCCGAACTCGGATGCTCACGTCGGGAAAACGACACGGTGGGAGCATCATCGCCGTTCACAGCGAAAGTCAAGCGAAGATCAAACGCCAAGGCAAACAGTCATCACGCGGCGTGCCTTCAAGTCGAACCGGGTTCCACTTTTTCTATCGTAGATTTGCACTCGCTACCGCCGCTCACGGATGCGTTTGGTGCGGAAACCCAACCGCAGCGCTTTCGACACTGTCCGAGGCGCGCCGGTGCCGGCGCAACCGAGAAGAACGCTTCCATTTCTTCGAGTCAATCCTATCCCTCCGAGTCGGGCGGTTCGACTGTGGTTCGTTTGTATTTTTATGCAAATTATTTGATTTATGAGCTTTTCATTAATCAAAAAATATCCACCGAAACCCTTTCGCCGCGCTGGGAGTGTGTCTCGATCCGGTGGAATTGATGATGATTTGCATGGAAATCTATTTTTTTGCCCGCGCCTTCACCCCACTATCCCTCACCGCCCTTCTCCGCAGGGCAACCGCAGCACTGGTGTGAAGAATGGAAGAGGATCGATTTGGCTATTGTTCGATTGAAGAAAAATGAATCCATTACTCTTCGCTGCCATCACTCGCACCATCTCTTTATCTATAGCTACGCTACGTGGAGGATGGAAAAGATGAACTGTTTCTGGGTCTGGGGAACTGTTTTCGGCATAGTTCAGTTTGCTCGGCAAATGCAGATTCACCCTGCAGGACTGCAAGGACAGACTCCGCTGAGAGATGATGAATGTATGAAGCGTTCGTGGAAGGTTTGATTTTTGCCAGTTGTTTTGTTCTTGCTCGGGAGGAGAAACTGTTGCTGATAGCTGGTGAGGTTGGGTTTGTATTGTTTTGACCTTTTTTTGTTTTCAGCTTGCTATTCCAGTGTCATTTTGTTTTGATATTTAAGCGGTGAACATATTTTAAAGTAAATATTTCAAGTGTATATAGAATATGTCAACTGCAATGTACTTTTTCTTTCAGTTTTTTAATAAACATGATCCAATAATGATGATTGAATTATTGTAGTTCATCATTAAAACATACGGAAGCAGAATGTTTAGCAGTTTATAGCTTTAAAATACTATCCCTAGAGTATACTATAACTAGTCACACACAAAAAATCCTTCTTCCTCAAATGGATGGAATAAGGCTATCAGCAAGCAATGACAAAAGTGGTGGAAATATTTGTCATTTAATACATTCCACTTCCTTTGTATCGGTGCGTTTTGAGGAAATCGATGCGAATCGCATCACTCCAGTGCATGCGAACACCCCGTACCGCATGGAACTAATCCCATCAACTTCCGACTCAATTCCCTGCGGACGTACGAACGAGCGGAAGCAATCGAAGCATCATCATAACTTTAACGCAGCGTTTCACCTACACCGACCGCATCCGTGCATCCTTGCAGCATTGTTCTACCGCCGCCTGGGTACGTAAGCCGCCCGGATAAGAAGACCTAATGTGACTGTCATTTCGCGCCGGCTGAGCAACTCCACGCGGACCTGGCGGAGAATCGTTGTAATGCGAGCAAACTTACCTCACGGATCCGATCCGGGTTGGATGATGATATTTTTACGAGCGCGCACACGATTCGGACGGGCGGGAAGAGTTTCGGACGCAGGATTATATCGACATTATCGTTTTTTGCTCTCTTCTTCCTCTTCTGCTTCGGCCGTGAGTGAAAAACGAACATGAGAACCGTCCGACCAATCCAGCAGGTGAATGAGCTTACGGAAACGATTTCGGGTCAATGGTGGTCGGGCACGGTGGTACACGGTGGTATAGTTTCATCTTCAATTTGTTTTATTTTCTGCACTTCATCGTACCTCGTACACCTTGCAGGAGCTTACATTGGATCTCTGTTTTTTTTTGTTGGGTTTTGTTTTATGTATTTTTTTTGTTTCGTTGCCTCTTGCTTCATGTCCTCGTGCCCGTGTGAGCGCCATGTTGGTGATTTATTTGTTGTTTTTTTCTGAGTTTTTTGTTCATATACTTATACAGTTCTTTGCACTAGTTTATTACCATTTTTTATTGATGGGTTTGCTATGAGTTTTCTTTCTGCTTTTCGTTATGATTTTGGTATGGGTTTTTGGTTCGAAATCAATTGCAATGTATGCCTTTGCTTGTGTGAAAACTTATGCATGGACGTGTGAATATATTAGCTTGTAGGAAACCTTGGACATTTTTGATGGTTTTGGCTTTCGTGTTTCATTTTCAATGCGCCGTAGTTGTGTATTCCTGCCATCGGCTAACGGATTTGTTGCAGACAAATGAGTTTGCCGGATTGTGTTTGTGTTTGAAAAAGAAAATTATAATTTTGAAATATATGTTCCAACACTCTCCGTACTAACTTCACCCACTCGTCGTAACGTTCGCGTCCGCATTCTTCAGAGGGTGCTTTCCTTCGTGCAGGGTTGAACCAATTTGCTATTTAAAATTTCACTACAAATTCAACCTATGCAAGCATCGCGTAGCGCAGGTTTTGCGGGAGATGTTGCCGCCTCTGTGTGTCCGGCGAATATAAAACATCCAAACAGCAACAACGGTTCCGGCCACCGAACAACCGGCCACCAACAAACGATATGAAGAGGGACTCGAGATTAAATGCACGTGAGACGGATTCGAATGTAATTGCTTCGCAAGCGCAAATCGGATGCTTCCAGAGTTTCCAGTCCGTGTGTACATGGGTGTGTGTGTGTGTGTTAGTGGTGTGGAGTGAATGAAGTCGACGTTATCGATAACGGTGCCATGATTCTATGTGTCTGAGTATAAGTACGTTTGAGGTGACTTGTGGCCTCATTTGCTACAACGCTCCCGGAGAGGGATTTTTTTCATTGTTGGGAGTGAGTTGTGTAAAACTCTGTGTTCCAGCTTCGTGTGTTTGTGATATGTGTCGTGTGTGTGTGTGACTGTGTTTTGTTTCGTGTATGCATGCATTACTCCACGATTAGTGCTGGTTTTCGCCCCCCCCCCCTCCTTTCGTTCCATTCCGTTCCGTAAACGACGGGCTTAAGAATCCAGGAAAACACGCCCGCTTGACCTAAAACTTTTCACTCGAAAAACCGAAACTGCACATTTCCTGCGTCGTTCTAAAATGTCAAAAGAACATGCATTGCTCGCTCCAGATGCCCTCCGAGTGCCCTGCCCGCTCTCGGCGATTCGCCGCCCGTAGGTTGATTATGGGTGTATGTATATAATGTATATTTATAGCTGGTTGGTTTCCATATGTATATCTTCATGTATATGTATATATTTACACACAAAATTACTGGGCCTACTCCGTCCGCGCGCCGCACGTTTGGGTGCGTTCGTGAGTCGCGTGGTTTGTTTATTGCTAACATCGTCACTAGTGTACGTTCTGTGTAATGTTCAGAAGTTATTGTTTTGCGGTCCACTTCTTGCCGAACGCGCGCGCTCTCCGTTCGTTTCTTACGTTACGTTTCAACTAATTCGCTAATACGGATGTGTTTTTTGCGTTTTTTGCTTGTTCACCTAACAGATAGATAGTTCAGAGCCGATCGAGTTACTTATAGTGCTACTATGCACCTTTAGTGTGCCATTCGCGTTCGTTACAGCTTTATGCACAACTTGTAACGTTCTGTTTTCCCTGCGGACTCGCAACCTTCCACGCCGTTCGTACAAATTGCATTTTACAGTAAAGCGTCAATCATTCTTATGTGATTTGTTTGTTATATTTATACGGATGCATCAATTCATGTGTTTTTCAGTGTTTTTTTATTGTGGTGAATGTATGTTTTTTCTTCTTTTCTGTTGTTGCTTCAGTGTAATGTTTGATTCAGTGTGATATGTAGGTGTGTGAGAGAGAAAGTGCATCGTTGTTCATTCGGATGCGTGTGCTCGTGGTTGAGTGTTGGTGTGCGTATGTGTGTGTTGTCATGTTTCTTGTTTTGTTAAGGAAGACATATGTTTTTTTAAATATATGATTGGTGAGATCATACATTTTCTTCATTCACTCAGCGCCGCCAACTCTTACACGACATTTTAAATAGCTTTTATTTTCCTAGTTCGCACATCCTGCTCCGCACAGACAACTCGCACAATTGTACCAGCTTATTACTGGCTTTCACAACATCGCATCAATCACACAATCTCGCGCGCACTCACACACACATACTCAAATTCGATTTTCTATTCACACTCTCATCTTCTGTCTTGTTCACTCTCAAAGCACACAGATGGGTTCCATAAAGCTTTTGCATATTGCAACGATAATAAAAAGGACCGGAAACGGAAATTTGTTTGTGCTATCTTATCTGTTTCCTACCACACTGCTGTTTTTGTTTGTCCGCTGTCATCTACTACTACTACGTTACTGGACAGTAAATAATACACGTATAACTAGCTTCTAGCACTTTTACACATCCTACTGTGGACACTGTCAATCCCTTCGCGCTCGATATGTGTAAGCATCGTATTTGTGTTTGTACCTAATATTTATTTTAGCAAAAATCATAAAAATATCAAAAAATTATAAAAAAATAAGAGAGAAAAAAACAGCAAGATAAAAAGAACGAAACTCTTTTGAGAAGTTTGTTTTGTTTTCCAAAGTTGTTCACAAATATGCTTGTTAGTGCGAAAATGAGCTCACACGTGTGGGCCGATTATTTTTATTGATTATAAAACCGACCCCAACGAAAAGCAACCGTCCGAGCCTGCTGTATTATTAAAAACCCTTTGAAGGGTCGTTACAAAATTCATGTCCGCCGACTTGAGAGACCCTGTCCTAACATCGTGCAATCCAATTCGTCCTTCGAGACGAATCTCGAGACAAAGGTCATCCACGGGCGGTGTTGATCCTGTTAAGGATCTTTAAAGTAAAGATTCTCGGGAGCTCGAGTTTCACCGTGCGCCGTGGACAAGTTTTTCCATCCCCCCCTTGGGAGGCGGGCACGTGTGAGTGTGTGTGTGGAACGGTGATACCGTCACCTCGAATCCAATCGACACCATCCTGGGCAATCCGGTAAGGTGGAGCAGAAATCCAATAACCACCCAAGTCGGGGGACACTGGGACTCGCAGACAGCGTGTCGTACAAGGGCCATAAAATCCGTTTTTAAGCACACCCTCTTGCGGGTGTGTTCACCCTCCTATGTGAACATTTTTCGGGTGCCGAATGTCGGTTCCAAGTGCTCGGTGTCGAAGTGCCGAATCGAACTATCCGTGTTCCATATTCATGCTTGGGTGTGCATGTTGGCGGCAAAACATAAAGCTTTTGCCAGTGAGTGCAGTAATCGCTCCCTAACGTTGCGGGATGGTCATGCTCTTTTTTTTTCGTTGTTGTCATGGCTTGCTTCACTCCGCTTGGATTACACAGAGGAACGTGGTCGTGTACAAACACGCAAACACTGGCGAATCCTATCGCAAACATGTTCCGCGATGGGCAGGACCCTGTTGCAGCATTCCAAACCCTTCCCAGCCGGTGTAGCGTGTATGAGTAATGGCCATTATCAACGGATGTCCAATTCTCAAATTATCGATTCTTTTTCGGCGAGTGGGGTGATTTATCTTTCACTCTTTGAGCTGCTGCATGCTTCCATCCCTCTGGTAGTGAGGTTAGAGCGTGGTAGAACTGAAGCAACCATTTTTTTCTGTTGTAGTGCCTCCCTTCAACCGCAAACAACACACAAAAAAAGCTTCATGCGCATGCTGACGCTGATAGTTTGGACTTGCAAGTTGTTGTTTTAGGTTAGCTCCCTTTTCAAACTCTACTCTAGGACCGGCAGCGTTGGAGCCAGAGAACCGTGGTCGTGATACCATGATTTTTTGTGCTCCATTTTCAAAATGAAAAGGAATCAACCAACAACCTGCAGTTGGAGCATGGGAAATAGAATGACAATAAATGGCGCCCCAGCCGGCTGATGAATCCCACCGGACCTAACACGCTTTCTCGTCCATTCAAGTCAGGTAGCGGAGTGTGGCGCTCGCGCACCGTGCGCTCACTATCTGACTCATTCCGGTGGCGTGAGTTTTGCGAGTCCCGCGGGAAAATGAGTCGATGAATGCAGCCGATTTGCTCCGTGTCTGACGTGCGCTGCACGTGCACTTCACTACCGTACGGCAGACTTCTGGACCGGCTCCCCTTAGTTGGGCGTGCTTTGGATGTTGCGCGACAGATTCGCTACCAGCGGGTCACAATCAAACCCACGGTGTGCACTTTTTTCGAAATAGAAATAACCAGATTAGGAGTGCTTTTAAACGTTGTTTTATTTGTAGCGTGCCCAGAGCAGTGGATTTTTTAACGAAGATTTATAAAGGATGTTGAAACATGGAGGCTGCTGGGAGCGAAAACTGTTTTTTCATGTTTCATCTCATTCAAAACTGTGTTTATTCGAACGGTTTTACGAGAGAGATACTTCCTTTCAAGTTATCGGAGAGCTTTTGACCTTACTACAAACGAAATTTTCTATTTCAGTCATTCCTCGGACGGGGAAAGCTGGTTGTATTGAACAAAAACTTATCTGCTCATTCGGAGGAAAGGATAGGTGTGAAATTTTGAACTTCAATCAGAACATGCACAAGTCTCTTTAATGCAATTGTTATCCAAAGTAAAAAAAGCTTTCTGATAAGCTTTAAAATATTATGACATAACTTCAAAAATGTAATATGTTATGACTGGGAATATAATTAAAGTTTTGTAAATTAATATAATAAACAAATATTCAAATAATCAAGAGAAATAGTATAGCAATGATTAAAGGTGCTATATGTATATGAGAGAGTATTTAGGCACTAACTATGCGACCCGAATATTGTCTTCATATTTGAAATCAACAAAAAGATACAATACAGTAAGATAAAAAGATAGCGCTTTGGCCCTGTGTTGAAAGCATTTTTCCTTTTCCTTCGTAGTATTAATCCTTTAACGGTCAATAAAATCAAAATGCCACAAACTCAAATCAACCTACCAAACCGGATATCGATGTATTCTGCCTCGAAGCACTCTATTTGTGTAACGGCATGGCGCTAAGATACTAATGCTACTAGCTTCTTCCACTGCACTGATCACTCACTCACACCGACGTGACACTCACACTCAAACGCTATACGATGAACTACACACCCACACATACACATCGTCACGTTCATAGGATGTATTTTCTACGTTTAAAAAGTGAAACAAAAACCAAGCACATCCATCCAGCTACTCATTCAACCGCGCTAATGTACACGCTCGCACACCTGTACTCGCAAACACCCAGAAACACACACTCACTCACACCAAGCACCTTATTGCATCCTCGATCACACTGACATATGACTCAGTCGGCCATGCTGCCCACACCACTGGCCGGAGTTTGTATGACAAGCTCGGCAGGCCTTGACAGCGACCACCATGCCAATCGATCAGCTTCGTTTTCGTTTCGGTTTCCATCACGGTGGAGCGACGGATCTGAGCAAGAACGCCAAACACGCACACGGCCACGATCAGTCAGGTCAGGGTTGTGACACACTAGCAGATAGTAGAGTTTTTCGGTTCGGAGAAACGAGAAAGTGGAAATGATAGTGAACAGGATGTCGCTGCCTCCGGAGCTCCGGAGCGGCTCTCTGGTACGATTAGTTGTAGTTGTAACGGTAGTAGCAATAGTATTAGTGGCAATAGTAGTAGTATTAGTAATAAAAGCCATAGTAAAAGCATGAGTAGTAGCACCTTCGCAGAGAGCGCGTTGTGAATGGGCGTTGTCGGTTGCTTTTGCTTCGTTTTGTAGTTGTCGGTGTGTATAATGATGTGCATTCAATCGCTTCAACAGTAATATAATTGTACCGCACGTCCGCTGCCGGAGGTGCCGTGCAGGGAGGAACTGAAACGAACACTAACCGTAACCGCAACTGGTTTGCAAAATGGGACTGACGGAGTTATCCTACTATATTACACTAACACAGTCATACTAGTTTCCAGTGTGCATCGGGAGTGGCGTGCTGTCGAACTCCGTGTCGGACAGTGCTGAGAGATGAGAGGCTGTTTCATGTGCACGTACCCTAATCTACCGCCAGCAGCAGCACGACCACCACCACCTTACGATGGTATTGTCGATCGTCACGTAATTGATCGCGGCGCTGCTAGCCTTCGTTGATGGTGCTGGTTCCATCGGACGAAGGGCGGTACGAGGGTGCCACACAGCGTGAGCAACACAGTCGTCAGCCCCGTGAGCACGCTGACAGCGAGCGTCGGTGTCGTCTGACGTTTGACGGCGTGACTGACCTCGGGCCACACGATCTGCACCTCCGCCATCTTGAAGATGCTGAGCAAACGGTGAGCGGACAGTTCCACGTACTGTGTGTTGATCTGGTGACTGATCGTCTCGAGGATCCTGGTGCACTGGTCCTGGAATTGAAATGAAGAGGAAGAGAATGGCGAGAGAGTCTATTAGTTTTGTGTGCGTCCTACGTTTTTAGTCAAATTATGCCACTTAAACGAATTGAAACTGTGAAGTACGTCAACAAGTATGTTGCATTCTTTGCGTAAGTATTGAAATGTCTTTTTTCTGGTTTAGCTCCTGATCATCAACACGCCACAGTACCTTTTCCAGCTTTAACAACTGCATCGGTGCGAGCTTTGGATCCATCGGTAGCCTGATTGAAAGGATGATATTTTCCTCGGTGATGTTGAACAGTGTCAATGTACAAAGGGTCTGTAAAAGAAAGAAATTATTCGATTATTAATTGTTAGACGTGTTGATTATATTAGTTTCTGTTACGTGAACTGTGTCACTGACGTATTAGTTCATACGTGTTCAAACCTACTTAACCATGTATGTAAACGTATCGACTATTCTCTGTTTATCAGAATCGTTGCTACAGTAACACTAATTAATCTTACCGAGTTATCGATATGCTGCAAAACGTACTGCTGTAGGGCACGTACGGCGTCCTGTACTCCTAAGTTTGTGTGCGGTCTTAACAGTGCTTCATCGGTAGAACTATAACCTAGTAATAGAAAGATGCCACCTGGAAGCAAATATTGCACGGGTTGGTTAGTCTATTGATTTCTTCCAGACCTTTGCATAATAGCCCCACGCTTACGTACCAGGCAACTGATACTCTCCCGGCGGTGGCCTCATGCAGATGAATCGTCCCGAGTAACAGAGGCATCGTCCGCGGAAGGCTTGATAAGCCGGTGCGGCATGACTGTAGTAGGCGAGAGCTGTCCGACAGGGTGCCAGCGGCACGCACAGTGCGTGACACGTGAGCGCAAGCGAGTCTCCACCGCCGCACGTACACAGCTCACTGCACTCGGCATCATCCAGGATGTAGAGCTGTTGGGAGACAACAAACTGTGTTAGATTCGACAGGAATTGGAGATACAATGCTACGCACTACCTACCCGACGGCTTTTTCCTTCCGCAATCAACTGATCGGGCTGGTGAGATCTTTGAACCACGCAGTAACCTGAAATCCAATAGAGTACCAATAAGAACCTTGCATTTCGGGCGTATGTTTAGCGCTACTTACGAATTGGAATGGGCGTCGTCGTCGGTTCGGTTGTGGTCGTGGTGACAGTCGTTGGCGGAAGTGTTTCCACCTCTTGCACCTCGGTGCTGGCAACGTTCAACACCTGCTCGTCGCGACGTGGGTTGATTTTGTTTTCGTTGTGGGATCCCGGGAGATCGGCATCATCGTCATCGTCACCGTTCGTGTCAGTCGGTTGGTGGTGTGTGTTGATGGATCGATCGTAGTCGTCGGGATGAGAGTTTGCGTGGACGGGGATGTGATCCGTTCGTTCGATAACTTTGTTCCCTTTGTGCACGAGCGTTTCCGGACGAGTGTCGGGCGTTTCGACGTAGTTCGTCTCGATCGTATGAGCTTCCGTCGGTTTGGGTCGGTACTGGAAGAACGTTGACGGAAAGCAGTTCGATTAGTACCGGGTTATGTTTGAAAATTGAAGTAATAAACCTGATCAAAAAGTAGCTATTCTGAGAGTTTAGAGTTTTAAATAAGCTTTTAAGCTATTTTAACCAGATTTGATAATAAACTTCGTTTAACTAAGTTCTCACCACGGGCTTAGGTTTCGTAGGAGGCGGTGTTGGTGGTGGGGTCATGCGCGTTGTTCTCATGGTGGTCGTCGTGGGTGTGGTTGTGGTCGTCGTCGCCATGGTTGTCGTAGTCGTCAGCAGCCCAAGCTCCGCCAGCCGCTTCAGGTGAAAGTCTTTCTGCGACTCAACTGCAGGTTTAAGAAGGGGAATGCGTCACGAAACCATGCTCCGCACCGGACGCTTCCGGACCGGGTCTACTCACCAACGCACGGGTTGAGCCAGAGCAGCCGCTGCCAGCCGAGACAGTCGTACAGCTGCTGCATGTCCGAGCCCTGGCAGGCGCAGGTCGTCCTGAGCGGTGTGCCCAGAATGCCAAGCATAGCCTGCCTGCAAGCGCTCGTCTTTCCGGCACACTTCTTGGTCACACTGTCCACCGCACAGGACTGCTCGAACACCTCCAGCCGGGCGCGGCAGTCTTCATCCTCACGGCACAGCTCCGCAACGGCGTGGCACGCCGGTGGCGCGTTGTACGTGATCCCGTTGCCGGCCGATGAAGACTGCTGGCTGAGGCTTTCCGGTGGCCGCTGGGCGCACACGGGATGCAGCTTCTCCTGCGCAATCATGCAGCTGTCGTGCCGGTTGGGCGTTTTCCTGTTTCGTTTGTTTGTTGTGTTTCGAAAGCAACAGCGTGAGTGAGATCGAAGTACCGTGTTTATTGTGTTTGGGGTCCAAGCCCAAAGTTGCCTACCTGCACAGACAGAACGCAATGTCCAGGCTGAGATCGTCGTGGATGCTCTTGTAGAAGCTCTGCAGCGATTCCATGCAGGCGTTGCGGTTGCACCGGTGCTGATCGCAGTGCATCAGCACCGTCTTCAGTGCCGACGAACACACCTGATCGTCCCGGCATGAGTCGAGCGCCAGATGGCAGGTACTTTGGAAGTGAATAAAACTCATTTCCGCTTCCTTCTCCTCGATGTCGTCCGAGCCGACTGTTTGGTGATGGTTTCAAAAGGAGGATTACAAAAACAAAGAACAGGAATGAGTTTTCGGGCAGCTATTGTAACAGCTAGCAGAGGGTAGTGCCGTTGCCGCGCTTCGGTCGTAATCATCTGCACCGGAAGTAAAGTTCGTCCTGTATTATTCGGTCGAAAGTGTACGTGTTTTTGTGTTGGTTTGTGTCCTCGCTACTGCACGCTGTGAGTTCGGAGCGTACAAGTCGCAGTAGATATGAATTTGAGCATATATATTCATTTGAAGATTAGGATTACATGTAGACTATAACCTTTCAAAAATAGAGGAATATAGAAGATGTGGTAGAAGTTCGGTAAAATGACAGCTGAAGAACGCGGTGAGTGAAATTGACAAAAAAATCTGAAATACCAGTCGTGTGGGATAAAAGGCAGATATAATTTGAAGAGAGAGTAAAAGAGAGAGAGAGAGAGAGCGAAAAAGAGTAACGATAAAGATTAAACGAACAATAGAGTGAAAGAGAGAATATGACGATGAATCTAAACGTAAGGAGTAAATTCGAAAACGAAGTTCCGGCTGCCGATGGACGATTATGATGAGTGTTGAGAGGAGAATGTACATTTCGAAGGTTTCAAGACGGATCCAACAGGATCTGTGGCATGACATTTGCGCATCATGTATAAAGCTTGGTTCAAATGCAATTAACACCCACTTATCCAACATGCCAGACAGACAGACTAATTAAGATAATGAGAGTGAATCGCTGTTGAGTCGTTCGAGTTGAAAGTACGAGTTCGTAGTCTCCACACCCTATTCCGCTTAAACCACTCGACGCACGCTACATCCATCCATTCGCGCATTCATTCCCGCGGTGACGATCGAGAAGGAAGGGAAAGAGATCCACTGGAAACGCTATAAATTTTCGTTGTTGTGGAAGGTAAGCGTTGTGTGTAAGGGCCGTTTGAAACGAAACGTAACAAAAGAGCTGTACATAAGATAACTATATAAAACACAGGATGAAACGAAACGCATAACAGCAAGGCTAAGAATTACAAGTACCAACTAATGCTAGGCAGTAGAAGCAATCGCTAAGGTGCAGAGAGAGAGTTGTAAATGATGAAGCGCTTGATGATGATCGCGAATGATGATGCTGACAAGTGGGATCATGAGATCGTAGCATGATCGATTGTTGTTTGATTTCCTTGTTAACTAATGGTCGTTTTATGTAATTATTGCGATTTTGTTTTGTTACATCTCTTTCGAGGTCAATCACCACTTTCACCACTGATTTGCCGCGTAATGCGTGAAGCGATATGAGCAGGAATCGTTTCGCGCTGTTTCAACTCGCAGCAGCAGGCAACAGCAGCGGCGGCATACAGCTTTAATTATTATTATCGCGTAAGCTTTAAAATGAAGCGATTGAGAAAACCGTTTCTCGTTTGCTCCCCCCAAGACATTGCGACCCTAGAAAGAACGGCCCACCCCTGCTTTTCACAGCACTTTCCACGCAGCACGCTCAGCGCGTTGGTGTTAGAGTGGAAAAATATTAATAAATAAAACATAAATCTGAAATTTTGCTGCAAATTGTTTTGACGAAGGACGCAGCCAGCCGGGTTCGGGTCGTCTCGAGTCGCAGCTGGATCGCGCGCTCTTATGGGAAGGCTAATAGGAACCGTGCACGGCTGCTAGGCGGCAAGCGATAATGGCGCTCTTCCGTCGGCGCAAGCTCGGCGAACCTCCAGCGCGAACAGCCATCGGCACGGCGTGTGGACGCAGCTGACGTTTCCGTAAAACGACGGATGATGATAATTTTCACCGCCGTCTGCCGGCTCGAGCCGTAGCCACTCGATGAAAATAATTTCCCGGTTTTCCCGGCGACCCTCCCCACCCCACCGTTAACTTTCATCCCGCCCACGCTGCAGATTTATTCCGCCGGGCCTCCCAAGGCCCCTCCCCCGCAGTCCCAACTTGTTCCGTGCGATCTTCGGGATGTTGAGAAGGAGAGTGGGAAAGTGGCTGTGAGTGTCGCTTAGCTTGTGCGTGTGGTCGTTCGCTGTAGAGTGAGGTAGTGGCGGCAGGAAGAAAGTATAGGCAGAGGAATGGAAATGCTGTGTGTTGTTGCGCTGTGCGTTCCGTTAGAGAAGGCCACGGCAGGAAGTGAGCTAGGGAGCGAATGCGGAGTACAGTGAAAAAATCATGACCAGCCCTTGAGCTGTGATCTCGTTCGCACGCGGTCAGAGGTAGGCAGATTAGAAACGTTGAGTGCAACAGGAACGAAACGGAAGAAAGAGGGTCAAAAATACACAGGGAGTCATCTCAAAAGCACCACCACCGTCAGACGAGAGTGCAAACGAAAAGTGTACGAGAGAGAAAGAGGGAGAGAAAGAAGCAAAAAGAGACCCGAATCAAGTTGGACGACAATTTTAATGAGGAGAAAATTAAAAACTCAATAAATAAATTTGCATTTCAATCCGCGGCCACGTTGCACGCGCTTTCGGGGCGGCGGACCGCAAGCTAGGAGTACTTAAAATGCACTGGACTGGTGGTGATTCGGAGGTGAGCAGGTTTTTGGCTTCTTCGCGGCTGGCACACGTTCCAAGCGCTGGTAATTAAATTAAAATGGCGAGTAAGAAGAAGAAGAAAAAAACAAGCAATTTGACGGCCACACTCAAAGTGATTCTTTGGTGAAGGTTAGTTTGCACCACTCAAGAGATTTAATTTGGTTTGCAAATGTATGCACTCCACCTTCCGGCGGGCGTTAGAAGCCGCCAGGGGCGTCGAACTAACCGCGCGGGCGAAGTGATGTCAACGCGTGGGTGAGGTTCACACCTGGACCGAAAATTTACATTTTTATGAACGTTAAGCGTTCTGCATTAAGAGTTTTAATTGCTGCATCCATTTCACAGATTCAATAATAAAGCTAGCAGTATGTTTAAGAAAAGAAGGAAGGAAGTGCATTCGTTTCAGAAGGTTATTACGTAAATATCCGTGTTCAGTTGGCAATGCATCTCGAATAATGCCCCCAAAACGCCAGAAAAACGAGCCATGCTTTGGCCTACATTACGTCGGCCACATTTGCTCTTTCACTGTTTATCCCTGGTGGAGGAAGAAATCAATATACAAAAAAGTAACAACCATACGAGAAATAAAATTATCGTAAATCATGGGCTGAGCCGGACCAAGCCGGATCCGATCCGCTCGCAGTCCTGCTCGCTTGTAATAAAAACATTACCGGAAGGCAAATTTTCTTTCCCTCTTTCCCTTCGGTCCGGTCGACGTGGGGACGAAAAAGTATAGGCCACATCCTGCGGGCTAGATTTACAACATGACGATTCTGTGGCGGGCCGCCTGCACGACGATCATACGACGCATAGCGTTACGTCAGTGTCGCCGTGGACGCTACGAGAGCCCGTGTGTGTATGTGTGTGTGTGTGTGTGTGTGTGTGTGTGTGTGTCTCGCTTTCGGTACCGGAGCGGTAAAAACATCCACCGGAAACTCAAGCCAAACTATTATTCGGTGAACGCCAGTTCGCTTCATAGGTGAGCCGAACCGAACCTGGTGTGTTGTGTGTTTTGTAAGCACTGTTCAAGAATGAAGCTTTCGTGGTAAAAAGTGGAGTTCTGTTTTGGGTTGTGTTCGAACGAAATGAAAAACACACATGTTATGTAAGCCAAACAGAACAAAATGTCCAGAAGAGCCAAATGCTTCTGGCATACAATGCAATAAACACAAGATAAGATTTAACAAACGGTATATGGTGGAACACGTATTTTACGTTGTTTCTCGCAGAAAGAGGCAATCATGTAACAAAGTCCGTTTTTCTTTGTAGTCTCATTCAATCGAGCAAATTGATAGGACACATTTTGCAGAATAGAGTATCGTTTTACTCTTTTAAAATGGTGATGCTGAGTGACTTAAGCATTTGGAATGCTTTTACAACGTTTATTATCGCGTAGATTTTATTGTTTGCGGGTTAAACTCAAGCATTACTGAACAATTTGGTATAACTCTTTGTAAGAAATGATAAATATCATTAGACTTCCTTTTTTATACATTAAAGATACATCTGAAGAAGTTAAACAAGGTTCATTTATGGAGAACCAATGTGCTTCCTGTCCTTTAATATTCCTTACTGCAACTTTATCCTGCTTATGTGTGTTAAATCACACTAAATTCCATACATTAAAAAAGGATATCTCAATAAAATATTAAAAAAAATGAATGTTTTTTGAGAGTATTTGCGTTCTTCTCAGTAATTGTTTTTTTTTCATAATATTTCTCTTTTTTATCCAGTTTATAGAATTACGCCAAAAACAATCATAACATTTCTTTCTCATCTCGCTTTTGTTACGTGTCGCTTGAGTTGCAACTATTCTAAGCGCAAAAGCTCATTCAATTGATTACAAATACGAGCGAGCGTTTCATCATTTGCATGTGCACAAGCCAAGGGCTTTTCTAAGTATAGATTCTAGAGTTTTACGCAAAATAATACGCAAGTTGCATGTTGGGTTGAATAAGAAACACAACAAATGTAGAGTGAAACATACTTCATTTTCGACAACCATTACAAACGCAAAACCAAAACAAAAACACTATACACGATCAGTTGTCAGCTAATTTCTTATAAAAAAACATTTTTGTACTCGCGGAAAAGTAATTAAAATCGAATCATACAGTTACCAAAACAAATCACACATACTGGGTAACGAAACAAAAAGCACATACTGCATTTACAACGGTGTTCATTTGCGGGATGCACAAGTGATAAGTAGTGTCTGTGTTCGGAGAACAAAATACGAGTGTGAAATCAAAATCGGTTAGAGAAAAATCGAACATATAAGTGAAAGGAAAATTGAAACCATAGTCTACCCGACAAAACTTACCTTCCCAACACAGAAAATACTAATCGAGTGTGTTGTAATGAGAAATGGGCACGCTGTGGTTGTGTGTGTGTGCGAACGACGGACGAATGGTGACCGGAAGGATAACGTCTGGTATGCTTTTGAGTACACGCGAGTTACTTAACGCACTGTTCACTTTCCGTTTCGAATGTGCTTTTACTGGACAAGGTTGGAGTGTGTGTAAGAGAGTGAGAGAGATAGACAGTTTGTTTGCAATTCAAGACGAAGTGGTGAGAGACGCAACGCAGAACACATTTTCACACGAGCCTCACTCGAGTCCTAGCAGCACTTTTGTCTGGGGCATAGCAATTTTCAAAGTTCTTCCACAGTGGCGATTTCACGGGCCTCACACTTACACCACACTCCCGCGGACGCTGAATCAACAGATCATCGACCGGATTATCGCTGTAGTTTGTCCGGAAACGCTTTCCCAGCGCAGACAATCACACCTGCCAACCAACCGTCGGTTGTGGTGCTGTGTCATTCAAACTGCACACGCCTGTAGGAAACTGTCGAGTGGTGGGGGAGAATTTATTGCAAAAACAAATGAAAAGGCGTACGCCGCACGCGCCCGTGACTGATACGCTACTGGCAGAATGGAGAATGGGAAGAAGTCCAAATAAAAACATCAACACGGCACGGTTGTTTCAGGAGGACTCTGCAAAAGCATAAAGTGGAGGGTTCGGTAAACCAGTACACGGTGCTTTCGTGCTTTCATGATCGATAGCATTAATGCACACCGATGGGGTTATTTATTTAATATCCCATCGAGTGGTCATTTGAACATAGGGCTCATATCAATCTGCATAATTGGGAAATATTGTATTTGAGTTGTTTCTTAGCATTATGAACGATGTCAAAAATGTAAACAGCTTACTATATAAACATGATTTCATCTCACTTAATAGAGTATGTTCGATCTTTTTGCTAGACTTAGAAACAATGCCGTACGCAATCTTATTATTGTCCTTCTTATTGTTGTTATAAAAGATTATTGTCCAAGGCTGATATTTGTGATACGTCTTCAAAGTAAAAGCAAGCCATTTTCTAATTTTCTAATTGATACTACTACTTTTATAAAAAAAAATTGCAGAGTTTTACCGAAAAAAAAACTGCTACGTTTATCCTTTATAGAAGTTATTTAACTCCCTATGAATTCGCACTCTTTTTTAAGTTTAAAATCATTCTTATAATGTTCGCTATTGGCTTTATTAATCAGTTGCTTTCTTTTATTATTTATTATATTGCTCCCGATCATTCACCTACTGCAAATCGTTTTCATGTCATGCCCCTGACATCGGAAGGTGATTTAAAGAGAAACAGATTGCTTCATGCTTCATTTGTTTTTTGGATTTTAACCCAATAAAGATCAGCATAAACTTTATTCAAACCATGCATTTTGCCAATAATTTAGAGGACAAATGCGACAGCGATTCAAGTAATGAAACTCAAAGGAAGAAACACGTTTTGTAAAACACTCATCACAATCGTCTCGCTGACATAGAAGAGAATGACTGAACAGGGCCACCAAGAGAAACACGCATACAAACACAGAGGACGGGGCCGAAAACTTGACACCAAGTGGACAAACTGCCTTCTTGCGCCGAAACTTGACGACTTCGTTCCGCAGACTTATCCCACCGGTGGTCGTAATGTGCAGAAGGAAAGGGGATAGACATAGAGAGGGAGAGACAGAGAGTGAGAGAGACAGGAGGATCCAGGTAGCCGGTGCGACATCGCCGGACATCCTGCCGCTGCTGCCAGGGGGTACCTACATTGTTTGTCCACCGTGTGTTCGTAGCTTGCGCCGTCGAGCTCGATGCCCGCGTCGCCGTTACCGTCGCCGTTCAAACTGATCAGAATATTGTCGACCGGGGCGGAACCGCCAGCCGATGCCGCCAGGTAACCACCGGGCCCGATGCCACCAACAACACCCCCACCGCCAACACCACCTGCGTATTCGTACTCGTACGCGTGCTGGTGCTGGTGTTGCTGGTGGCTGCCGAAGTGACCACCTGCCCCCCCGTGCTGGTGCAGGTGATGGAAGCCGCTCACGTTGTACGGATAGAGCGCCGTCTTGTAGTGCTGCGGATAGTAGGCATGCGGTGGCGCAACCAGCGGCGTCTCGATCAGGGCCATATTCTGGTCCAGCAGACGGTGATAATTATCGTCCACACCCATTGCGCGCACTGCGAACGACGAAGCGAAGTGATAGGAGAAGAGGAGCAGAGAAAAAGAGAGAGAGAGAGAGATAGAGAGAGAGAGAGAGAGAAAGATAGATTGATAGAAAGATATAGACATATATAGATAGACACACACAGAGATAGAGAGTGGGTTAACTTCAGCGTTTTGTTTGGTTTGCTGCTTGTGTTGGTGCACGTGGGCGGATGTGTGTGCATGTCTGTTTATTTGTGTGGGCATGTTGGTGTGTGTGTGTGTGTGCACGGGACAAATAATATGAGCGGGTTTGGTGGCGCGGGAGGCTTGGAGGAATTTCCACGCGATGCACGGTGTGCCCGGTTCGGAAGTAACGAACCGTGGCCAAACGGTGATAAACACATGGGGCGCAAGGGCCGCCGGGTGTGGGGGATTTGTTTTAATTTGTCTGAACGCGCCCAGTTGCATCGCCCGGTCGAACTCACGCTGAGCCAATCTGAAACAAAAACCCCACTTTTTTCCCCCGCGTGACATTTGCTCCGTGAGTGGTTCGCATGGTGGTGTTGCGTCATTTTTTGCTTGCCGGTTTGTTTGATTGCTTGAATGAAGCTTCGTGTGGAGTACGGCAGGGTGCTATAAAACCTACGGCTGACGTGTGGCTTTCGGGGTTTTGTTTGTATGTCTGCTATTTGCTGTCCACTTTTTATGCCACACCATCAAACCCACTACCGAGTGGTTTGATTTACGAACCCAAAGTTGACTCGAGGTTAAATTGACTTCGGCGGTTCTGGATGCAGTATATTCCGGCATCATATTGCAACTAATTGCTGTGCGCTGTGCACGCATGGAAACGCTTTTGTTTTTTTGTTGCTGTATTGTTATGCTGTTATCTCTCATCGCATGGTTTTCTCTTTGAGCGCCTGCAGCGGTAGCACAACCGTGCGAGGAACGCCTACACAATATATGGAAAATGCTCCAATCTACTTGAATGTTTGACTAGACTAGGCTAGACTAGGCGTTTCGAAATTGTATTATTAAAGAACTTAATTGATATAACCACTTCACGCAATGAGCGTACGCTGTAATGGCTTCTAATCGCTGCAGGCGATGGGTTTACTATCCATTCAATAATTAGCTGCTTCCTCCATTGTTTATCGACGATCCACAAAATGAGATTGGTGAGATCCACAAGCTCACCAACTATGCCTTACAATCATTTGATGCAGACAGGATCTTTGACATCGGTACCTCCTTCCGTTGCTTTGCAGTTGTACAGTTAGGACACATACACATCTTGATGCGCGTGTAACGATTTCATTAGCTGATGAAAGCACGCTGGGTGGGAGTGGGAGATAGCTGATGAGTTATTGGCTCATGATACATGTAATCAATTTCGATCGATACAATCTTGTACAATCAGTACCAAATTGAATTACGTTGACAGCTTGCGTATGCGTCAATAGAAGGACAGATTACGGGTTGCAGAGCGTAGATCAACTCGGCTTGAAATATGTTTGGGAACGATACAGTGTGGTTCACATCCAGCTGTGTCGATGGTTTAATTGCATCAACGAAATGTTTTGTTCAAATAGCTCAATGTGCATCCTGTATTGCGTTTTCATACATGGAGACGCCTAGTACTTGGAGGGAGCAATGCACACATGGAGCCGCCCGGTGTCTGGTAATTATTTGAATGCGGAATTGAGCACACGCGCTGTTTTGTATAATTGTGCAACAAATTGAAACCTGGGAGGCCTGGGATTAGGCCAAAGTACACGAAACAAATTTCTGGAGATGCATAAAACGTATCTCAGCTTGTGTGCATACTGATAATATGGCACCATAACCTTACTGTTTTAAATCAAAATATATATAAATTCCATTTAGTTCCATGTACTCGATCAGACATTCGAATCACGGTAAACTGGATAGAAGGTTACACAGTTTAACACTTCAATCATCTTTCCAAGTAGTTTCGATTGTTCTTCGAATGCCGACGAGAGATGTCGAAATAAAACGAGAGACGAGAGAAGAAATAACAAAAATTCGACGTGGTGCAGTTATGATGTTGACCTTGGTTCGTACGGTTTGAGAGATCATATAAAAAGGCGCCAAATATATGTCTGCGCCTCATACATGGAGCCGCCTATTACATGAAGACGCCTGGCTGCTGGTAATAATTACTATTAATAATGCATCACTTGGGCTGAATTTTTTTTGCATTTATCTTCAAATAACGTGTAAAAATCGCGTATAAAAACCGTACATGGAGGCACCAAGTGAATGGTTTTAGCCATTTTTTTAAATTAATCAAGCAATTTTCCTCGAACGAAGACCAGCTGCCAAAAGTTATCAAAGCATATCTGAATCGTATTGAAAATAATCAATCCTACATTTCTCGCGAATTTCCTTTTAATTAGTATCAACAAATCCTTTAGAATTTGTAATGGAGACGCCTGGTACATTACAGAAAAACAATTTGTGAAATCAAGAAGAAACAAACAAATGATTATTTCTAATTCATCTAATGCAAAAATTGGTATATTGTTGCACAGAATGAATAACACCGTATCCAGTACGTTGGAAATTCACCAGCAAAGACCATTCCGTTCTAATTTTCATAATGAATTTTCAATCATAGTTGAATAAGTCAGTGCTTTGAGTTGTTAAGTTTACGCGAAGTACTTGTTATCAACATACACAACCAAAACACGCAATTTACCTGCGAAATAAACTATGTATTAATGAAATTTAATCAGATGTTGCTTCAGTGCACGGTCGTATGATATCATGAGCATGATCAATGATCAGTACCAGTGGGTGCTGGGTGTGCTTGCGGTGCGTACATTCGACCACACAGTGCTCGCAGTGCTTGGGTGTTTGTGTGTACGTAGCTTTTGTGCGTCAGTGAAGTGCTTGGATAGAGTGGTCAAAGTCTTGCGTTGGTGCAAATAGTAAGGTGCGTCATACGGTTTTAGCCGTGGTGCAGGTGATTACAGGTGGCAGGTTTGTAGCTGTGCATCTAGCGCAAACACCGTCGGATGTGGTCGTATCAAAGGATCAGAATAAGCACAAAAGACTGCCTCGGTGAGGAAAATGCAATCATAATCATTCAAACCGACGGCGAACGTTATGCTTTTTTGTTTAATAAACAGGAACACAAGTTTCAACACACTTTCACGGTCTCTGTCGCAAGGGCCGCTCTTGAGATTGGAAGTTGTGTTCAAGCACGAGGCTACTTCAGTTGTTGTGTGCAACAAACCGAGCAACATTTTGATGAGACTTTTGAGTCTCTTTAAAGAATGCTCGTCGCACTGCACCGCCTACGGTCGCTTCCGTGGCAATCGAGTGCTTATCTCACCATTTGATACGACCAATTTCTCTTTCGCTACTCTCGGCCTCACTTCTCGCGCCCTGTACTGGGAGAAGAGCAAACAGTGGGTATCATATACGTGACGAAAGAGAACGGAAGGATAACGAGCGTCTCACCAGTCTGTGGCTGCTGCTGGAGGTCAGATGGGACCGACATGCTGTCCCATCGTCCCGCCCCAACGTGGCCAGCCTCGGCGGTGCCGTTTTCACCGTGCCGGTGCGGATGCTGCTCCTGCTGCTTCGGCTGCCGGTGCGGGTGCTGTTCGGACCACGGCGGTGCATTATTGCTCGTGCTACTGTGTGTGGGACTTTGGTGCTTGGTGTGGTGCATGCTGCCGTGCTCAAGACTGTGCTCGTATCTAGTGCGATAGTTGTGCTCGGATCCCGCGTGCTGGTGGGGCGGGTAGGAGGAGGGATAGTGGGGCGAGGAGGGGGGAGCGAACGGATCCGGTTCCGTGCTGGAACCGTTGGCGGAGCTGGCACCCTCCGGCAGGTTGATGTAGTCCACCGTCGCGTGGTAAATGGCGGACCCGAACGCCGACGGTGGATACTTTTTCGAGGGGAACAGAAAGTACGGATAGGTGCTGGTCGGGGGCGGATCTTCGATGATGTCGGAGGGAAAGAAGTTCGGATAGATGGAATTAGTTGCGGTGCCGGAAGATGTGTCTAGTGCGGAGGGAAGTACATCTGGAAGAGAACGAACGAGTGCGGGAAAGAAATACAGTGTACAGCAACACATGATGCCGATTGATTTATGGTTTCGCTATGCCAACGGGCAATCGACGATCATTGAGTGGGCTATCTTTTTTCGTCCTTTTTCTCTCGCCGGGGAGAAGGACACATGTGTGTATGTGAGTGCAACAGCCTTGCAAGTGTTGTAGACGTGAGGGCAGAGTTTTTAGTTTTCGCAGGAGATTTTTTTTTTGCAGCTCGTTCATGCATTCATTCATTCATTCATTCATATTTGCAACCAGAAGTCAAACACTTGCGGTAACACCATGAGCCTTGAGTATGTTTTATTCGGAAATAATGTTAGAATTACCTAGAAGAATCTGATGGATGTGTCAAACAATTTATTAAAATGTATGAATCGTATTGAAGATTGACACACCATAAAAATACGAATTGTTCATTCATTCCTACCTAATTTGTATACTAAATGAATCAGTGGCTTTCTTGTCAATTCCAATGTAATGTTATTTGTACGTTGAATCCCTATACCTTGCCTCGATGGTTGCCTATGTACGAACAATTTTGCTTATATTCATTTGACAGCATCGTTGAACTTATATTCACGACCAGATGCTAGTTGTTCAATGTTAATTCATAGTGTATTTTATTAAAAACTTAGTAAAGTGTTCTTCGTAATGTGTTTTGATTCTCAAAATATATTTAGAAAGCAATTCAAATTATGTATTTTTTAATTTTGATACAAGTCATGCTATTTGCATTCAAAAACATTCAAAATTGGCAATGAGAATGCTTTTGAGAAATACTATTCCACAACTTTATTAAAAAAGAAGATGTTAATAATCATGTTAACAACGTTCTCTTAAAATCACGTACAAAAGTATGCTTTACTTCCACTGGTAAATATTACCGGAAGCGAACCCCCAACCACCATCGCACCAACTTTAATTTCCGAAATTCGTACAACGGCGGAGGTGCTTAAAATTGTCTGTCTGCTGCACTCATAACTCTCCCCGAGCCGGTCTAGTTTGCACCTTGCGGCTTGTTCGGAGCTTTTTGGCGCATTAAGCAGCCATAGCGGCAGGTCGAGAAGCGATCGTTCCACTCGTGCGGTTTGCCGTCCAATGCCGTGCACACGTCCTTGCGGTGTCGGATGTTGTGGCTTCCTCGTGCTGTATGCACTTCGTGCAACAAAAACGAAAATCTTCTTCGCCCCAGCCGGCGGGAAGTTACTGGGAGAAAAAGTAAACACGACCGGGAGTGCGACGAGCGTGAGTAGCACAAGCTTGCCTCGACGGAAAATGAGCCCGAAGCGGGGTAAGGGCAACTATGAAAACTACAAATTACTTTAATAGATCACGTCATTTTTATGTGTGCACTGCCCCGTGGGGTTGTTGCGAACGGAGTGAACGCCACCGCTGGTACCGTTTGCTGAGTCGTCTACTTTCGATTGTTTTTTGCTGCATGTTTACACATGCCCTTTTTTGTGGGGGTGGGCTGGCGTCGGAAAGTTGTTGTAAATTCCTCCGACTCGGTCTCGACCCGACGAAAGATTCTTCGTTACGCTCGTTCCATTTCCGACCGGGTGCCCTGGCTTCCGGCTTTGCGTCGGATGAGCAGGTCTTCATAAATTTCATTCGCTCTTCATTCGCGGCCGACTCGGTGTACGGGAGCAAACAGAAGAAAAAGATTACGGAACCGTGCATTCTGCGTTTTTCCCTCGAGTTTCTTGATCCACGTCGGTTGTGCAAACGGTTTCTTATCACCCTTCTCTGTGGGATGCGACTCCCTGCTTGATGTGGCGAGGCGCTTACGGTGCAAAAGTTCGCCCTTGGTTCGTTTGTTCGAGACGGTGCGCCTTTTTACACCGAATTATGCCGGTATCGAGCGTGTGCCGACTTTCGACTGGCTCCTATTATCCCGTATCAATAAAGTTTGTGCGCAGTTACAACTCATTTGGAAGACAAAGTTTGTTTTAATTGGACAGTAAGCGGTTCGGGTTGTTCAACTCGTATGAAAATACGTGCCGCTCTAAGTTTGATGATTAGGGGCGTGAAATTACGATTTGTTCCACTTTTATATTCGTTGGAACAAGATTTTGATGTGATTTTTCTACCCATTGTTAAATGAAAATTTCGTGTTAAGTTTCACATGAAATTGTTATGTTGTTCAATATATTTTTTCGCAACCGTGCAGAAATACGCGGCAAGATCGGGTTTTGCTCGTTTTAAAAAAGGCTTTCTTTGATCTTTGGAGGCTAGAAAACATTCTCCAGAGTCTCACCACTAGGTGGACCGGAAATTCTTTTTCAAAAGACGTACCGTGACTCTTGGCTACCGTCGGAATCATTGTGGATATGAATTTGTCTGTTGTGCGAATGCTCTAGCATTCTTTTCAATGAGCAGGAACGATGGTTAGCGCTTTTTGCCTCCAGTATTTCTCAATTCTGGTCTGTAGTTTACGTTCCTTGCTTGACACCTTCGTGCTGGTACGGCTTGACATCTTGCAGCTCGTTAAGCTGCGTGCATTCGTGCATATTCAATAAGGTTGTTTGTGGTTTCGCTTTTGAACTTTTGCTCATCATTTCAATCTACAACAAGCTGCCTTATATTTATTGTATCTCTTGAATTATGAATTTAGTTTCAACACTGTCTATGCACATTAAACATGCGGTTCATGATTTAATCTAACATTTTATGTATTTTTTGTATTTTGTAATTTAAGAACCGTTTTGATAAATTTCATCAACAAACACAACTTGTTTTGATAAATTTTGCATAGGTTAACGCCGGCTTTGTCGGGATCGTTGGATCAGTATATTTGTAATAAGTTAAATTTAATAAATTGATATCCTCTGAAATTTAAGCTCTCAAAGGCCTCTGCATCATACGCAACATGATTTTAACTTACAGAGTTTATCCATTCCCGGTTGTCTTCATAATAATGTGTGTGTGTGTGTGTGTGTGTGTGTGTGTGTGTGTGTGTGTGTGTGTGCGTGTGTGTAAAGTATGCAACTGACCCGTAGCGCCATTACTTCATCGTAAAAGATGGGACGGAATTGTCTCTGTGCAACCTGGCGCGGAATAAATCCCCAGCACAATCCGTTAGCAACGCATTATGGACCCGGGACGTGTGTCCATGTGCGTGAGCGCGTGGTGTTTTTATTCACCGCGCGTCACACGCACCTCAGCGTCCCCGACGGTCGCTTAGCAACACCTCCATCCATCGCCGGGAGAATTATGGACCTCTCCAATTCACCGCCGACGCGTGTATTGTTCGTGTATAGGGCGCGTGCGGCGGCCCTCAACGGCGTGCGCGAATTCCCCGCGGGGTCCTATCTCGTGGCACGGCTCGGATTTCGAGTGCGTACCCTACGGCGCACCGGCCCACGCAGCTTCGCCATCTTGCCGTACGCGCGCTCGCAGCAGCGGCAGAATCAATTACAATGGAATGCCCCGGGACGTGCATGGCCGCACGCGGTACGGGCCGTGGCGCGTATCTTTTGTCCGCTGTCTCATCGGTCGCTAGGCGTCGAGCCCGAGCAACTACATACACGGCCGGGCGGTACGGGCGGTACGGTTTGGACAATGCAAACAGGGGGAGTATAAACCACTTCCTTCCATTTGCGCTTCCGGCGAAACCGTGGCAGGCGAAACCGCGTGGGAAAGGATAATTGAGTTCCCGGTAGTGGGTACATAAAAACAAGATTTAACGGGTCACGGGAGGCCACCCCTGGTGAACCCCTTTTTCGCTGATGCAGGTGTGTGTGTGGGTGAAGGAGGAACCACCCTCCGGCGTGACGGTGAAGGGTTCCGTTTTTGGTTCCGTGTGCGTGCCGTGGACGGGAGCGAACGCTTGGAGCAATGAAAATTTTAAACATCCCGACCTGCCGGGCTCCCGTGCACGTGCAGCTGTGAATTAGACGTGCCCGGTCCTTTCTTCTTCATCTTCTTGCCCGTGCCTGCGTACGGAGTTGCTCGCGAAATTCCACCGAACTTGCCTCGGTAATAAGTCACGCATGGTTGGAGCGCGCGGGTAGCTGGGAGTGGCCGGCGCGGCTTATAAATGGCCGGCAGAAGAGTTGTTCCAGCGCGCGTGTGTGTGTGTGTGTGTGTGTGTGTCTGAAATCCTCTTAAAACACTGCTAGTGGACAGGCACGCAGGCACGCCCAACCCAACCCCGAACGCCCCGAAACGTGCTCCGTTGTTTTATGGGCAGCGGCAGCGCTGAGTTTTGCTCGCCTTTTGCTTCCCCGTCCACGTGGTTCCGATTCCAATTCCACGCCATCGTGCCGGTCGTCGGCAAGCGAAGCCAACGCAGCGAACCAGCAGTAGACAATAATGGGGTACAAAGGGCGCCAAAGTAAACAAGAGACGAGATCGCGTCAAGTACGGTGCCGTGTGCCGAGACTTATTAGACAGGAGACAAAGTGAGATGCGCTACCTTTGCGGCGTGACGTCGTTGCGGTGTGTTGAGTGAGTGAAGTACAGCACCGCAACGACGCACGTCACGACGTCGGTCATGCAGCGATGGGGGAACGCGTGTTGGGTGGGATTTCCCGGGTGCAGGACATCTTCTTAGCTGCAAGGAGCGACTTCGCTGGACATGACTAATCGCCTTTGCGGTCTGGTAAGGAAGCTCTGCCAGTCGAGCACGACATCTCAATGAATGTTCAATGGAGAGCTGTTCAACAGCAGTGTGTCGTTGTTCGAGTGGCCTTTTGAGTGTTCGTGTGCAATACGAATGCATGCCGCAGACTGCATCAAGATAATCACAATTTAACGCACTGGAGAAATCATGGGCTGCCTCATAGACGCTTGCGATAGGTTCAAGGTGTGGATTAAATACGACTGATGCACTTCTCTCAGTTGTGCACAGAAAAAAACTTGAGCGAGAGATTTGATCATGATGTTTTTTTGTTATTAAATTAAATTGAAATGCTGCCAGTTTAATGAGATTGGAAAGAATTGGAATGGCACCAACTCTTGCATAAGTTATATGATGCTTTACTAGATATTATGATGTTCTCCTCCAAGTATTTCGTTGTATAGATTCTAAGTATAAACATGCCTCATTACTAATCTAATCAATCTTCCAAACCAATTATATTTCCTTGCTGCTACAGCTGTCGGTTCTGCGAGTTACTGGGTTATTGGTTTTAATTATTTCTGTTCCATACCTATCTCAAAAGATCTCCCTAATGATCGGACATACCCGGGCTTATCTTTCATCAAAGTAATGCAACGTGAACGTCCCAAGCAGGGCGATGAAACATTAAAAAAACAACAATATCCCCGTGCAAAGAAACCGTCGCTTCGGTCGCGATGAATACGGTGAAAAGCGTGATTTTTAACCAATGGCACGCGGCGCAGCCTGAGTGCACGGTGCATCCAATTCAATGGAACTAATTGCCGCTGGCAACAGACAAGAGCGTGCTGAGTCCACTCGGCGTCTGTCTTGGCACAGTCGTGCTTGGAAGGTTCCTTAATTAGATCGCGTGTACAAGTGCCGCGTATTTAGCCGGCTCCCTGGCCAAAGGTGCCGAGGAGATGCTGCGGCTACGAAGGCCTGCCATGGTTAGATCCACTCGTTGCCGTGAATGGTTAAAAAAAGCTGCTTCCTGCTTCGGAACACATCCGATAAAGAGGTAGTCGGTTGCGCGATGATGATAAGGATGTTTTTACACTGCTGCGGCAGTGTACATCCTACCTGTGTAACGGAAGCTGCAAGGAATCCGGGATATGAAATAAACACGCCTTTATTTTTTATTTCCAACGCCCAAGCATACCTCAGCGGGTGTGAAAACCCTCAACAAAGACGTGTAAAATGTGTTTTTTGTAGGTTCGGAATGATTCCGCTTCTCTGATTTCATTCTTTGCACTGCAAATGGATGGTTTGGTTTGGAGCAGATGGTGCTCATGGTGTTTTCCGGGATGTTTGACTTATGGTTGTTTGGGTGAACTTTACATCACCATTTTGTTCGATGCTATGCTGCCAATTTCACACACTCAGACATACACGCACACACACACACACGTACACATACATACTCTCAACAAACAGTCAATAAATTGTGTCCTTCCTTCTAACCCAATCCGTTAAGGCGAAGGCATGGTCAAAGTTTTTCGCAAAGGCTTACGAAAAGAACAGCTAGGTTTAGCGTTTTGATCCTCATATTTACGATGTGGCGATGGCTTGTGTATTGCAATTTCGTTTTCCCGTGCAAAAATAGTTTCTATTTTACACGCAGAAATTAACTTTTGTTAGGTTATGAATTGAAAAATTTATGAATTTTTTGTTAAAAAATTCAATCTTTTAAGAAATAAAAGCTATCATTGGATGTTGTGCATTTTCAAAACAAATCTACCGCACTCCATCGTGTTTAACATTCACAAGTGTTCAAATGAGCACTTATTACATATTTATGTGTATAGTTGAAATGGCTTCATATGCCAAAAATGTGCTCTTTTGCTAGGCATTACGAAAGGCGATCGGAACGCCCTCTCGGGATGAAAACCGCGACGATTTACTGAGGCGAAACGGGAATATGATGAATGAGGTTGGATAATGGAACACTATATTCGACTCGCTGCAGGGGGATCTTAGCTGCATTCAGGATTTTGTTTCACCCCGACGACGAAGGGTTTTTTGTTGGGAAATTTCTTTCGCCTCAACTGTTTGAACGTATGTTTGGGTTGTGGATTTACAGACCGCGCTAAGCTTCTGACTATGTTGATGGAGAATGGTGGTCGTTCGAATGGAAGCAATAATATAGCTTTAATAAAAACAGGTATGAAATTTTCTGCCGGAATAAGGTGTACCAAAAAGGAGCAAGGGAGAGAAACGCAAAACAGCAGGAAACGATAGCAAGCGCGAAAACTGAAGAAAAAAAAATCAGCTGAAGGAGAAAGCGCTCTCGCTGAGACGCGAGTAGTGGCACGGAAACAGGTAATAAATTAAACCATATGTGGGGGAACAGAATTTGCTGCAAATGGTGGAAACTGAGCTGCCGAACTTTAAAGCAAACGCATGGGAAGCCATTTTGCCCCCTTGCGAAGCAATTCTTCATCGCGAAAATTGCAGAAATGGATCGGAAGCCTCGGTAAGAAGGAAAACAAACACGAACAAATAAAGGGAGCGCTGGCTTGGGACCACCAGGATCAATGTTTCGCTAAGAAGTGTTAAAGAAATCTCGTAAATATCGGCTAGAAAAGTTGGCACATGGTAAAAAGAATGGAGGCCAAAATAACAAAAAAAGGGAAAAAAATAGTCACACCAACAGTCAGCGAAGAACGTACATGTGTACACTGTGCAGTCTTATCCGCTTGCCTGCTACGGAAACAATCGCTAGAGCCGAAAAGAAACGGAAGTTTGTTTCACGCTGTTTTCGCGGCGTTTTTTTCTTTCTTAACGCGATAAATGTTCTCCCCAATGCAAGTTCGTCGAAGAAAGAAGTGTGCTTTAAAACTGGAAAGGAAACCGAAGAGAAAGGCGAAGTGCAGAGCAAGCATAACAAAGCCAAAGGGGCAATAAAAGACAGAGGAACCAAAACAAAAGAACAACCAATAGTAAACTGTAAAACCGAAGGAGACAAATCATTCACGAACGGTTCGAAGTCACACAAAAGTTTTCCACCACTGCCCGTCGCATTGTTCTAGGGGTTGTACAAAGAGAGGTGATACGGCGAGACTCTAAAGCGTTTAGCGTTTCGGGAGTTTGGTCGTGCTCTCGCGCTTCGCACCGGTTTCCGTTGCGTTGCGTGAAAATTGATTAGTTGAGTTTTTCGTCCAGACCCCGAACTGTTTGCACAAAGCGCGACCGCAGCGGATGTTGCCGAAGCGAGTTCGAACCGTTCGCGATGGGTCGGTGTGGAGACAGGTGGACGGGTGGAGGCGGTTGTAATGGAGGCAACTTACCGACGCAAGGATTATGGTTAACAACGCTAAATATTTTATCACATCTGCGCTTCATGTGATTATTCGGGCAGATGCAGCCGAACATCGGCGATAATCGCAGATTAGTCCACGCCTCGTAGCACAAATCCCTGTTGAATACAATACACAGACACAAGCACACAAACACATGGAGTGTAATTAAGAAACACGGTTGAGTGAACGCCGAACGCCGGGTTCGCCGGGGGTTTGTTATCCGTCTGCGGTTCCCGGGTTGAGCAGATTCTGTGTTTTTTTTTCTGGTTTGGTTTGGTTTGCTCATTCCCTCTCGGTGACGGCAAGATTTCTGCGTGGTTGTTCGCAGCACAAACGTGTTGCGTTGGTGCACGTCTTTCACACGGAACCGGTGCAAGGTTTATGAAAGAGCGGGAAGTAGAGGGAAACACTGCTAGTTGGGATTGAACGGCTTGAAGTTCAAATTGATGCCATAATAACATTTCAAGAACTTGAAGGAATTCTGTGAGTGACATCGTGTAATCGATGATCGTATGCCGTAAATTTACTTGTACATATTGCTTGCATGTTCATTGTTTTTGACATTTTATGGCACTGTTTGTACACTGTAATAGTTAATGCTGTATTTAACGATTATGGATCAAGTTAATCTTCAGTTTTTGAAGAAATGTTTGTAAAATGTACACTGGAATATGAATTCCTACAAAAAAAAACAGGGAAATTGACAAAAATTCCTAGACGCCTTTATTATAATAATGGTAACGATAAGAAAATGCATAAAAAAACGACATCATTATCTACATTGAGTCTACTTATGGAATCAACCAAACGATAAACATATAAATAGACATTTTGGATATTCTGAACAACTT
>KB672813.1:1093631-1107323 GCA_000349145.1 Anopheles dirus | reverse complement strand
ACACACACACATGTGCACGGTCATGCCGAAACGCTCCTCTTGTTTCAAGAAGGATACCGTCACGAACCATCGAGGTATCGGCTGTGTTTGTTTGCGCCTTGAAACGCTCGTTCAAAAATCGCACAAGCGAGCCAACACGGACACGGGCGAACAAAAGCGGAAAAGCTCAACCCCCTACCCTCCCCATCGGTGCCCCGAGCGACCGGCGGCGGTATTGAATTCTGATTTGCATAATGTTTGCCACACCGGGGAGCGCTCGCTGCGGCGACTGACGACTGACACATGTTTTCGGTTTTGCCGAACCGATCGTCTCTGAGGGAGATTTTACGAGCCCCGACCGATCGATCTGCCGCGTATCGTGTCTGGTCTGGCCTCCGACGGATGAACCCCCGGTGGAATTGGTGCTCCCCTCGCGGGCACTAAGATGAGTGTCTGAGACACTGCATGCGCTCGATCGTTTGGGAATATCCAGTGATATTAAAGATGGTTAGCAGCCGTGCTAGCACCATCGAAACGTTCGCCCGATTCTCGGATCCCAAACACACACACACAGACGCAAGTGCCAATCGCAACCCTCTCGGCCGAGCGAAGTGCTTCGGAGCAAGTTCGAGGATGCCCCTTGCGGTGCATCCGGGTAGCCGTGCAACAACGTGTCTTCTTCGGAACGGAACGGTCGTACGAGTGCATGTGCTGCACGGCATACGGTGCTCCAAGTTGCACGACACGGTCCTCGTCTGGAATCGAATCACTTGAAGCACCAGAAGATCTTATTGGGTGGGTTTCGTTTTCTTTTTTTACCCATCATATTCGTTGCTATTGTTGTTGTGTGTGCGTGTGTGTGTGTCGTGCAATTGGCTTAACAATGCGATGCAGTCGAGTGTGGTCAGATAAGGGTTAGATAAATATGACCTCCCATTTTTGCAACATCGAAGCCACTAGGAGAAGCGTTGAATGCTTTGAATGCTATAAGAGCGAGGCGCATTGCACTGGAATGATTTTATGGCACAATTTTTATGTCCGCTTCGGCGCTCGTGCTTCTTTTTATTGTTTGCTAAACTAGGTTGGCCTCTCCCGCCGTTGAAAAATTCCGTTTGGGGTGTTAAGCGTACTAAATTTTTATATGCAAACGTAAATATCGTTAGCTAGCTTAATCATGTTTCGTTTTTGAACGTGATTGAGACAGGAATGATCTTCGATGGATCGTTTTTTGAGAGCTTTTTTAACAAATGAATCTTCTTCTTCATTTTTGGTGTATTATCCAGAATTTGGTTCAGCTTCTTATCATATTGAAATGGTTTAATATTTAATATTTATTTAATTTATTCCATATCATACGTATTATTGACTCCAGAATTAGGGACATTGTAAGTCACTAGAAATAAGTGAGATGAAGAAATATTTGTTTGAACCCTGTTGAGTTCAGCAAAAATACTGCTATGGCCCTTTTCTCAATATCTTTCTCAAATCAGCAGCGCAAAGCAAGCAAAACTGCCCCCCATGATGAAAGCCCTATGAACCGAATGGTGTGTTTTTCACCCATTCACCCCGTGTTCGGTTTCCGCTTTCCCTGTGGCCGATTATTTTCAAACAATAAAATCCTCCCCATATCATTCCGGGCCAAGCGGATGCCTGGGTGGTTGCCGTGGCATTCTTTCGCTGCACGCTGTGCGCTGCGGAAGGAATCGAAAAATGCACTTCCGGCCGCTTTGGTACGAACATTTTTCCCGTACAACCGGCACCGGACGGGAAACATTCTCCCGAAGCACACACACACACACACACACACAAAGGCGGTTTCTAACACCGGTGCATTCCGGGGCGCGCCGGGCACAATACCTGTGCGAAATGCAAACGCCATACCGTGCCGATTTCTGTTTTTGTCTTCGACATTCGCCCTCGCCTTCGGTTTTTATTATTATTCTGAGCGCGCTGCCTGCAGCAAACCCCTCGGGGCAGCTGTTATTTGCAATAAATTTCTGCTTGAAGTAATTTACTATGCAATCTGTTCACTAGTCACCGCCATCCGGTGATGGGTGTGTGTGTGTGTCTGCTTGTGTGTGTGTGGTTGTGATGTTTACCGGGTCGAGTCCTTTCACTGTGGCGTTTTTCTTCAAAACGGTTATCCTTTTCATGGCTTGCTGGATGGACGAACGTCTGTACGGAGAATCTCTTAGCAAGCGCTTTTTTTTACGACCGCTACATGCGGTCAAGATGGACGCTTATGGGTTCTTTGAGTGCGAGGGGTTGTGACAGGGGACGAGATGAGAGCACACAGTGAGCGAAAAGCAGGAACCAAAAAAAAAAACAACCCGCCCAAACAACAAACCGGACATCATTGGCTTGGGTGGTTCAGACGGAAATCACTCGCCTGCAGAAAGAAAAGGGCTGCCCAGAACAAAGCGCCCGTTTGCAACGGCTCCCTTCCGAAAGCGAGGCCGATTTCGCTTGATAATAGCAAAATGCCTGCGAGACACTCGACAATGACGGGTGAGGCTTTGGCTTTGACGGTCGGCGTGGGTGGACGATAATAGAAACATAAAAGTAATCACATAACGAAAGCGGAATCTGCTTAAGCTCGATTAAACGTGGCCAGCGCCGCGTGCGGCTGCGGGCAGAGCGAGACGGAGCGAGCTCCCGGTTTGACAGATAGCGCTAGGGGCGGCGGGACAGTAAAATAACAATAAGTGCCACATAACCGAGGCGAACAAAAGATGCTCATATGCGTGGAGGCTTCCGCTTGTAACGGTTTGAGACAATCGCTATTGTTTTCCAGCCGGCTTCGGATGTTATGCTTCGGAGGCTTATCGTCGTTTTGATGTTCATTTGACGAGTGCTGCATTGATATAGGCTTCGGATAGACTTATGACTTGCAGCGGTTTATACACGCTGTATAGGTGGAAGATGCCTTCTGGTGTCTTCAATTTGCCTCTGGGGGAAGTAAGCATTCGCTAATGGCCTACATTTTCTACGAATTTGATAAAGAAACAGCAAACAATAGATAATTCTCGGTATATTTATGGGTATCCTTCAAGATTCAACTAAGCACCTGAGCTTTTCGCGTACTGATAGGCCCATAATAGCTATTTTTATGCGATATATAATGGAAAATCCTACTGTTTGTATAATAATTTCTAACAAATAGACCAGTGGCTCAATACATTATTAACCAAGAGATAGAATAGAGGAAATAAATAGACTTAAATTGTAGCTTACTCTTGTGAGTTTTGGGAAACTTAAAATACTTAAAATACCAAGAGGCCAAATACGCTTCTGCAAATTAGCTAACTTATTCTCATTATCCCCCGAATTAGTCCTTCCAATAGGAACGAATCCTTTTTTTTTAAAGAAAAACAAATATGACCCTGGTGTGAAAATCCCGTTTCAACCCATCTCGGAAAGCGAGCACCTCACGCTCGCGCTGCAGCATACGGTCGGGATGTGCGCTTTGTGCGCCGGTTGGGCAGGATTCCCAACCAATAAAACTGCACTTTCGAAGTGCACAGTTAAATGGGAAGCGAAGCACGATTGAAGCGCACGGGCAATAAAAGCTTTTGCGCGGGCGCACTCTTAACAGACGCCGCGTACGTGCCCGGTCGCACCGTTACTGGGCCATTTCTTTCACAGCCGCGTCACATCTCGCCATCGACGCCGGTCGTCTTCTGAATGAAAATTCTGTCAGTACGCGTGACCGCGTCGGTTGCGGACGCGGAAGTGTATTGAGTCCCGGCCCCACGTACCCGGTTTTGGACGCTAATGCCACGGTCCGGGACACCACGTGAGCTCCCCGGAGGGTGGCGTGCAATAAACGGGACTCATTGACACATTGTGTTGAGAAAATTTGTCCCGAATTCAACGGCGTGAGCTGGAAATGTGGTTTTTTCATTCGTTCGGGTTTCGTTTGCGGGACTAAAATGAAGTGCCATTTTAACATTTTGTTCACTGCCGCCGGACGACGTGTGGGGCTAATTATTTTCTTCCCACGTTTACATGGTTCAGTGGTAGAAAAAATAGCAGGTTTTGTTTAACTTTTTCGAATAAAAGTTTCACTCTTTGTTCGAAGCTAAACGACAACGCAAACGGTGCCTAGGAATGAAGATTTCTTTTCAGCGCACTCTTATGTCAGCCTGCCTGTAGCGTTTCGATTTCGGCGTACGAATGCTCCGGGTTCGTGGGGACGTGATTTGAATTTGTTCCGCCCCGTGTCTTGGTGGATTCCGCTTGCTTAACGCATGTGAGGCGGAGAGTCTGTACTCGCGCGCCGTGCACGGGTGTGCGATAAATTGGTGGAAAAACATTGTGCTGCCGGCACAGAAGATTGCTCTCGGCACATAAACACCGGCAGCTTCATGCAGTGGCCGTGGCTTTGTCAGGCCACACTCGCTGGCACAGTAAGAGGATACATTTTCAATTCAAATAAAGTAATTCGGTGGGCTCGGTAATAGCGAGTGGGCATATGGTTTTCGCATGAGCAACATGTAATGTACTTAGTTTTTTTTTTAGCTGGGCGGTATTTATTATTCTCCCAAATTGACGCCTAATAAAGAAGACTTTAAGACTGACGGATGTGGCGCACTTTTGTTAAGTAAATTTAATCAATCGAATTGCATGAGTAGATCGTATACAATCCGAATGGGCATTTGTGGAATGCGAATGCGAATTGAGAACAAAAATGTGCATTTTTTCAGTATTCAATTTTATAACGTTTGTTCAATTTAATCCGAAATGCTCGTTCAAAAAAGTTAGGCTTGAATTTTTACGAATTAAAAATATTAGCTTATAATGTGAAACTGATTTGTAGAGAAAATGTTGAATTAAGAACTCTGAATAAGTAAGTCTTTTAGGACAGAAAAAAAATAAAACAAGAAGGATACAAAGGAACAAATCAGATTGTGCTCGGCATGGGTTACATATCATTCGGTGGGAACAGAACTAACTCAGTTCATATCGAGTCCCAACAGTTCAAATTTTGAAAGTTTTCTCCCGACCCTGTCTGGGAACCTTCGCATACCTTTGCCACGCAAGACATTCTCGATCAAATATAGTTATCCTACACCTTCTGCTCTCGAGCGGCGTAACTTTTGCTTCTCACGGATGTTTCCGAAAAAAAAAAAATAATCCCCGAACGGAAAGGCTCTATCCACCCTGCTACGCCTGCCGCACTTATCGGCGTGAACTTTTCATATCAGCCCGGGGATAACATGCACGGTTCACCGGGTTGTTACAGCACCGGTAGAACACACTCACACATTTGCACAAAAAAACACAAACTTTCACGCCACCCTGTTGATCCGGGGACGATCCTTGTAAAACTGTGTAATTTCGCTCACCGATCGAATCGGAAGATAGCGCGCACCGAGACGATCGTCTATCGGGAGATTCGAAACGCCTGAAAGGATGGAAGACTCCGTTACACAATTTTTGGTGCTCTTTTTCACCATCCGCGTTCTGTGTGTGTGTGTGTTTTTTTACCTCTGTTGCTCGCTTCTCTTCAGCCAACTTTATTTCAACCCTACCGAAAACCTTCTGATGTAGACCATCGTCAAAGCCATAATACGCTGTCATGTTCAGTCAACTCGTCAGTCAGCTGCTGGGATGAGCCGCCGGAGCGCACGGGACCCGGTCTGCCCGACTTGCCACGGCGCTTTCCGCACCAAATGTGGAACTTTTGTCTGTGTATGTGTGTGTGTGTGTGTGCTCATAAATAAATTTTGCCGCCAGGAATCCATCTTTCGACTCGGCGCTGTACCATCTTCACCCTTAAATGTGCGGAACACGGCGAGGAAATTGTACGTTACCTGCACATCCGGCGCTCGGGATGGGTTTTGCTACTTTGTACGGGGAAGCGCATTGGCGTGCGCGGTGAGACTGAGGGATTATTTTTTGTTGCTCGGGGGATAAATATTTTTAAAGCTTGCTGGGCTGCTGGGCGCTATCCAGTGGCCGTAATTACGTGGCGCTAGTGAGGCGATAAATCCCACCGACGCTGGGTGAATATTGCTAGACAAAATATTTATAAGGATTTGGAGATTGAAATTGAAAATTGAAGCATCCGTCGAGACCGTGAGGAGCGACTTAAAACTTTTATGTGCTGTACGATAATGGAGTGAATAGACAGCAGCGGGCTCTTGAGGAGCTGTTTCATAACAAATGCGAACAGAGACGTTCAAAAATTGATTATAATTTTTGGAGAAAAAAAAACCTATTGTGTACTTGGATCGTTAAAATATCGACTCATTTAATAACTTAGGTTTTTTTTTCGCTTCCACTGAGTTATTTCTGTTTAAATTTTACATGTTCTGCATGAACCACAACTACCAACAAGCTTAGCCTCTTGAGACCTTATTCCAGATGCATGCAAAAAGCTTATATACGCAGTTATTTTTTGCTTCGACAGTGGTGCAAGCGCATAACTGAACAACTTCGATCTTGACTCGGTCGCGGGTGACTCTTTCCAGTTTGTTAAGGTAGAGCCTTCGCGTGCTGTTCAAGCAGCAAACCTCACACAACCGATGGCAGTACACAACGCACCATGGAAAGCAACCACGCGTACCGAAACTGCCGCTCGGCACACTAAAGCACATTTTCATTCCTTTAATGAGGTAGTCGAAAGTGAGTTACTGCTTTCATCTGTTGACTGTCGCTTGATGAAGGCTTACCAGGTTCTCTCCTCAACAAGAGCAGAGAGATGGTTTTTAATGCAAAGCACTCTCTTCAGCCGATTACTTAAGCCTTGAGCATTCTAGAGGATGGAATGCATCGAATCCGGGTTTATGGAGGGATTGATGGTATGCACGTATATGCGAGTTACTTGAAACAAGTGTCTAATAGTCGTTGAGATTTTTGCTAACGGTTAAACTGGTGGAGAATTTTTTAACAACTTGTGATTCACAGAGTTATTCAAGGTATGGATGAGTTTAGATAAATAGAAAATTTTGAATATCACTCAAACACATATGCAAGTAAAGTTAAAAAAGATGTTTTTCCCTCCCACTGTTTGGCTTCCCGTGCCTGAAACGGAACGATATTTCGATGTAAAATGTTGCACTCACGCTCACACTCACACGCACACACAAACACAAGTTAGCAAAACTTACCTTTCTTCGAGACGAAACCGCAGGGATGATCGAACAGGAAATCCCGAAAATAATTACAGTCCGGATCGATGCCCGGCTCCTTGCACAGACAGGTGGGCCGGAAAAATGGGAACGCCTGCAGCGTCCGGAGGGCGGCCTGGCACTTCGTTACGGTCACCGTGCTGCAGGCAACTGCGGGCGAGAGGAAACCGAATGAAAACAGAACGACATTAGACGAAGAAGAAGAAAAAAAGCGATGGAAAACCACTAGAAACGAAAATGAATGCAGCAAAAACAGAAATTATAGTCGATGATCGGGGAGAGGGGCAACACAAAAAAGGGATAACGGGTCAGTTTTGTTATTTAATGAATTTCCCACGTCTTAAGCAGTCATTATATTTTCTTTTCGGGTGTGTTTTTTTTCTCTCTCTTCTTTCTATTCTCCAGGTTGCGGTTGTTTCCCGGGGTTTTGACGGCGAACCCCGCAGGGGAATAATTCAACCGAGCTGTGCGGCTGGAAAACCATGGAGGTTGTAACAAATTTTGGATGGTATGGATTAAGTGAAAACCTTGCGCGTTTCCATACCCGACCAACGCAGGCGAATGATTTGAACGAAGGGGGGGAGGTGAACTTGTGTTTTCACTTTCTTTTCTTCCGTACCGAAATCATCCCTTTCTGTGTTCTCTCTCTCTCTCTCTCTCTCTCTCTGTGTGTGTGTTTGCACTTTTTCTTTTCTTCGTGGGTTTTCCGCCAGCCCCGGAAATCACTTTCTCCAACTTCTTGAAAAAAAGGGGCGGTTGGCCCTTTTTATTGACCCGTGGCTATTTTTCGTTCGCCTTTTGTTTTTTTTTCTCTCGGTTCTCTTTCTTTTTTTCGCCTATCCTCCCACAAACGCGTCCCGAAAAGTGTCAATGAATTTTTATGAGAACATTCAGCCGGAACAGCGGAACGGAACGGAGGGAACGGAACGGCACGGTCTCGCTCACAGCTTGGGTTCGGATTTTTGTGGTTTACCTTGGTGCCTTGGGCACAGGTGGTGGAAAATGAAAATTTAATTCCTATTAAAAGCACTCCCGGTCCGCAAGCTGTCCGGGATCGGAAAAGGTATTTGAGTAAGGAAAGTCCGTGCTAAGAGCAGCAGCAGCAGCAACAGCAACAAAAAATACACACACACAGAAAGGAAACACCAACTTAGAAACAGCTTGGCTTATTTTATCAATTACCGTAGCGATGAGGTATCAGCTTGGGCTAGCTGCTCGCTAAAAGCGGACGCTGCTCGGTCCGTTCTCATCGAGCATCTTTAATCAATTTGTGATAAAGATATACAAATGCACTTTACTTACTCGCTCCCCGCCACCGCCAGGACGAAGCGAGATGCACATTCAGCACAGGCGAATGCCTTCTTGCCTTTAATTCGCGGAGAAACTCGGGCACTTCCTACCTTGGCCCGGACACTGGAGTTCAATAAAAGAGTTTGAATAATTTATAAACCTTCGCAGCGTTCGCAGCAGCCCTGCCATCACGTCAGACCGGCCGGACCATCTATCTTTCATGGTGGCCGGGTTTGGCCAAGTCTCGTCTCCAATTTATGTCGCTTTTTCTACGATGTCGAGCATAAAATTGGGCATCCGGTTCCGGTCGCGGATAGCTTCGGCCATCTTTGCGGGTTTTTTTGTGATGTGTTGCTGCTCACCGACAGTGTAGCGCATTTGTTCAGTAGTACTTGAGGATTTGGGTTAACATTCTATGTATCGTTTTGAGTTAACTTGTAGCTAGGTAGGGCCTGCAATTATTATCTTTTCAGAAAAATGTTGTTCATTTTTCTACTCAACTATTCAACTTTACTTTACACATCGTGTAGGCTGCATTTAAACAATATTTTAATAGATTTCAAATACAATTTTCCAAGCTTTTAGAGGCAAAATAAAAACTGCCCCTGGACGAACACAACGCACTGTAGCTCCAGCGAGCTAGTTTCCATAATATTTCCATTTCACCTTGAGCGGACAAAAAAAAATGTGCAAAGGCAGCAACATTTACAACCATCTTCTTCAGCGTTTGTGGAGGGAAAAGAAGTCAATCATGAATGCGAGATAAAGCAACTGTCGTATGCAAAAACTGCTCGTGATTGGAAACTTTGTCCAAGGTCTTGATTAGTTTCGTTAGTTATTCAAATGAAAAATGCATCTTTAATTGTAGACAGTTGGGTTTTTTTTCTTCGGAATAATATTAAACAGTTCTTTCATATGTATTCTGCTCCAACACACATCGCATTCGTTCGAAGCAGTTCGACTCGCACGAAAACGATCAATACAAGTCGGTATACTGAAAAGGACACCCACAAATAAGCCATATCATGCGGCACATGTTGGGCAACTCAAACAGGTAATACGATTTGAAATTCATATTAAGGGGGAGAGAAAAAAATCGTAAAACTCGCATGATTGCTGTCATCTTAACCCAACATATTCTATTTCTCACAGCCAACGGAAACGGCGAAAAAGCCCAAGTCACTTAATCAACCCACTCCCCGCACCAATGGCAGGATGAAAAATGATATTTATATCCTTTTCTGTTCCAAAATTTCATAACGCCATCGTCGCCGTTCCCATAGCTGGGCGGTTCTTTTTCTTCCACTGCCACGTATCCCATCAACATTAAATTACGAGCGTGCAAAATTAAGGATCACAATCACCGGTGACCAGGCAAATGGAGAAGTCCGCCGACCGATCGGGTTCGCCCCCGTTCACCGGCTCATTGCGTCGACTCCACCCCCCTTCTCCCCATCTCGCCACGTGGTGTCCGCACCGGGAACTGGGACGCCATCTACATAACAAAAAAGCATAGAAAAGAAATAAAATAACGGACTGACCTTTAGCGGGTGCGAGCACACTCCGAGAGGTTAGGAGTCGTGCGAAACAAAGCAACAAAAACAAAATCGAAAGAGGAACGGAAAACAGAGTACCGCAAGGGACACATGATGGAACCATTTTTCACTCGATTCACCGCGTGCGGCGGCCATGTCTTGATTTTCCCACCACCACGGGCGAGAAGGCAATTATCGGCCGATAATAAATTATTTACAAGCCGTATTTATGTGCTGCGAGAGTGGGAGAACATCGTGTGTTTTTGTGTGCGTGTGTGAGTGTTGGTGTTGGTGGGATACCTGATGTGCGCACCTGTATGCGGGCTAAGAACTTGTGTGTAGGTGAGAGGGTTTCAGTTTATATTTCCAAAAATGATTGAATTGCAATGGCGAAAACTTGAAGAAAACCCGCGATCCCAAAACATGTTTATATTTGCTTGAAAGGGATCATTTAAACACTTATGACAAAAGAATAAATTTAGTTTAACATGAACATAAAGGATTTGCATAATCGAATGTCACTAAGTTGTGTAATTTTTAATACATGACACTAATCGATAAATTCACCATTATTTTAAATTAGTCTAGCAATGTACCTAACAGAAGGTAAGCGTTTGTTTGCCTTGTCCGATATGGTACACTTGTTTTTTTTTAATAATTTTGTTAATATTATTGAATAAATATATAAATTGAAAATGCTTGTTAAAAGATATTCAAAAATGGTTTACAATCTTTAATTGGATAAATGAAAATTATATGAAGCTTCGAACAAAACATTTGAACCAAACATTGTCGAAACGTTCAATTGCAGCAACTAACTTGCGCTCGATAGTTATTCCCACCGTTGGCACAAAATCCTACTCCACGCATACTTGGATTCGCTAGCGCTCCAAGCTTTTTTTTCTATTCTCCTCCTTTAATATACCCAACATCGTTCACGCTCAGCGATGCGAAGCAGGCGACGAGGTGTAGCATATCTTATTACGACGTTTTACTTAAGTTTCTTCCATTCACTGCCTCCTTGGCCTGCCCCTCTCCCCCGATATCGTGCACCGTTAAACCTGCAGAAAGACCTGCCGAGAGCGAAGCGAAAATGTATTCCAACCTGGTCAATGTTTCATTTTCGTTGAGCTTTTTTTAGCTTTTTTTTGTCAGCTCCCTGTGGTTCCTCTGGAGGGGAGAAATGTGTTAGTGTGTGAGCAACCATTTTCCACTGCGAAAGAGACAGCAATAGAGCGCGCGAGAGAGAGAGAGAGAGGGAATGGAGGGGCGCTCTTGAATTCTTTAGTAGTGGCGTTAGTTTCATAAGCGAACATTAACTTCGCCTTTGGCAGCCGGTGAGGCAGGGCGCTTTCGAGGTTTAGCGTGAAAGCTAAGGAAGCAGCGGCGGTGTAATTATACTTTCACGATTTCGTCGATTTTCCTTCCTTTCGTGACGTTTCAAGGTATGAATCGACCGGTGGCGAATGCTCCGCCATTCGGCCGTTCTGAGCGTCTTCGCTTCGCAGGTCCGGATCCTGCTGGCTGCGGGCTCCTCTGCTCGGTCGCTTGCTTTTTTGCGGTTTATCGGTTCGCAAAATCTACAACTGGAACCGTTACAAGCTTCCTGCTGACGCTAGCGTGCCGGGGTGGATTCCTTGATGCCACTGGAAATGGTTGTTTCCTCAGCCGAAGCAATGTACTTTGTACACGGCGGAAGTCTTCTAGCAACAGTCCGACGCGCTCGAGACCATTGATTCTTTTTTTGATTTAGACTTATTCCCTGTTTTTACTACCGTTCTTACAAGGCTTTTTTGTGGTGGTAGTGGTGGTAGTGGTTAGCCACCATAGGCCGGGCGATCAACCATAACGATAGCGGTGGTAATTTGCATGGATTTCGGATGGATCACCGACTTACCAACACAACAAAGCGCATGAAGGAGGGAATGTTTCCACACTAACACAAGCGTGCTGGTAGTATTGATTAGCTGTGGTTTAGAAGTAGAGCGAGCAGGCAGCCGGTTGTCATTCGACTCGAATATGTATACATTTATGCTGCGTGCACATGGATTCGGTAGAGATAGCATTATTTGAAATAGTTTCCTCTCTAAACAAGCTAGTTTGTGAGCCTCAAGATAAGGTACCTCATAGCTTTATAATCAAACAATTCTACTGCACAAACCACTCACCACTTGACCAGCTCTGTTCTTGATGTTCATTACGCACAATTTTCGAATGAATAAAGTACAATCAAATGAATATTAAAATTAATACACACACTTAAATCTCTTCACACCGAGGAAAGCAACGCCATGGGTACATTTTTCTGCCACCATCACTGACCTGCCTAATCGGTATCATTAATTTCAACCTGACCCGTGAATTAACCCTTTTCAAATCAACCCATTCTGCCCTCGCCCCACCCCCTGTCAGGATCAGAGGTGAGCGTGCGAGCGAGAGAGCGAGCTGTGCAGTTCCTGACACGAGTAATCCGATTGCCGATATTGACTCGCATTAAGTACTTCCACCGAAAAATTACCCCACAAAAGCACGCTCATAAACTCACACCAGGCAGGCCTGACCTTCTTGTTAGGTGGTTTCATTTGCAGGCTTTTCCACCCGGGGCGGAAGGCCCCACCATGCTGCCTGTAAAGGTGGAAGTGGGCATGGGTAATGGTCTGACACGGCAGGAAATGCGAGTAGCCTGGGCGAGAGCCATTAAAACGCTCCGGAGAAAAGCTGTAAAATTGTGAAACGCAGCATCCCGGTGCGCTGAAAGGCTAGCCAAGCCAAGCTCGAGCCAAACTGGTCTTCGGACGCACAATCTGTGCGTCTCATCGTTTTTTGAGGAGTGGTTTTAAGGGAGGAAGCATAGAGGAGCAATTTGTCTTGTCTTGTGATTTGGAAAATATTCAGAAGACTCAATATAGGTAAACGTTTTGGCAATTAATAAACTGAATGATGAAAATTCCTAGTGCTCCTAAGAAACTTGATGGGTAGATTGCTTATCTGATATTTGAGAGTGTTATGATCCTGAGCTCTTGCATTCTGAACTTGACTTGGGAACACCATAAAGAATTTTTCAAATTGCAAGTGGTAAGAAAACTGTGTTGAGCTTCTGAATTCCCTCAATTCAATATATAAGAGAGTTGGCTGGTTGAATTAATAGAAATTTAATTTTAACGAGCGTTGGAAAATGAAAATAATAAGCTGAAAGCCAATTCCGAAAACCTGAAACTCTGAAGAGTGCTTAGCCTTAATCTCGTACAAGTTTCAGTCAGAAGACTTCGTCCGACTTCGTACCAAACCAAAACTCTGATCAATCATACGGACCTCCATTTCCAACCCGCTTTTGAAATAACCAATACATTTTTATCCCAAGGAAACGTTTTTAATTTAAAGTATAAAACCATCCCTTTAGTTCCAGTGACTGCTTAATCCGCAAAACATCCGTTTCCAATGCCATCCATCAACGGAAGAAATAAATGCAAATGGAGGCGCTTAAACCGGACCATCTACCGGGAGCAGGAAAAAAAAGCACAACTTCACCTAGCCAGTCCGGACAGCTGCTGAGACATAAAAAACTCAGGTACGCTGTGTCCATCGTGCCAGCCATTAAACACGCCAGCACGTAAGTACGGGTGTCTAGCGTCGGATCCGCCCGCTCGTAAGACGCTTCTTCGTGTTGTGCGCGGGCTTTTAGAACAATGACTTCCGGGTAGCGAGACACACGCACAAATGAGTGGCAACACAAGAAGCGAGAGAGAAAAAAA
>KB672813.1:1052890-1093621 GCA_000349145.1 Anopheles dirus | reverse complement strand
TAGAGAGAGAGAGAGAGAGAGAGAGAGAGAGAGAGAGAGAGAGGGAATGGGAGGGTGCTCTTGAATGCTTTAGTAGTGGCGTTAGTTTCATAAGCGAACATTAACTTCGCCTTTGGCAGCCGGTGAGGCAGGGCGCTTTCGAGGTTTAGCGTGAAAGCTAAGGAAGCAGCGGCGGTGTAATTATACTTTCACGATTTCGTCGATTTTCCTTCCTTTCGTGACGTTTCAAGGTAAGAATCGACCGGTGGCGAATGCTCCGCCATTCGGCCGTTCTGAGCGTCTTCGCTTCGCAGGTCCGGATCCTGCTGGCTGCGGGCTCCTCTGCTCGGTCGCTTGCTTTTTTGCGGTTTATCGGTTCGCAAAATCTACAACTGGAACCGTTACAAGCTTCCTGCTGACGCTAGCGTGCCGGGGTGGATTCCTTGATGCCACTGGAAATGGTTGTTTCCTTAGCCGAAGCAATGTACTTTGTACACGGCGGAAGTCTTCTAGCAACAGTCCGACGCGCTCGAGACCATTGATTCTTTTTTTTGATTTAGCCTTATTCCCTGTTTTTACTACCGTTCTTACAAGGCTTTTTTGTGGTGGTAGTGGTGGTAGTGGTTAGCCACCATAGGCCGGGCGATCAACCATAACGATAGCGGTGGTAATTTGCATGGATTTCGGATGGATCACCGACTTACCAACACAACAAAGCGCATGAAGGAGGGAATGTTTCCACACCAACACAAGCGTGCTGGTAGTATTGATTAGCTGTGGTTTAGAAGTAGAGCGAGCAGGCAGCCGGTTGTCATTCGACTCGAATATGTATACATTTATGCTGCGTGCACATGGATTCGGTAGAGATAGCATTATTTGAAATAGTTTCCTCTCTAAACAAGCTAGTTTGTGAGCCTCAAGATAAGGTACCTCATAGCTTTATAATCAAACAATTCTACTGCACAAACCACTCACCGCTTAACCAGCTCTGTCCTTGATGTTCATTACGCACAATTTTCGAATGAATAAAGTACAATCAAATGAATATTAAAATTAATACACACACTTAAATCTCTTCACACCGAGGAAAGCAACGCCATGGGTACATTTTTCTGCCACCATCACTGACCTGCCTAATCGGTATCATTAATTTCAACCTGACCCGTGAATTAACCCTTTTCAAAGTAACCCATTCTGCCCTCGTCCCACCCCCTGTCAGGATCAGAGGTGAGCGTGCGAGCGAGAGAGCGAGCTGTGCAGTTCCTGACACGAGTAATCCGATTGCCGATATTGACTCGCATTAAGTACTTCCACCGAAAAATTACCCCACAAAAGCACGCTCATAAACTCACACCAGGCCGGCCTGACCTTCTTGTTAGGTGGTTTCATTTGCAGGCTTTTCCACCCGGGGCGGAAGGCCCCACCATGCTGCCTGTAAAGGTGGAAGTGGGCATGGGTAATGGTCTGACACGGCAGGAAATGCGAGTAGCCTGGGCGAGAGCCATTAAAACGCTCCGGAGAAAAGCTGTAAAATTGTGAAACGCAGCATCCCGGTGCGCTGAAAGGCTAGCCAAGCCAAGCTCGAGCCAAACTGGTCTTCGGACGCACAATCTGTGCGTCTCATCGTTTTTTGAGGAGTGGTTTTAAGGGAGGAAGCATAGAGGAGCAATTTGTCTTGTCTTGTGATTTGGAAAATATTCAGAAGACTCAATATAGGTAAACGTTTTGGCAATTAATAAACTGAATGATGAAAATTCCTAGTGCTCCTAAGAAACTTGATGGGTAGATTGCTTATCTGATATTTGAGAGTGTTATGATCCTGAGCTCTTGCATTCTGAACTTGACTTGGGAACACCATAAAGAATTTTTCAAATTGCAAGTGGTAAGAAAACTGTGTTGAGCTTCTGAATTCCCTCAATTCAATATATAAGAGAGTTGGCTGGTTGAATTAATAGAAATTTAATTTTAACGAGCGTTGGAAAATGAAAATAATAAGCTGAAAGCCAATTCCGAAAACCTGAAACTCTGATGAGTGCTTAGCCTTAATCTCGTACAAGTTTCAGTCAGAAGACTTCGTCCGACTTCGTACCAAACCAAAACTCTGATCAATCATACGGACCTCCATTTCCAACCCGCTTTTGTAATAACCAAAGCATTTTTATCCCAAGGAAACGTTTTTAATTTAAAGTATAAAACCATCCCTTTAGTTCCAGTGACTGCTTAATCCGCAAAACATCCGTTTCCAATGCCATCCATCAACGGAAGAAATAAATGCAAATGGAGGCGCTTAAACCGGACCATCTACCGGGAGCAGGAAAAAAAAGCACAACTTCACCTAGCCAGTCCGGACAGCTGCTGAGACATCAAAAACTCAGGTACGCTGTGTCCGTCGTGCCAGCCATTAAACACGCCAGCACGTAAGTACGGGTGTCTAGCGTCGGATCCGCCCGCTCGTAACACGCTTCTTCGTGTTGTGCGCGGGCTTTTAGAACAATGACTTCCGGGTAGCGAGACACACGCACAAATGAGTGGCAACACAAGAAGCGAGAGAGAAAAAAAAACGAAACCCCTAGGAAAAAACGCTCGGAAAGCAATCGTGCCAATGACAAATTGCTATTTACTGCCATTTTCCGGACTTTCCATCGCCGGCCGGCGCCGCGCGAGATGCTGCGATAATGGGACACGTTCTGTGCGCGGAAGGAAACAGGACACGCGGCCGATTATGTGCCCCGTTCCACGGCCGCGACGCGCATTAGCGGGGCGACAGTAGGACGGCCGGAAAACGGACGACGACCAGATGGACGATAATGAATTACGGGAAAGAAATGGTGCGCACGGGCCCGGCCTCCCGCCGCATCCGTCGTCGTTCGTGGGCAACAATAATGAATTTATTTTTGCTCAATTTCGTCCACGGCTAAATGAAGTTCTTCCACTTAATTTTCCCGCTCGCTGATGTGTTTCGGGGGTTTTTAACACCACTTACTGCGCGCCGGGCGCTTTTCACTTTCCTTTGTTTAATAGGGCCGGGCCAATTTTCTCGCGGCGATGAAAAGCAGCTTTGGTGCCGGTTGTCGAGGGAGAGCGAGCGAGAGAGAAAGAGAGAGATGACGGTGTGTTTAAGGAAGATAAAAAAGCGTACACATGGGCAACGAATTACGCCGTCCACTCGTCCACGACTCATTTCCAATCGCTTTCGCCGGACACGGTGCGGCAGCGGAATCGAAGAGGATGGACGCGAACAGTTGAATGGCGTGATTTGATGGTCTCGAAAGATACTTCGCCTGAGCGTTCGCCGTCGCCGACTTCGCACTACCCTCCACAGCATCCAGCAAAGTCACAGCGAAAGTCTAATGACGTGTAATTCATTGCTTCGAAACCGGGGCACTTAAAACTGAAATCGCTAAGGTTTTTCGCCCACTGCCTGCCTCCTGGGTGGTAGACGAGGCAGACCGAAACCGCAGGAAAATGGTTCGAAAAAGGAAAGCGAACGGACACCGCAGCCAAAACACAACCGAAACCCATCAGCCATCGGTCCATCAAATTGAAGAGAAGCGAACGCACGGAACGGCGGCCGGGATGGAAATGGGAAATGTTCACTGTCCCACACCCACCGTCCGTTTGTGCGCTGCAGGAGCAGATCTTAATTTCCTTAATTGAGAAAGTCAATTTGTGGAGACGTTCGGTGGTGGTGGTGGTGATGGTGATGGTGGCTTGTTCGAAATAAACCGCAATTTTCTCTCGTTACCTCCACGACGTACTTTGCTTCGAAGGACATTTCTACCATGCAGAATCTTTTATCTCGAATATTCTTTACTGCTTGTCCCGTGCGTTTGGACTGTTTCAAAAAAAAGGGGCTGATCTTTTATGCATCAAGGGCCGAATAATAGTTTGGTTTACTTCAATTTTATATATTTTTTAAAAGTAAAATTCATTAATAATATCCAAATTCAAAATATTTGTTTTATTTTAAGCTAAGAACGTGAAAATTCATGAGCTCAACTACTCTTCCACTTGGCAATTCAGACTTCAACAGGCGTGATAAGCTTCCCCAGTCTTTGTTTTCCAATAGAAAATTCTTTGACATATCGTACGCAACTTCAAATAAACTCCCATTGTCAGCGGTTCGCCGCGAGTGAGTTAAATATTTGCCCATTGAATTAGCGTCATAAAGCGACACACAGACCGAGCCGCACATGCTTCCACGGGCGTTGGTGTTTTGAACAGCGTTTACCAAGATTGAAGCCAGCCGGAGATCATCAATCACTTGGTGGGGCGGCTGGCTTGAGATGGCCGGAATTCTTGGAACGTTTCTCGTTTGCCCAGCTCAATCCCGTGCTCAATGACATGACAGGACACGAAAAGTGTCAAGTGTCAGGTTTATCAGCTCCAACCGGTGCTCGTTTGCTTCCACCAAATGGGTGATAGAATGATAGAGAGGAGGAGAAAAAAAGTAAAAGCCATACTGACCAAGGATGTTACGACGCCACGGCGAAGCAATATAAGAGAACCCGCGCAAAAAGAAAATCACCCCGAAACACTAATGAGCAAAAGCGTTTGCCTCTAATGACCGCTTAAGCGTAGCGGCCACTTAAGCGTTCCCCTGCGGAAGCTGAGCGTCGCCAAATGCAAAAGGCGATTATGCGCTTCCCACATCGCGCACGATGGAGAATGTGAATGGGCGCGAGCGCGCGCGCGCGCGTGAAAAAGCTGAACCGAAACTGATTTATCGACCCCGGTGGCTTCTGGAGCCAGGGGACGACGGGCATTAGGGAGCGTGATGCTGCTTCCATCCATCGATACACACGCTGCACGAACGGGAGGCTATCAGGCACCCGTCTGTTGAGCTACCGGAAAATACCGGAAAATGAAGAGATTATGAGCTTTGCGACGATGCCGGGTTCGGTTGGGACCGTATCGGAAACGGGGAAGCTAGTTCGAGCGCTTACAGAGACTGCGAAGAAAGGTGATCACCTCGGCGGGCAAAAACTACTTCTTCGCGTGCAGTCAATCAGGAGTTCGGGAGACAATTATCGACTTATCGCCCTCTCCCCACTTAACGGACTGGCAAATCCGTGGGCTAACGATGTACGCAAACGTTGCGCTGGTCGATGCAACAATGCGCACGAATGATGGATGAGGAAACTGTGCGATATCTTGAGGGACAATCTTCACAAACGATCTGCCTTAAGACGGTTGTAAGCTACTGAAAAGTAGTATCTCTCCGAGGAAAGCTCCAGTCATTATTGTGATACGGACTAAAGCTCGTCTGGCGGCTTCAAAACTTTGAAGATCAAATCTGCGTCTATGTTCGATATTATCGAGGTCTCTTTTTACTGGCCTCAATATTTAGGTAGCTAATGTTAGCAGTCAGCGACGTACATTACGCAACATCATTATCTTTCCAGTATCTTGATAATTCTTCAAGAAGGCCGCTGCTAGTTATGGACATCATCAGGGATTTCATTGACAGATCCCTTCTGACATGTCTTTCAGCACCCAATGTGGAAGACGTAGATCAAAGCATCCATTTTTTTTTTTTCTCGCTCTTCACGCTCCACACAATCCTGATTGCTTTGATGAAGCCTCAGTTGACAATGTCCACACGCTCGCAGGGGGTAAGCCCACAACTCTTGAGCCCCTCATCTCAGGCGATGACAAGCGAACCAAATCCTTTCCGGGTGTTTGGCTCCGAAATACAGCCCGGTCGCCATTGTTACCAGGGCGCGTCGCCCGTCAAACGCATGCAAAACACCTTCTGCATGCACGTAGCCGGGCGCAATTCTTCTCCTCGCACCGGTTGACTCGCATCAAAAGGCCTTTTCTTGTGGAGGCCCCGCACAAGGGCAAAGGGCTGTCTGACATTCCATTCCGAGAAGAATACCGGCGATGAAGGTGAAAGCGACTGCGATCCAAACATTTATTGACATTTTAGCGCCTGAATGCGGCGTTACTTACAGCAAAGGGATTGTCATCGAGGTGCGGCTCCTGCCCACGCCCGTGTCTCTCTATTCTGTTGGTCTAGCCGGATGTGTATTAATAAAATTGTCACTGTCACGTCTGTCGCAATCAATTTCATCTCGCTCACCGCCCGGTTTCTCGAGGGGTCCGGAGTTAGTTTGATTACCCGGAGAGTTCGGAACGTTGGAACGGAAAAACAAATCTGACAGCGGTTCTGGAACGAGCTTGTGCCCGCCAACCGGACGAAGCGACGAATTTCTCCGTATCTGCTGGGAGGGATTCAACGGACGTTCCATCGTTGCCGGACGCAGGATGTATTGGGGTCAATTAATTTCATTTGCTGCACGATCACAATAATTGACAGCAGGTCATGGCGAAAATTGTTCCAAACGGGAAAATACTCTTGAATTTAGGCTGAACTCACTCTGACCAATCCACACTTGCTTATATTGTACGTTATCCAATGTGACTGATTGACGAGGTTTCATCTATAAATACACACATGGTTTGAAAACTGTCCCCGGACGTGGTTGTAGACTGTAAAATTCCTCTCGGAACTCGGACCATAACTGCGCCTCGCAGCGATCCATGGAAAATCAAACCAATCGTTAGTTCGGGGAAAACGGTTGGTTCGTTTCATTTCGGCAGCAACTGCTGCCGGGCCCGCAAATACATATTGGAAACGAGTTCCCTGTCCTGAAGGAACTTGCTCTGCCGCTCTGTGCAGAATCGCTCTGTTCCTCGTTCGCTGTCCCGGTTGATATGCAAATTTATGCTCGTAAAAGTTTTGCGATTGTAGCATATAAATGTCCACCGTGGTGTGAGGGGCCACGAGTTGATGGATCCGATGGTTCCCGCTGCTCCACTTGTTTGTAGATTGGACGTATTTTACTACGAAAGCGAAGCTCAACCGGTCAAAAGGGAGGAACTGCCCCGAAACTAGCGTAGGAGTTGCCTGTACTTGAGACGATATACAGCGATTGATAAAGAGAGAGAGCGAGAGCGAGAGCGGGAGTGATAGAGTACAGAAATAACCCGAAAGAAAACATGCCAGCGATGCAGTTTTCCGGCGGCGAAACACATTGGTACATCCGCACTCGTTTGCCTCCCGGTTACGGCCGGCAGCAGGATGTCATTTTAGGCGAAAGACCAATCGAACGCTGGCACTGACTTCCGTGCCTCCCGCACCAGGGCGCCGTGCAAGCCGTTACAGTGTACAGCTCGGAGAAGCAACCGGAAGAAAGTGACTTAATACTGCAGTCCGATTACAGACAATGCTTACGTAAGCGGTAGAAGTAGAAGAAAAAGAAAGTCACGCAAGAAAGTCCATCAGTAGGGGCCATCCCGCTGAATACTGGCACGTTTGCCGTGGCGGCGGTGGCAACTTCACTAGCAAGTGAACAACACGGCTTAACGTGGCATTCCTTTCGTTCCGACACGGCGAACGGACAACGGAGACTCGACGGTCTCGAGAGTTCGCCCGCGCCGCACTGGGATAGAGCAGAGAGCAAATAGAGCGCATACTTTATGCCAATCGATCGGAGGTGAAAGGCAAAATCGATACCGATGCGAGGCATTTCAGGCTTGAAGGCTGCAGGTGCCACTTCCGTTGCATTTCTTCACCAGCGCGGCGGCGATGCAGTGGTGTAAGTTACGAGAAGCGTTCGGAAGGTGAGGCGAACAAAAAAAACTTCAATAATTGAAGATAGTTTGATTTGCGAATGCAAAGCTCTGACCGATGTGGGCGGATGGAGTGGCGATGCACGGAAGAGCGCGAGACGGCACTTGATTTACGAACTGTATCTTTACAACTTCAGTTCATGCTGGAAACGATGCCGGTGGCAACCAGTTACAGGAAAGTACTTGGCGAAATTGTTTTTTTTTCTTTCGCATACAAGAATCGTTTAAATTTTATCCGTTGCAATTTTGGTCATAAATATACCGGAATGGTTTCTAACACGGCTGTGCATATAAAATAAGCATTTAATCGGAATAATAAACATGAAATATGAAAGAGAACGAGAGTAGATAATGGAGTTGAACGTTGAGAAATAGCAACGCTTCAAGGCAAAATGTGTCATGCGTTGGATCGGAAACATAACATTTGCACCGAATTTCCAATGAAATTACTAGTTCTTATTGAAATGAAAAAACCACAAAATATGTCACTGGTCGTTCTCAATATCCGGATATGCATATTTAATATCCATGCATTCCAGAGAAAGAGTGAATTACTTCGGAAGCTGTATGAAATGCATCAATGATTACCCTTCGATTGGCATTCTTGAAATACATTTAAATTTGTCATTTTTTAGTGTCTGTTGTGTTGAATATGTTAGCAGGTGCCTTCACTGGAAAAAGTTATCTAATTTGACTAAAACTATATTAAGGGTATTTTTCAACTTGCACAAATTGCTTGAATGTAATCAAGTATGTTTTTATAGACAATTGGTTGAGATTTATAAAATACGATAAAAAAACCTTTCATCCACTCTGTAATCATACCAAAAACGGCAGAGATTCAAACATTCCAACCAATGTAGTTGAGTGGGGTGAAATTTACATAACGTCTTCCAAAATAGCAGTACAATTCAACAAGACGACGACGCTAATCAGGTTCAAGGTAGCATCGTATTAAACAAATAAAGATGATCCTCAGGAAAAGGATAATCCACACCGTGGGTAGGATCCTCTATCGAACTGCTTTTACAACGACAACTCCAGCATCACAGCACACTCATATCTCGCATTGTTCGGTTGGAATTTTCGATCCAGCAGCACCACAAGCGAGCATGTCCTAAGCAAATTTCAACAGGTTGGCGAACGGAACCTGATGACAGCGGACCCTTTTGTGGGTGCTGCGTTCATATCTAGTCGCTCGCTCGAAATTGGGCAGCACTCAACAAAAGAAACGGCTTACATGGAATTTTGTTGCATTCGAAACAGCGCCTGTATCCTTGTTTGCGGGACGAGGCCCGGGAAGACATCGGTGAAATTTCATCATCCGCAGATTACATCGAAAATCTGTTCCATCAGCGTTTCCCGTGCTCCCTCCAGCGGCACGGTTGGGTCGGTATTCATTTTGTTGAGTTTTTTTTAACTTGCATCACAACGACGATGACGGTGACGATGTTGATGACGATGATTCATTTGCATATTATTCTCCATTTCGTTCGATGGGACACAACAAAAAAAGCTCTTCGCCCCAAAAGCTTGGACAACGTTGTTCGGTGAACGGAATGCATCGATGTGTGCTCCATGACTTGAACTTTGGATATGGCGCACACACAGTGGGAACATCTCACTTCCCATTCACACCACACCGGCACTGCGAAAGGATACCTCATTAAAATTTCACAAACGACACGACCCACATCCACTTCCAAAAGAGACAGTGCTTTTTTTGTGTTGCTGCGTTCCAGCCTTCTTCGGGCGTTACTTAGTGCACGATGCCCATCGTCCTCATTCATGACTCTATTTAACCGGCTCAACTTCCGTCATACCGATGCCTGTTTGTCTGATTTTCTGATCATATTTTCAATCTCGCTGCGTTTCCCAACGCCACATTCCACCGGGTCCGGTCGGGCTTTCGTGTGTGCTCCCGGGAGGTCCAGATTTGGGCGCTCGCCTCTGACCACCGGACCTGTGCGCTGCACCGGGCGCTGGCATTTGCCGCCCGCCCCGTGTTGCTTTTATCGGAAAAGTTGTCCCATCGCTTGAAAAAGCCATCCGAAACGCTTCGGTCGCCAAAGAAATTTGGGACACTCGCTGGCGAGAGAAGGGAGGAAAAAATGTGACCCGGGGGTGGGGAAGCGTTGCATAAATTTGCATACATTTACCACAACGGCGTTCCAGCGAGCGTGGGCAGCAGCCTGCAGCATTTTCCGGCTGCCGGTAAAAGGCTTGTGAGCCCGGAGTTTTCTTCCTCCTCTTTTGCGGCCAGGCTCGCTGGCTGGCTGGCTAGCCGAGTTGAGTAGATCAGAATCTTACCGCCTACCGCCAGGAAGTGAATCGTCGCTCGTCGTGGCAACGGCACTTGAACTTGATACAGTTTCTTCACGCTGTGCCCGTACGATACCACGGCAAGGGACGCCGCAGCACCCGCCAGAAGAGATGTGATACCATTTCCAGCCAATGACAGAGAGCCTACATACACATACACACAAAAAAACAGCCCTTATCTTAGTCCCTTTGTGGCCCGGGATGGGCCTGCTGCGCTACGAGAATGGGGTTTGAAAGCTTGAAAACGATTTAACCACCAAGCTGGCGGATTGTTCCGCCAAAAACACACACACTAGTACAGGCTGCGCCCATGTGTGCTCCCAGCGTACGCTTCGCACGTGGACGGAGCTGGCCGGGGTTAAGGAGAGCGCTTCCAGTGACGGGGCAAGAATATTAATGACTTTTCGGAACGCAACCGGCTGGCGCTAGGTAGGCTAAACGGGTGGGTCCGAACATTAAAACGGCTGAGCTGGGTGGCCACTTGGGCCGGTTGGTCGTTTCAACTTTGGCTGCACCGTCGTCTGCAAGTTGCAACATCCGGTGCAGGAGTGCTCTTTAAGAAAGGTTTTAAGGAGCCGTCGCTCGCGTCCCTAATCAGGTGTGTTTTGGAAGAAGGCAGGCAGGTATATTGCGTTTTTACACGCTGGTGTGCAGTCTTTTTGTAAAGTTGTTTATTTGAATTTATTTTAATAATTCTTTTAATATATTTATGAAACAATAGCATATCACAAACATTATTCTAGTGGCACTGTTTTTTTTTAAATATAATATAGGCTTGATATGGCAAACTCGGCTCGGCATGGTATCGTTACCGTTCGAAAGAAACTCACAACCGCACCGTGCTGCTTGATTTTCCACGAATTTGCATCGTTAGCGTACCGGGAATCGCACGCTCGAGAAAATTTCACCTTTCGCTGGCTGTGCCTTCGCCGAAACGGTGCCACTGCATTGTACTTCTCAAGGTTCACCGTGTCCCGGTGCATGTAAGCAGCCGGTGCACATTCTCCCGGCACCGATGGCCGCGATACGATCCGACACGCGTACGACCGTGCAGACTTTGTGGCGTCGGCTTTAATTAAACTCGTGCCCGTGCCTGGCTAAGTTTAAGGGACGAACAAAAAGAAGCAGAAGTAGAGAAAAAACGAACAGAAAAAACGGCAAACGCCTTCGTCGACAACGAATGAATGAGCGCGCACACACACACAACTACGCGGACAAAGCGCATTTCAGGCACCCCTCCCAACTCCGCGCTACGGCGATAAGAACCCTCTTGGAAGCGTGCATTCCAAGTGGTTGGAAAATAAGCGCAGAACCCCACGCCTTGTTAGGCGGTGCAGGCGTATGCGCTCGGGCGTGTGCTGCCTTTGTGGTGCACTTCTTTCGCACCTCTTTCGGTGTACCGTCGGAGCAGCTGCTGCCCTATCATTACGCGCTCGGCAAACAGACCCGGCGCCGTGCTGGGACATCCCTCGGGGAGACAATTGTCACCGTGCTTCACGTGTGGAATGGTTTCGCAAGCCGGAGCTTTTTCATCAAATGTCACCGCGAACGGTTCACAACTATTTACAAACAGTGTTTTCTTCTTGAAAAAAAACACGCAATATTTATTGCTTTATCATAACTGGTGTTGATGCTGACTCCAAATCTTATCACCTGTACTTTAAGCTGCTTTGAAATATATATTGAAATTTTGCGACTGTTATAAGTTTGCGACTGTATTGTGAACTTAAATAAAAGGTTTTGTGCTGATAGTTCGATCTTTATGATATTGTGCAGAAAAATCATAGGGTAGGAATAACCTCTATGAGGTAACATAGATTGAATGCAGCCAAACAAACGATACAACCAACTGAAAAACAATGTTTGACTGGTATAATACTGAAGTTAATATTTGAGGAGTTATCCATCAATTTAACTTGCTATATTACGTTGCTTTAAAAAGAGAGAAAGTTTTTTTTAGTATGTCTCACGTAAGTCCTATATATTTGTTTCTAAACAACATTACAATGAGTAGTGAAACGGTTGCATTGATGTTCTAGAGCAAATATTCTGTAAAAAACCGGAGTTTTTCAAATTTAATAGAAAACTGTTAACAGAAATATGTGCAAACCAGTTTACACGTTTTTTTTAATGTAAGACATTTGACATAATGCTCTCTTTAAAGCTGTAATATACAGTAGCAGACATTAATTTCACATTCTACGAAGCTATAAGTACAAGAACAGTTATAGGATTTCTGGAAATATGGTTGGGAAGAAGATCTAAAAAAAACTCTCAGTCAACAACGCATTTCTGTACTTACCCGGCACTGGCCCACAGACGCGCGGGATAATCTCCAGGATGGCTGAACATGACGGGTCCTCGAAGCACAGCTGTCGTGCTAATATACAATTTAAAATAGCTATTGCAGTCTTAATATTCGATCCTGTTTCGGGAGAAAAGTAGATGGAATAGAAGAAAAAAAAACAAAACAAACAAAGTTAGTGGGAAACTTGTTACTGTTGCTTCGCCCATCAAATTATTTCAACGGATATTTCAACACCCCAACGCCCAACGCCCGTACTGGAAAGTGATGGTTGTTAAACAAATTAATAGCTCCATGTGTGGGATAATTAAAGCAATAATAAAAAAAAAACATCTAAAGCACCTATCCCGGAATCCTGGAACTAGTTCATCAACGCTACCGAGTATACCTGGCACAGGAGCGCCCGATTCGTTGCGACGTTGACGGTCCGTAAAGTTTCCAGCCAGCGGAACGGACCGGATTTGCATCAAGCGTGGTGCAGCTTTCGGGTGTGATTTGCCTCGCCAGCGCGCCATATTGCCGTGCCTAGTGAAGCCAACCAACTGCCGGCACGGCGCGCAATATAAGCCCGAATCAGCGGGGGCTAACCGTTATTGCGTGCGATATGTATGGGTGGAAGTGCGTGAAAGCAGCACATTAGCCCGGCCGCCCGGCCGCGGCCAGGATGCCGTGACTCTGCCGTGGCTTGTGCCTGCTCCACGGGTCGGCGAAGGAGAAGCAGTACCCGGGCAGTAATCAATTCACGCCTTCGTGCAAACGCGGTCACCACCGGAAAGACCGGTGGTTGGCTGTTGATTGGCGGTGCTAAAATTAATGCTGTATCGGGTGGCACGGCGGCGAGGCGAACGGGGCTGCCGACGGTGGGGCGGTTGTAATTCGTTACTTCGAGTGGAAATGTCCATCGGGCCGGCGCTTGACGCGATTCCATCGCCTGCCATTGCTAGCGTGCTGATCTTTTGCGCGCTGTTTGGGCTGGCCGGTCAGGACGGACGCGATGGCGATTCGCTCTTACTTGGCACCAGCTACACGTGGGTAAATAGTGCTATTTACTGTTTACAGGCGAGTTTGTGGGAGCGCGTGTGGGCTTCCGTTTTCGGTGTGCTTATGTAACAATCTGAAGCGCTAACGCGTCACGAAGTGTGGCGATGTTCACAAGCAATACGCGTTGTGTTCTTAGAGGACTAATTTAGGGCGAATCAATGTTGCAAAGGAAGTTCTTCAGTACAATTAATAAAAAAGCACTCGATTCGAGGAAGAGGATGGTCTTATATTGATAGTAATGCGAAACATCTGTCCAACTGAATCCAGGACTCATCGTTCAGTAACTCAAAGATCATCACAATACATAAAAGTCATTCAAAAAGTGATATTTTATTTCGAAAGTTTTAATAAAACTCGTGGAATCCAAAAGTGCTTTGAGAAGAATTCATAAAATTGTACTTTGTAGAAGATTTTTATTCCAAAGTTTAGTTCAAAAGAATACAATTCCAACGAAAACACACATACATAGATGGATCAAACGGATAAAGTTTGAAATGGACAAGTTTTTGTGAAATTTTGTATTTTTTATGTTTTTATAAATCAACGTCTACAGGAATACTACAGCATTACCAAAATCTTAGTTGAAATATATTTAAAAAAAGCAAATAATTTTATCCCATTATATTTTTTTCTTATTTTTCCCATCAGTGCCTTAAAAAAGCTATTGTTTCCATAATGAATACAACCATTTTCCGCTTAAAAATATGAACATCTAATTTTATACTTTTTTTTCCTGAAAACTTAGGCAACAAAAGGCGCCTTTATTTAAGTTTGATAAACTGAACGACAAAGGGAACCAGGCGTCACTCTCCTGCCTGCTCACTTCATCAAGTCAACCATAAATTTAACGTTCATAACAAAGCCACTTTACGACCATTGTGATGGAAAAAGAATAAGACGAAGAACACGTAGAAAAAAAAGGTCACGACTTTTACGACTGTTACGAAAGCGACGGATCGATTGCCTTCGCCCCGTCGTACACGCACTCTCTCTCTCACACACACGCCCGTGTAACCGCGAAAAGGTGAGCTCAAGTAAAGTTGAGTTGGAAACATATTCTCCACCGCGCGCCGTCGGTTCGTGAGGAGCTCGTGGTGGTTGCAGATGGAATCACCGCGATAAGAGACGCAATCAAATCGCACGGTACGCCGGGTTTCCCCCATGTAACGCAGACAAATTGGCACAAACCGCAGGAAAAAGGGAGCAGACTTTATGTGTGTGTGTGTGTGCCCATTTTATCACCTTCGATTATGCAAGGTTTTTTGGCGGCGTTTGTGTGCACAAACACAAACCGTCTTAATGACTTCCTTTGCACCGGTTCGTTCACATCCTTACGGGATTTTTGCCATCCGGCGAATGTAGTTCCTGAGTGACTAATTGATTCGGGACTTCCGTGAGCCGTGCGCAAACAGATCCCCCGCCACCGGGGCTCTTAAAAACTCCCAGCGCACACACACACCAACGGGAAGCTTGCTAAATGACTTCCCTGCGGAGCGACAGGATTATCGACCGTACCGAATTACATCCAAAACAACAAGCCCGAGCTGAAAACTCACTCCTCCGCAACCAGCGGAGCTTACATGAGCAGTCTCGGCGTCGATGTCGTCCCAAAGGCTTACTTGCTCGACGAGGCAACATTGTTATCCCATTTGAACTACTTCATTACACTCAGACCCCAGAGTCGTCCCCGGCGTCCCTCCCACCACCCAGACAGACAAACACGACAGGCACCGACGACCGCGATCGAACCTGAAACCTTGCTTCCGGTGTGCGTGTATGTGTGTGTGTGCGTGTGTGTGTGTGCATAAGTATGTCAGCATTTCTGACAACAGTTCATGAGCTTTTGAGAGCATCCGTTTCTGCAGCGCAGAGAAACAGTGTTTTCCCCGTAGGACACGGAAGGAAGGCAAAACTTTTGCTTTCCATTGCGAAAGCCGAAGCTGACGGTGGCGCGAGGGCAGGCGGCAGGCGGCCTTCCTTGCTCGTAGCGTTGGAATTTTCCTGCAATTCCGACCGAGGTTTTCAGTCTCACAAGCACAAAATTCCCTTCCCGGTAGGTGAAGGCACATACACTCGCACACACACGGAGACATGCTCATTCAAGCGTGTAATAAACATTTTATCACCTCATTAGAAATTGGTGTGCTATGGTTTTCTGTTCCGGCGCGGCCGCCACACCCTTTCGGTCGCCCCCGAACCCGCCACGACTCCAGCACACCGCACCGAAACGACCAGTGACCATTCGTAGCTCGGTGCGGAGGTTTTCGAAAAATATGTTCCCCCACTCCGTGCGAGCGGCGTTTGTCTGTGTCGTTCTGCATCTTGCTGCTCTCGGCGGGCCGGAAGCGAGGTTCGGCTCCTCGACCCAGCTGTGCCTTGTTGTGCAGGAAGTGAAACAATCCGTTCGGGTTGCAACAATGCTGGTGTGCCGTCTGTGCCTTGGCTTTGGTACCGCACGAGAGATCAGCTGCTGCCGGTGCCAGCGCAAGTGCGCTTGGTTTTTGCACAAGCTGGCTTGGGGTTTTCATCAAATCGTTGCTCGCAGAGGAAGTGTGAGCCCTCCTTCCCTGATTCCCTCGCACAAACCCCAGTGTGTGTAACATAATTTCTCGCCTCGGGATGTTGGCAGCTCGGGAGAGGCAGAGTTTTCTTTAATCTTTACGATTATGAATTTTACTGCAGGTTAGGGCGGTGTGACACCTTTACCTCGATGGTTTATTAGTGCTTGTTTATTTTATAGCCCGGACCTATCGAAACCATGGCCACATGCAACCGACTAGTTTTGGACACAATTTGTTATGTGTCTAAGGTTTAGTGGGACCATTAAACGCGCAGATAATCTTAATGTCGATTTTCGTTTCACGCTTTCGGACCTTCGTTTTAGACCCTAGCGTAATGGGTTTATGTTTCGAACCCATTACTTGGAAAGTAATTGCAAAGAGCCGATTGTAACACGTAATTTGAGAAGAAGTACAATAAAGCAGTAAAGATTTTGTTTATGTACATAAACAACGTCAGCCTTTGAAACTTCCCTCATAATGACTTTATTTTAAGATAATGACTTTATTTTAAGAAATGATCTTCCTTCATAAAAATGAGTATCCTGACTTTGAAAACTGATTTAAAAATATGACTAAACAATGCAGTTAACTTTGGTGATCTGTTTGGATTAGAGATGTTGAATAATCATTTAAAGGACACGTGTTACAAATTAAATTTCATTATACTTGGGCTTATAAAAGTAAGACAAATAAACTAAAAAATTTTTTTTTTTTGAGAAAGTATCTTTGATGATGGTAGAGAGATAGAAAGTATGGTTTAAAAATAAATAAGTAATAAAAATAAAATAAATAATAAGTTTTTATTCTTCACTAAACTAAAAGAACATTAAGAATTGATGCTGATCAATAAATAATTTGTAAAGGTTTTGCTTCATCATGTTACATCTGAGCGCTAGAACTGTCAAAATGCATGTTGTCAACAAAATGCATGGTGATTAAACAAATAACACGTGCTGTGGAAAGAAGAATACAGACGGAAGAGAAAGGTACATTGTGTACAGTATTATTTACGGCTCAATATACAACACAACGTTTGGAACACTTTCCCCAAAACCTCGACAATTGACGATTTCTTTCTTGTGCAACAAATATGCAGTTTGAATGCAGCTACAACTCACTTCCTTCCAGCTGCTTTCAGCGGTATGAAAAGCGCCGACGAAAGTGTTCTTTTGTTTCCCGAGCAAACGGTGTGCATCCACGCTTTAAACAGACGCGTACTTCGGTTTTGTGGGCATCCATTCGTCAGAGTTGTAGCTCACGTGAAACCTGCGCTGTACTTGTACGCGGTGCACCAGTTCTGAAAACATTACCAGTACAAAACGCTCGTGACCGTCCCAAGCAATCTAGTCCGCCCCCAACCACCCCTGAGCAGTTAGCAATCGCTAGTAAGAAGCTTAAAATCTTGCAGCGCTCGCGAGTGCTCGGAGGGAGGTGCTGTTAAAAAAAAAACTTTGTCACCAAATAGCTAAAAACATCATAAAGTGAAAAGGTTAAGTGTGTTTTCCTCGCACCCTGTCCGCCGCTGCGTCGTTCCCTTTCCCCCTTCACAACGGCTTGGTTATTGTCCCGGTGGCACGAAGGCCTGCCGTTCGCCGCTCTGCCACTCCCATCTGGAGCCGCTCATCCGCTTTAGTGTGGTTTTGAAAGGCGCTCCTGTGCTCGGGTGTATTATGGCTGCAGGTGGGGAGCAATATACAGACACTGACAGTAGCCTGCAGTTGGCTCGTGTTTCGTGCCTTCGCAGTGGCGTACGCGTACTCTCTTTTTACGTACGTTGAATTAATGTTCTGTGTGCCGTTGGAGAGATACAAGTTTACGCGCTGTGTCGCTGTGAATGTCGGCCCATTTCAAGGTTTCAAGAGCCTTTTTTTGTATGCTAGTCTATACCAGTTTCCTCAGAGATCATCAACAATTTGCTCTTATTATGTTTTATACTACTTCTGCTGATGAGAGTATGATAATAAACAGCAATATGGAAATAGAAAACAAACAAAAATATGATAAGAAAAGAGAAACAACATGCAAACAAGATAAATTAGTTGAAAAAAATATTTAAAGAATAGTAATTATGAAAAAAAAAACATATAAATTTAGTGTAAAACTTGTTATAATGAAAAAGAGTCGAAATGTAACTAAATTGTAGGAAACAAAAACTACAGTCTTCATAAAGTTAAAAATAAATAAAGATAAATTAGTGCACACAAGTGTCAAATGCACTAATTTCCTTCATCGTCAAGCAGGTTTGACAATTTTAAGAACAGTTTCATAATAAAAACTCTATAATTGAATTATCCAGCTTTTCGTCAAAATATCACCGTTCAACGAGCGTATCTCACAGCTTACCGGCGTAACGAATCAGCCTTCATAAGCGCTAATTAGCTGAACCACTCAACATCTATTACCGTCCGCTTAAGAGCTCGCAAGGCTTCTCTTAGTTCGCCTTTCAATACCTGTGCTCCTGTCGACCATTGCAACCCGCAAAAGTCAATTAAGTGAAAGCAATCTTTCCGTGAAGCGAGAGGTGGTCATATTTTTGTCTCGATTTGCTTCTCCGAAATCGTTCTTTGTTTGGAGCCGCGCGTATGCTAACCAGCTCGTCCGTCAGGTTTGCGGCGTGTGGCAAATTAAACAAACGATCTCCACCCACTCCACCCAGCCCAGGCAGCAGGAACCGCAGCAACCGTTCCGACCGGAAGTTCCTTTCGATTTCGTTCCCAAAAAAACCCCAATCGACAGTCGACCGGGAAGCGAACCAATCCGCCCGTTTTGTTGATTTCCGCAAAATGCGCAAAAAGGTTGCGCCACGGCACAATTGGCTGATGAACCGGGCGAACCCTTTCCCAGCGGGCCCGAAAGGGCAGGTCATTCCGTGGCACGATCGTTAAATAAGAATTTAAATAAAACTTCAACTACCTTTCTCCCTTGCGCACACTGTAAGGGAGGGCCTGTTTGCTTACGCCCGTGGCGTCGTGCCCGAGCCGAGTATTGTGTTTTCGCTTTTATTTCAAAATTCCGGTCCCGGCCACAGCATCCTGCCAGCACAGTGGGGGGAAATTTACGAAACTCCCGTCTCCCGGTCGCCGCCGGTTTATGTTGGTTTAATTTGATGGGATGGTATTTTCTTAAGTGGGACGCTTTCTTAAAACTGAAGCTGTATGTGAAGGCGCGCGCCCTCTGCGGAGTTGTGAAAATAGTACGCCAAGGCACAGAACAAATACGATAAAAACATCCTGCCGAGCGCACATAAAAAAAACTCTCCCTAACACACACACACCCACTCGCCTGGAGACGCGCCTCGGTAACAAAACATCAGTAAGCAAACGGATTGCGCTTGATGAAGACGGCGGCCATGGGCGACAAAATGGTGTGCAAGGACGTGCCGCGTAACGGCGGCACGAAGGTCAGAACGCCCCGAAGACGCCACCGCCGCCGCGTGCGGTGACGGTGGCTTTCAGTTAATCAAAGAAATTGAGGTCGCCCGGCTTCCCGGAGCCCGGAGGAGTGTTTGATGGTCTTGTGAATTTTAAATGCCAGCACACGCGCTCCGTCGCGCATTGTTTTCCCTCGCGCCCCGCTGCGGTGCACTGCGCGGCCAGGCAAATGAGCATTCGGCACTGGCGGCGAAGAAAAATGGAGCCAACCCGGAAAGTTCGGCACTGCAAGGGGTTTGTTTGCGCGTTGCCAGAGCGGTGACGGTGGGCGGCGGGGTTCAACTTTACGAGAAACCATGGAAAACAAAGCCGGCAAAAGCGTCCCAGCAGAACGAAAGGAAGAGAAAGAAAAAAAAATGGCGTTTGCCATACGACCTGACCTGAAGTTTTCGGCTTGATTCGCTGGTTAAAAATAAGGTTCGTTCGGGGGGAGCGTGCCGAAAGGGTGAACGGTTTAACCGATGAAAAGTGGGAGCCGAGCAGCCGCGCGGGGCAGCGTAGTTGATTACGAAATCATACCCAACAGGCCACACGGTCACGGCCGCTGGCTGGGTGGCCTTCGCTCGGTTCGGTTGAACTGTAACCAAATTTACAACTCGACGCGGGTTTTGCAGTGCATCGCGGGCGCGCGCGTTTGGGGTCGACTATTGACCGCTTGGGAAAATTGATTTTTCCGCACACCGACGGGGAGACTCGGCAAGATTGTAACGGGCGAGCAGCTTCCAGCCACGGTGGAAAGTTTAGTGAGCCAAATTAACAACACATGCGGCCCCGGTTTAACTGTTCGGAGCGCAGGCACAGACGTAGGGAAACATGATTTATCCATTTGGGGGTAGGGCAATAAAATTTTGAATAAAACGGTTCGGTCCAGTGGAGCCTGTCTGCAGACTGGCAGCTCGTTCGTTGGTGTGAGTGTTGAATGGGTTGTAATGGATAGTGACCCGTGTTTTGTAGAAAGTTCCATTTGACTTTGTTTCGGTGTGATTTTTAACGCTCGATATGTAGGCTTGAATTATATTGCATTGCATAAGGATGGGAAAAAGAAGTGCTTTGAGCATATGAATATTTAAAATTAAAAATACGAGCTTTCAAATGAGATTGTGAAGCGAACATATTGTCTTTTTTCCTGTCTATGCCACTTTATGTTTTATTTCAACTAAAACTATAGAACTTGGGAAACCTTTCTTTATAACATGAATTTAACTTTGAATCTTATCTGGCGAAGCTTTATACCGTGTAGAGGCATTAGCTTTTATTCTATTTCGCTCATTCTGGGCGTAACAAATACCAACATAGATTATGCATTATTCATCTTTTGAAATATGTGTATGACTACAATATTTTATTTTATTTTTCTATAGAAATACGCTACTGATTAGCACAAAAATATAAATGATGGACCTAGCTGATGATGGTGAATACGTAGAAAATACGGGTAATGTAACATTATATAGACGCAATAGCAACTAGGAATGTTGGGCTGGAATTTGATTTTCAAGAAATGTTTTTTGAAATGTTTTGTTTTTTATTCTCAGAAGATTTGTTAGAGGCAGGCCATCTTGTCTCTGGAAAATTGAAAAACTTAAGAACAATTTTATCAAAATTTAACCGTTCCCGTAGTGGATTCTGCATTCGCTAAAAAGCAAAGCACAAAACGGCACGAACATGAAGAACAACACAAGGACGCGATCCGAAGATATTTGTGTTTCTCAATCGATTGACCTTTCTCCCCGCTGAGGTTCATGCGTGCTAATCTCTGTCTCATTAAAGCAAACCTTCCGCCAAGCATTACAGCACCATACCTCAACCACACGAAAACGAACAAGTGTTTGCTGCTGCCGGTGCCGTGATCGAACTGAATCACGCCCACCGCACCATCCCACGACATGTGCCGTGCTCGATCGGGCGTAACGAAACCAATCATCAGCCCAAACAAGCCGAACCCCAGCATTCTACCTTCGAGCGAAACCGAAAGGGGTGAGGGCAGCCGTGAGGCGCAACCATCAGCAGAGCACTCAGTGCAAGTTTTCCCTTTCACTTACGCCGCGGGGTGGGCTGCCTTCCCTTTCAAATAACTGGCCCCCGTCTCGTTCCGTGGCCAACATTTATAACCGGTAAAGATCGAAAAGTGGATGAGAAGTTTTACCGCCATCTCGCATCGACTTCGGAGTGAAATCGAGCGAAGAAAAACACAACGCTTCCCCCACCCACCCAGCGGGCTCGACGCCAGCTGACACCCTCTCCGGACACCCGGGCGCAAAGCATCGTCGCCCGTTCGCTTTTCCCTAAAGATATGAGCAATTATTAACTTTTGTTTTTGCCACCACCCAACACTCTCTCCACCGCACACTCCTATTAACCGTTGGAGGGAGGTAACGCGGGACGAAAACCCATCACGGGGCTTCGGTTGAGTGGCACTGCTCGGGGACAGCCTGGTGTGAGCATAAGATGAGTTTTGGGAAAAGATTCCCTACGCGTACACGCTCCCCAGGTTCCCTTCGGGTTGGCCACAACTTACGGTGGTTGGCCGAGCATGATGCTGATGCTGAGGATGATGATGATGATGGTGCTGGTGATGACGATGTTGTCCTATCCCACCCATAGAATAACCCCATGGAAGTACTTTTGGCTTCTCGGAGGGAGAGGAGCGTACAAACTTGTTCGACCTGGCTGATTTGGGCTCCCAACCGGGCCCGGTTCGGTATTGGGATGAGTTTCTGTTCTGTAAAAACCCCCACCAGGAACATTGCTCTCTCTCTCACTCTCTCTCTCTTGGCCCAAGCCTCGGTAGCGCTCCCTTTAGATTTTGGGTGAACGAATTTTGTCTTCCCGATGCTGACACGTTGCCCTCCAGGAAGCTCATCTTGGATAATAGAAAAGTTTTCAAATGTTCGCTCAAAGGGGACAAGGGGACCTTCAGGGACCCAGAAGGTGGGTGAGTGGGAGTGGGTAGTGGGCAGGAAGTTTGGCTGTGGCTTTTTGTTATTGTAAGCACTAAATGATAATTGCTGATGTGTTTTCGCTGCCAGCCGGAAGTTATCTATTCTGCTCTGCGGGCAAGAAAGTTTCTTGGCTTCTCTCCCACTCTCTTTCTCGCACACACGCACCACTCAGGCCACCCGGAAAGGGCGGTGCGGCAGTGGGTGTTATGATTTTTGCTACGTGCTTCACAGCGACGATGCATGGTGTCGGTGTGTCTGTGTGTATGCAGTAATAGCGGCGGTGTGAAATGTCACCACAGCGGGACAGGGCCCGTGTAATAGTGGCTAACGGAGCACGGCCTCATAAAACCAATTATGTCACAATGATGGTTCGGCGAACCCCTTTTTTCTCCGGCCCGATGAGCATGCAAACGGGACCAGCCGTTAAAATTTCTCATCTTCTGTGCAAAAGGTCTGGAGGCGCAGAGACAACAGCAACGAAAAAAAAAGCTGACCATTAGAAGTTCATCCTTGCAGAATAAACGGGTTGGCGGTGAAATTAACAACACAATCTACTGCACAATTAAGCCCTCCCCCCGAGCAGCACGGGGGGAAGTGATTAAAAAGAGGATTAAATGCCTCCGAGTGTTTCTGGCGAGTTGATTGGGTTGTCGAGGTTTCTTTTTTTGGGAACAATTTTTAGCCTTTTAAAAAATGGCCAATTGTCGCTGCGATAAATAGTGAAACAAAGCGAAAACTTCCAGATCACATCCAAAGCGGTGTCCAATTAATGATTTAATGGGCAAGCCTGGCTTCATCCAAATGGAACGACAGGAAGCGATTGCAGCACTCGTTCACTGGCTCTGCTGACCGTGAGTAGCCGGGGGTTGATGGAAACAAAAATAAAAGCACTCTCCGAATCGTGGCGCGAAACATAATTCACTAATGAACTTTTACCTGCTTTCAATTCCAAGCCGAGCTCCACAAGCCATACAAAAATCAGTAAAAATCAGTAAACAAACAGAACGTGAAACACTGTGAGCGCAAGTAAATAATTGAGGTACTTCTCTGGCGCGAGAACCGATGCAGAACCGAAACCGACACTGGGAATGTAAAAGAACAACAAAGATGTTGCAACAAAAATGGAATTATATCAGCAGCATCTCTGTGTTTTGGGCAGAAAACGGAAGCGCTGTTTGGGTGGGTTTGAAAAATAAATAAAATCGGATCTCAAAACTGACTGACAGACTGATTACAGACAAAAGCATGCTAGCAATGTAATATTCCATCTCCCATCCTATACATACATGATGAACAATTTTCGATGAGAAATTACGAGTTTAAATAACGAATTTAATAATAATATTTTCAACCTAATTGTTGGTCATTGAAGAGATCAATTGAGGCATGATGCATTGCCTGCTACCAGCGATTGTGGAGGAATAAAGCTAAGCGAAAAGGACATGTTTGGTCCTGGATCATTGGGGAAGATATTATCAGCAAAGTGAGTTGCTCATCAAAACAGCTTCCGAGGCTTCCGAAAAAGCTCCATCTCACCAAAATTAACACTTACTGCAATAACTGCAGTTAAAACATATCCCTGTTCGATCCAGCTCCAAGCCGACGTCCTCATCATCGCTCTGTTTCAAAGAACCTCTAACACACGGTCAATGCGTTTGACTTCAATTTTCCCGATCAAATTGCAACGATAGCAACGGGTATAATTTTCCCCGAAAATGGCGCTCATCTGCGCTGGTGACGACCGGCTGTGACCGGAAAGCACTACAACGTTTGAGCAAAGCGCAATGGTAGGCCGGCAGGACAGAATAGCTGCCGAGATGCAATGGCCGCTATCCGTTTTTTTTCGTCCTCTCCGTTGTTGTTTGGTCGATCGCTTCAGCAGGTGAACAATGCGCGTACCGGATGTGGCACAATTATTGCGTGCGGTGGACCTGTGCGGCGGAAAACGGTCACAACGGCACCGGCTTTCTTTCACCGTGCGGTGCGATGGCCGAAGTCAACATTTCCGCGAACATTTGCGCAACCCATCAACGGGCGCGTGCTGGGAAACGAGTGCCTCGGGACGGGAGCGTTATTACTTGACGCTTCCCAGGCGCCGTTTTCTAGGCCAGCCACGGAAAGTCACGTTCCGCTCTGGTCAAACATCAGTCGATGCAGGCCTTTCGGCGGCGGGTACGGCTACCACCGGGCTACCACCGCCACAGCTCTTATCGGGATCGGGAGCGAGCTTTGACCGAATTCCCAAAATGCGCCATGTTCACCCAGGTCGCCGAGCACTTGCATGTGAACTCCTGCAATCTGTCACCACCATGACCGCACCGATGCACTCTAGTTTTGGTCTTTACACACACGCACGAGCACACACACATATACACATGAAATAGGCACAAGATTTTTATCAGTACCATCATCATCATCATCATCATCATCATCGGTGATGGTCGGTTTCAGAGTAAGCATCAGCCATTGTATGCGTGTGCGGCCGGGTTCTGCTCTGTACAGTGAGCAGGTTGCTCTGCATTCATCACAAAGCAATGCACCTGATCCGGATTAGATGTGCACCAAAGTCGACCGTGCAACACCAGCATCAGCAGCAGTAGCAGCAGGTCCATTTATCTTTCCATGCAACGCTGACCCTCAACCGAGCCGGTCGGTCGCAAAAAGGATACGAACGATTTTACATCCACAACCGACGGAACAATCGAACGACGGACTCCCTCTCCCCAACGTGCCCGTAGAAACCACACACTCACACCCACAAACCCGCGCAGGACTATCGACAGGATTCTCCACCGGACACCGGGGCTCTGGCGTAGGCACGCTGTGGGCGTGTGAAGCCGATTCCAAAAACCACCGAAATATGCGGCTTAGTTTCACTTCTTCCGGTGGATTGGAACGATCTGGCTGGCGTTTTTTTTTCCACGTCCCGGTCTTCCGTCCTCTCGTTCCGTGTAAAGCAGCATCGGTTCAAGAATTGGTGAATCCTTCCAACGCGACCGCGAGCCTGTAAAGTGCTGTTTGTGTTTTCGACCTGCAATCTCGAACACCGGGCACCAGGTTGACAGGCACTTTCAGGGGCCGCGCCATGTCGTTCCCGTGTGTAGCGTTTCCGGGAAGCGTTTTATCACTCCACAGCCGGCGGTTTTACATTCGGGCTATTGATATGCAAATGCCCGATGCGCTCGCATGTGCATGTGCAACGCCCACACACACACACATACCCAGTTCGCAGCCCGGCCCGGGACTTCTGGCGCGTCTTGGATGGGGCTGTGCATGGGCTGATAGTGAGAGACCGGGTTTTGCTTTTGTTTATTCGCAGACTGCATCCGTCACAGGCTGATATCGCAGGCGTCAGCGCTGGTGGAGCTTGTGTGTTTGAAATTGAACGGAAAACACTCTTCTTTCGGTTGTGTTCGAAAATTAGTTACATCAACTTGTTAGGATGTTTCACTTATTATAAGTTTCTTCAGTTATCTTTAAAAGTTTTACCATTTTTAAATACATTTATTTACTAAATGCGTTCTAAGATTTATTATAAACAATGTAGTAATTGAACAGATTACATTTTTCATCATTTTTATCGGTTTTTATTAAACATCAAAACTTTCTTTTTGTCATATGCAAAGTCTCAAAGTTTGAATGATCCATTAATCTTTAATAATCAGTTTATTTGCATAACGTCAACTTATTTCTTTATGCATAAAAACATTTCTTCTTATAAAAAAATACACTTTTGAAAAGATAGAGAAAGTAGTTCCATCTTTCTTCTTCCATTATGTTAAACCCCCTTCGAAGCAACGAAGCCTGTCGCGACAGTACATTTCTCTTGAAACCTTCCAAATCTCGCTTAAACTACTTCATCCACAAGCCGCCGTTACGCTCACCAGCAAACTCATCCCTCCGTACCGTTGATGCTTCCCTTATGCAACCCCATTCATTTCACTCGTTTATCGAGTTTTCCCCGGAGATGAATTTCGGTCGTGAAATTATCCCGCAACTAGGTCACTGACGACGAACCGCTCATCAAATATTCCCGGCCCGTGCGCTCGTCTATCCGGAGAAATTAAGGTATTTATGTGTGTGTTCGCTGTACACGTTTCGTCACCGGTTCTGCATCTCGTTTTGCATGTTGTGCATGCGAGCGTTGCAAATGGAGCGTGGAAAAGCGCTATAAATAGATTGGGCAAGTCCCTGTTGGATGGGGTCAGGCCGTCTGCTACCCCATGTGGCGGAGAGGATTAAAACGTCCGATCGATCGGATGGAGGTCAACGAGAGAAAGACGCCCGTTCGGAGACTGTTGATCAATCGATAAAGAAGGGGAATATAAATTGAAGATTCAATTTTACAAAAGATTGTAACAATTGTCTTCTATAAAACTTATTCGAAGACAAAACAAAGAATTAAAACAATTTAAAGATACCTAAGTATTCCTATTTGTGTGAGGCATAAATTTGCGTTTGTGTATATCCATTTTTTTTTCGAACATTCAAAGCATCGAATTGAAGAAAAACTAATGCAAATATGCTGAATGTCCTTATAGTATGCTTCGCTCCTTGGCACCCTATTGATTGCAATATTTATGCTCCTGTCTATGCTCAGGCATACAGCCAAAAAAACGATCCTATAGCCCACATTGAATTATTGCAAACAAATTTAACAACATTATAAAAAGAAACAATTCAGTGGCGAGAAGTGCAAGGCCGAAGAAAGATAAAAAAGACCATGGCCGTGTGGCGGGCGCTCCAAACGAACTTTGTCTCGGCCCAGTCTGGCCACCTTGCTCCAATCTTCATTCAAACAACAAAGAAAAAAAACATCAAACGTCGCAAGAACAGTTGACGACTCGAGCAGCACGTAAGTATGCACGCCAAGTTATAAGTAGCTCAACCGACCTGGAGTAACAAGCGCAGAACAGAAGGAGGAACGTGAAAACGCTCAAGTGGAAGAATCGATCGAACGCCAAGCGACGGTCCCAATCGCCGACGGTTGATTTTCGCTCCCATTTTTGGTCCACTTTATGATTCATTAAAATTCGATGAAAAACTGTTCTATTTGATTGGGTCGTAAACATTGTTGGGAAAAGTTGTTCTGCACGGCTACGGCCCGTTGTGAGGGTGGCGTGTATTTTTCTAATGCTTCCCACCCCCTGTTTTGCATTGTCCCTGCCCTGAACGATCGGCATCGTTGGACGTTGCGATTATTGCTCTCATTTAAGTTTTATTGCTTTTCGTCGCTCGAAGTGAGGCGTTTCCGTTTAAGTTGAATGCCGCTTTCATTAAAGATGTATCATTATTTTTAAACTAATCAAGCAATTGAAGCAATTAATTTCGAGTGAAATATGGCCCGGAAAATGCTCATCCCACAATCCACAACGTGCTGAGTTTACCTCGCATAACAAATGTGAGATAGGCCAAGTGAGATTTATGGACACCTCTAGATCTCTATCGCGTCGTTCACTCCTTTTCAAAGTCCCGCAAATGCGAGCTCGCTGCGACAAAACCGGCCCCGGTGCAAACCACCATAAATTGGTTCACTACCGATACCAATCACGTTCGGTAATTTCTCGATTTATCACGTAACACTTTTATGACATTTTTTCCCACCCCGCCACAGGTTCTGTCCACCCGAAACCCCACCCGCCCGACACGGCGAGACGAGAGTTCATTAATTTCGGCTTCGAACGCACTTTTGCAGTCGGAGCCTCCTTCTCGTTCGCCCTTTCCCACGAACACACTCTCTAGCGCTGACCTCGTTAGTTCACTCATCTGCAAACGGCTCTTCATTATCATGGGACAGCGACTGACTCCTTCGTCCAGCCGCTGACGTGGCCCGAACCGGAGCCAACCGAACGAGACCGAGCGAAACGTGGGAAAAAATATAGCGCCTTCACGACGCAATAAAATCTCAACCGTATCTTGGTATCACGGTTTTCCGGAGTTTTTCTGCTGCCTTTATTTTTCTTTCTTCCCCCGGTCGGACGTTTCCCGCGCCGGCCTGCTGGCTTTTGGCGGTTGTGTTGCTCCAGCACGGACGACGGGCTGGACACAAGGCCGGAGGTGTTAAAATTTATTGCCAGTTTCTTCTTCATCTGCCAGTAACCGCCATTAGTTTGGTTGCCCGGTCGCGCTGTGGACCACCGGGAGGGCTCTGCAAAGTTCGGCTTGAGGTTTTTGCGGCATGTCGATACCGTGGCCATTATTTCTCGCCTACCTTAAATTGCTAACGTACCAAATCGACCGTGGACACACTGGCGCAAAATCAAAGACGAGGGATACAGATACAGCGATCACGCTTATCGTTATCGCACGGTCCGGTGTTGCTTCGGGCGCAATTCGAACTTCCTGCTGCTCGCCGCAACATCGATCGCAGACAAGCAGCACATCTGCGCTAGTTGAGTCGTCAAGACGATTAGTGCCCATTTGCCTTCCCGCGCCGTGGAAACGTTCTCCGCGGTGGGAAGCCGGTCAATATTAGCTTTTCCGTGGCACATGTCTCCAGTGCGTCGAAGGAGACGGAGTGGGTTGAGGCGAACGGCTAATAGTCGCGCGCTCGTCGGGACTGACTGATTTGTGTGAGTCATCAGATTCAACTTACGACCGGTGCTGGCGGTGACGGAGTTGCCAACGGTACCGAACGCGGTTCAATGTTTGCGCGTCTAATATAGGTTGTGTTTGCCGAAGGCCATTCGCGTAAGTTTACAGCGATGTTTACTTTTCCAGCTAACCGAGCTGAACTAGTGCTGGAAATTGAAGGCACGTTCACCGTTGGCAGTATTAGTTCGCTGTACTTTCAAGCATAGGTAGAGTTAAGCTTTTTTTTTTTTTTTGGTAAATTCTTCCTTATTCTTCGTTAAAGACCCTCTCGTTTGGAAGATTTGTTTCTGTCATAAAGATGTCTAAGACATCAAGGACATTCTGGTTAGTAGACTTCAACATTAGAAGAGGATCATGAGTGGTTTTGTGTTTAAATAAAATTCGCTTCAAATGGACGTAAAAACGTTCTGTTGTTGCCTTGTGAAACTTGGACAAATAGATAGATTGGGAGACTAATGGCGTGGTGTTCCAGGTTCACTCTACCGTTTATCCGTTCATATAGTCATGGAGGTTCTAGAATAAAGATTCTTTGATCTCAGTAAGATTGAACAATCTTTGGCTGTGCGATTTAGAATGGCTTGAAATCGTCCAAACCTTTTTTTAAAGTGAGATACTCATGTACAGAATATTTCCTCTATCTCAAATACAAATTTATTTGAACTAATTGAACAAAAAAACGTTGAAAACTACGCATTAACATCACCGTACACCGAACTAGCCGTTGCGGTACGATCGCTCAGTCTCAGAACATAAGTGTATTGATCGAAAAACCCGCAATACAATAAATACTACAATCGTGAAAGTATGATTATCCACCCGGAAAAGAAACCGTACGGGGCAGGGAGGGCAATAAAGTTCCCAAAACGAAAAACAACGACCGCAAGGAAGGGCACCAGCGTGCGGCGTGCTTCGCTATCCGGCGCTACGTGGCTAGAAGTTTTTGGCAGAATGCCTTCCGGCAACACAATAATAATTCAGCGAATTATTGTACCACAATAAGCCGTGTCGTGTCGTTGTTCCGCAGTGCAATCGCTTTTGAATCGATGCCGACATCGAGCGTCGGCCAATCGCTGCTGCTCCCTTTTCCCGGCGATAGAAAAGAACGGGCAACGGAGCGGGCTCATATTTTCACCCATTCACGTAGATGAAAGATAATTCTCGGAACGCAATGGACCGAAACCGCCACCAACTCCAGCGCTCGAGAGGGTCTTTGGCTGGCAGCCAGAGGAAGAGGCTAATTATCTCCAGTGCTACTGTGATGTTTTGTTTATAAAATGAGTAATCAGAGGTGCTCAATGTTATCGCGATGGCTTTCTCTGTATGCGTGGAAGCTCTCGCAAAAAAGCTACCAGTGTTTCGAGAACTGCAGCAAACAACACGAACACATACAGCTCCCGGTGGCACTTTGCACAGTCTTTTGCGTGTAATCTGTCCCCTTAGAAGTACTCGTCGACGCACACGGGCACACAGAGACGACGACGCTTTCCCATTCGTTGTCCTTCGACTGATGTAGGGTCGTGGAAAACACGGACCCCGTGGGTCGTCGTGACCCGGAATCGGAAAGGGGAAAATTGAATCAAATTAATTAATTTTGAAATTTATGTGCTCGTGTAGCTTGCTCCGAACATGGGACATGGAAAAATATACCCATGTGCTGGTGCGCACATACACACGCACGGATACATAGCTTCCGTGTGGTATTCGCCTGTTTTGTTGCCTTTGGCAACCCTCACACGAGATTACCCAGCTCAACCATTCTGTCTGTGGCTCAAGCGGCCTCTCTCTCTCTCTTTCTCGCTCTCTCGAAACGAAGAAGCTTTGGTCCCCGGTTCATCACCGAACGGCTCCCTTCCCAGGGCGGGAAGTTGACACCCGAGGTGTCTTCAAAAGGACTCGGTGCCTCGTATTGCACATACAGCAGCCCACATTCACCCGCTTTTACGTGCCCTATTAGAGGAGCATTTTACTTCCCTTTACGGGGGGGCCGGGGTGCGTCCCCGCTACATGGAACACTTGCTCCGGATTAACTTTTATCGCACATACGACACCCCCTCCGGCAGCAGCTGCAGCATTCCGGGCCCGCACCTCAGCCCGCTCGTTGAATCAATTACGATAAATTACGTTACACTCATTTTCGTTCCGTGTCGGTTATTCTCTTTCCCTTTGCCGACCTTTGTTCGTTTCGTTCGGGTCTGTATCGCCGCCCGGTCTGGATCGTGCCACTGTCTGGTTTACCGGGAAAGCTTTACCCCCAAAACCCCATGCAATCCACCTCCACCACCGGTTCGTAATAAGTCGCGCAGGATTGGAATTCGCACGAATAACAGCGAACGCAACACCGAAACCAACAACTGGATAGGAGAGAGAGAGAGAGAGAGAGAGAGCGAAAAAAACGACCTCACGTGAAGTTTCTCTCATTTGAGATTCACGCCCAACCCAACGGCAGCATCAGAACGGCGGCCGGGTAGCGTACGCAACCGAACGAAGGGGAAGACAGCGCGTGACATCATTTTTATGGCAAGCGAGCTCAAACAGAATCAAATAAATTACGTTTTAATGTCGTACCGATGTAAACATACATTATTATGGCGCTGGCGCTCGGCTTTATGCTCATTACTGCTGTGCCATTGTTTATGTGCGCTGGTAGTTATGTTAGTTTTCATTTAAAAGGCACTTTTTCCGGCACTGGTACATGGTTGTCCTTGTTATGAGGGTTCGGTATGTTGGATTCATTGTTTAACACTAATTTTGTAGGCATGTAGTCTCGCTGTAAAACTAATCCATGTAATCCTTCCAAAATAAATAAATCATCAAAGCTACATCATGACAAACGACAGAACAAAAAATCTAGCGATAACATAGTTTAACATGATGCTTACAAGCGAGAGAAAAGTAAGAATCAAGAAGTAGCAACTAAGCGCACTATACATTGTAAAAAATCGTGTCTGTCTTAATGTCAACAATTAGCAAATGATCAAATGATCCGATAACCACATCGATAATAAATATTAAATAAATATAATAATAATTTTACCAAAAACCAGGCGCCTCCATCGGTGTTCGTTTGATGGCTCTTACGATTTCAATATTCTTAGGGACTAGCCTCGTCAATCAATATGAGATATTATTTTTTCATGCATTTAAAAGGTAGTCAAACGTGAATCACATATACGTTATAGCCACATTGGTGTGGATCTTTGTCAAAAATTACCTGCACCCTCTTTTCTCTTCTGTACTTCTCTATACTTCTCTACTGGAAAAGAAGCGGTTTCTTTGTTTCGCTCAGAAATTATAACAACCGGCTCACGTCCGGCCGTACCCCACTTAAACTCGAGCGAAAGAAAAACTGCATATCCATCGAACGCTCCGGTGGGACGCCAGAACGGTCAACAGAAAGTTTCGTTCCGCCGTGTCCCTATTGAAACATTTATTGCACCAGACATTCTGTCTGTCAGTTGCTCAATTTTTAATCAGCTTCAGCGCGTACCGCTCATCCGTCTGGGTCGCTGGAAAAGTTTCACCCCTGTCGCCTGTGGTGCTGATGGTTGACGGGCGCCAAAAACAAAAAAAAACCGCGATGGGGGGAAAAAGGATGGCATTGCGCCACGTCAGTACGCGCCCATTGGAAATCAATTCTTGCCGGTATCGCCAGGACGGCAGGACGCATTCCGTTTACGTCAATCAGCCGCAGTTGATCGCAGACCATGGCGTCTGCAGGTCGTGGCACGGTGGTAATGGGAAATGGGAAATCCACGCGTTGGGATTATTTCTCCCAACGTCTACGTAAACAAATAGTTTCATGTTGCGCTTTGTGTTGTGCGTTCCGAAAATAAATCAATGTTCAATCTAAAATTGTACATTAATTCGACGATTTTCATTTCCCCTTCGTGCACTGGCGGGTACTTAATTCCTCGTCTGCTCCGTGAATACACGCCAGAAGTGGGTGTATTGTTTTTTTTTCATCCCATTGCGTGCATTGAACATAATGGCTTTGTCTTGAATTTTTGTGGTACATTTTGCAGCCTTGACATTCGGCTGAATCCGGTTTGGGCGGGTTTTTATTTAGCAGCAACCAGAGCCGCCCGATTTGATTGGCAACCAGAGCCTCGTATCAGGCGTCAGACCGAGTAAGGGTCGGCGGCCTGTTACGGGAAGGTATGGCGAGTTGCAGTTTAATTATTTATAATAGCGCTCCTAGCACCCGGCACCGAAACACAGGAAGTGAGATACAGCCGAGTGCGCTGCAGTATTTTCCAACAAACAAACCCCTCCACGAGGATGCTCGCGCGCAAGGAAGCGCACCATTAGGCGAGGGTCCGTTCCCGCACAGGTCAAAGGGCCCGTAAAGGTGCTCGTAATGGTAAGATAAACAGCACTCGGTAGGGAAATAAATTTTCATCCTTCCGAGGGCGTGAGCGGGAAATGAAAGACCGCCACTATCTCACCAGCGCCGGCCAGCTTTCCGTGTCATACAGCGCTGAAGAACTCACTCGAGAGGGTGCGCCCAACACGTGCGCTTTGTTGCTGAACGCTTGATTTTCTTTCCTGTTCGCATTGCTCGAGTGCGCTTATCTTACGTGAAGCTCCATTAGCCACCTTCAAGAGGCTGGAGAGTTGTTTGTGATGTATTTTTTCCTTCACCATCGGTAACGGACGCAATCGACGATTGCACGAGGTAATTGGCATCCGAACCGATACCGATTTGTTTCGTTTCAGGTAGAGCGGCACGGAAAGAACCCCACAACCGAACGTCCTTATCACGACATCACGACTGTGGAAATCGAACCCCCGGCTCAAGTGGTGTCAGGATCAGCGATGTTAGCCTACGGCCTACGAAGAACCCTTTCCGAAAAGGCTTAAGCTTGCTGGTGCGTCGATAAACGAAACGAACTCAGCCAGTTCCATCAAACCTCGGAACACGCCCTTGACTCCGGTGTAAGTCTGGTTCGGTAAGCCACCGATGGGAAAACTCGAATCTCGCTAGACAGCTACCTTGGATCAACATGCCCTCTTCTTCTTTGCACGAGGCGATGTGTAATACACCTCACATCGAGAAAGAATCCAACCGAATCTACAGTGCAGTGCATGTATTTTAACTTTATTTTGGGATGAAAAACTGGACTACGAAACTGTGGCAAGAAAATGAATTCAATCAAAAAGTTGACTGGAATCATCGATGGTAAAAAGTGCATGAAAATTGCAAAATAGAAATGGTACTAAAATAATGCCTGACACTGTACTGGTGAGAGTCCAATACACCTTTTATCGAAACAAAACATCAGAAATCAATCCAACCGTCCGATCCCTCGAAGCAGCGGTAAGCTTACGAGTGTTTTCCTGCGTAATCTTTTCGCTTTGATCTGTTTCTGGCCTTCTGCGCCATATACGTTCTTGTCTTTTTCACGTTCTCCACCGATTTCGGAAGAGGCACCGTCAAGTGGATAACTTTCGAGGCGTCTGCCTTTGGAAGTTGGATCTTAAGCCCAATTCCCGGTAGGAGCCGTTGCCGGTCTGTTTCTCTCCGGGCGGTCCTAACCAATATCCTGACACTTTCGAGCGATTATCGCTAAACATTGGGATAATTCGGTCTCGTACAAGATGGTAGATTCCTACGAGCGGTAGAAGAGTTTCGATGTTGGGACGATTCTTTGGAAGCAAAACACTACTGCTTAAAGTGGTCCGCTTCTCGAGAACTTTGCAGCGAGGAGTTGTTTGAACTTCGGTGAGCACCTTTTTCCGAACTGCTTTAAAACAGCATCGTTCAGGCTAATGTCCACAATGCCAGCTGTGTCGCTTTATGACGGGTACCTTCCTGAAAGATCGTTCCAATAATCGGCCCTGTGGAAACTAGCCAACCCTTTCCCATCACACACACACTAACACCTACACTGACACACACAATCGCACTGCCAACTCATTCATCCTTAATGACGTGGTGTAGTCAGCACATTAAATACATTAATTGAGTTATGAGTAAATTAACGGAGAGCCCATTCCAGCCAAAGTCATTACCAGCTCGGGCCCTCTCGGTGTGGGTTTTGTATTGGGAAAGTTTGGGCTTCAACCTCACCCACGGCTCCAACTTGCACCGGTAAAGGGCGTGATTCATTACCGCCCGTGCCCTGTGTCGTCTGACTTTGCCCTTCGCCCTTGCGCTGTCAAGGTAAGATCCTTGCTGGCAGGTAATCAGCATTCGCTCATGTTAAATTTACCGTGAAATGCTGTTGCCAAGACCTTTGGATAGTTCGTCTATATGCGTGTGTGTTTGTGTGTGTGTGGGCTGGTTGTGATATTTTCGATAGAAAATCTCGATGTTGTCCGATGACCTTCCGAGAACCGTTTTCATCATCGCAAAACAAAGCTTTTTTACTTTCGCTCACCGAAAGACGCACGAATGAAAGAATTCAGAAGTGTGGTAGGTCTAGAGCGAGACAATGACGGTGTAAGTGGTTTAGGTTTCAGCTTCGCAGAACTGATAATGCTTTCAAAGCACGAGAGCAAACATGAGGACAAACAGTTCTGCTTCGATACTAATGAACCTTAATGGAGAAAGGATTTCCATGAAGTGTCAATAGATCTACATTGGTTTTATTTTTATAGTTATCAGTAAAAAGCATATAATTGTATTTCAATGTTGTTTTGTAACGTAAAAGAACAGTGATTAAACATTTAAAAAGTTTTTGTTCCACCGCCCATCACAATTACAAATTGAATAATTCAATTGGAAAAGCTGCCCTTAATTACCCAAAAACTGTTTCAAAACTGTACCTTCAAAGTAACGCAATGCTCTAGGACATGAAAGATTAAACTGCTTTTAGGGAGTTGCCAAAATGCATCGGTCTATTATGCATTCAAGCTTCGTTAATAATCTGTTAATAAGCTTGGCATAACTTTCGCATTACGAATGCAAGTTGCATCCTCTGAGTAGCATTTCCGTTTCAAAATGCATTAATATTTCACCGAAGTTACAGCGCAATACTCAGAACTTCACACTCATCGGAGAATGCTCGAAAAATATTTACATTCTATGATAACGAGCAGACTAGAAAACGGGTCGGATAGGAAACCTCCCATGGATAAAGCCACTCTGGCAATTATTTCGGAGTTACGACGGGGTTATCTCTCTGGAGACCGTTTGCTGCGTGAAGCAAAAGCAAATGAATGTGAAGTTACTGTGTGCTGCTGATGAATCAACGCAAAAGTGGAGGTGGAAATGCATGATAATTCGACGAATCATTAAAAGGAATGTAACACCCATCGAATGGGGTTCTGACCCTATCCGTTCCAAAAGTCAGCAGCGTCAGGGGCACACGGCACCAAATCACATTTGATCCGATTAGCTGCGCTTCTCTCACACTGAACCATTATTAATGGCTGCTCTATAAAATGGGAATCGTTTTTTTTTGTTCAGAAAAGAAACTGTAAGGCACTGAAACATTTGCGCTGTGCCTTGCTAGCAGTAATGAGTTCCGGGAGGCTGTGAACCGCTTGACCTACGACGCCACACAAAAGCGCACACTTGCAAACAATAATAAATTCCAGTTTAAAGTTTATCTCCCGGTTTTTTTTTCTTTCTCTCTCTCTCTCAAGCCAGTAGTAGTCTTTGCAGGCAGGCTCTTATTTCTACCGCTTTCCATTCTTCCATTGCTGCGAAAGATTTTCGATCGGAACTTTCCCACTTTACAGCGCTCGTAAGTCTCGAAGGTGGGAAAGGAAAACAACACGCAACTTCTCCCGAACACGGCATCCGCTGCAACACGGGCCTCACCGTACATGCAACTTCCCGGGCCGAGACCCCGAGAGGAAGCCCGGCCAAAGATGACCGAACAAACGTTCACCGTTCGCCAAGCGACACCGAATTCCCTTAAGGGCCTTTACGGTCAGTTTTCTCGTGCCGTGCAGCAACCGAAGGAAGTGGCTTCAAGTGGAAAAGATTGTTGCCATTATTATCCTCCCGTTCAATTTCTCCAAGGATCCAGCAACGAACGAGCTGACGGTGGCCGAGCCTTCCAGAAACCGGACGCTCCGAGCTGCATCGCCGTGGTAGGACATTCTTTTCCACCCGACGCTGACTTTCGAACAGAAACCGGCGCAAGAAAATGCACCGGGAGGAGGAGTTAGAAGCAGAACCCAACCGGGACGAGAAATTCCTCATCCACCGAAAACACAAACCACCCCCGGGCGGGAGGTTTTGGGTGGGGAATGTCGTAAGAACTTTCTTACGTTTCTTACGGCCCTGGTTCGCCGTTTGCTTTCTGCTCCGTGCGATGCGCGAGGCACAAATCATGCTGCTCTTTGCTCTCTCATGCCTGCAAACAGCGGTGCAAAGGCGCTAAGCTCCCGAACCGAAAAGTAGCAAATAGAAACGAAAACATCCTTATCCTTTCGCTTTGTTACCATCGCACGGCTGTCACGAAAGGAGCTTGACCGAAACTGGGGAATGGGAGCCCTGATCGGAGAACTTCGCCCGAAGAGACGAAGAGGGCCATCGACGCAGAAAGTAAACTCTCAGCCTGCTCGCTCAGCGGGGGGAAAACAAAAATCACACAATATCTTTCCGTTTGCCCAACTTTGTGCAAACATTTGTGTTTGACGATTGTCTCGGCAAACAAAATCGTCCGGTGCAGAGCAGAAAAACTGCATCCACTGCTTGGTGCCGGATGCGAATGGTCCGGAAGTAAATAGCACGCTTTAACCATTTCCATCGGTTGCTGCCATCAAAGAACTTTTTTTTCTGCCAAAAGAAGTCATTGCAACAGTTCAATCGTGGCCAATCGAGTGCTGTGTGAATGAGAAAAGATCTTCGAAATATTGTTTATGGACTGAAATTTATATCCCATACAAGGAATTGGATTTACCCGGAAGTTTATCTTGAGCTACCCCATCCAATCGTCTCGCTAAAAGGGACTTTGAACGAGGATATGTTTTTCCTCCATTAGAGACAGATACATTAAATGTATTTTTATTTATTTATTTATTGGTATGACGGCCTTAGTGACCGTGTTGCCAGTGCCGAAGTGTGTTGACCGACAATTAAATGTATTTATTAAGTGAAAAATTACACATTACTATTAGGTAAACAGAAGATTTACATTTTAAGTACAAAAACTCACTATTCAAAGCAAAAAGACCATTTTTATATAATTCGACAGTATGAGAACAATCTTTATTAATGGAGCGTTTGAATGTGCTGATTTTGTCAACTCATTTTATTAGGAAATTTCAAATGTTGTAACACAAGAATAAGATGAATTAAAGAGTTAAAATAAACAAAATAACTCACCTCTTGTTATTATTATCCTTCAACTAATATATCGTTACAATTTTATTTGTTTCATTATCTATTTTTATTTTATTATAGTACGAGAACTACGGAAAATCACTTTTATAAGCTTTTAAACATAAACCGTTTTTATTGGTTTATCGTAAAAAAAATCGTCGTAAAAATATAATATTTACTTAATTCACATTAAAATATGCATGAACAGGCTCTACATCTAATTGAAGCTTCGATAGATCTAATTGAAGCTTCGATGAATAATAATTGAAGATATTATTCATCTTCTTAAAATAATATGTGTATAAAATGCATAAAACCATCAAAATGTTACTTCCCAACACTCACCAACCCACGTACAGTGCAAACACACGCCGCATACCGATGAAAGTTGGTCACTTACCTAGAACGAGAAAGAAGAGTTGCAGTTATGAGTGAAAAATGCCAGAGATGCAGCCTGAATGCAGCTGGCAACTATCGCAAACAAACGCCCCCACAGGAAACGCACCCATCGCCAATGATTGGAATGAAATTTGGTATTGATAGCGCGCGCAAGGACGCCGGTCACTTTTAATTTTCGCATTTTCGCTGCACGCACATGGCATGAATGCGCTTTAATTGAATCAGAGCAGAGCACACCGCTCACTCTCGCTAGTGGCCACCGGCTGTGTACAGTTTAAAAATAGCATCGCAAACCGGAAAAGCTTCGAAAATGTGGTGTTGAATTTCCCAGGCCATGCCGACGGTGTACACCGCGCTAGGAAACATTAATCACCGGGTCCGTACACCGGTACACAATTTATGCACCCGACACCCGGGCCGAGAGATGAGTGGGCACGTTGGGAGGATACCATGCCATAAAGCATCCCGGGCACGGGTGGGTTGGGAGCGGGAGTGAAATTTATGTTGATAGAGTTACAGTTATCAATTGATTCAATTAATACTATATCGATACCAAACGGGTCTCTCGCCCTCGTTCTGCACCCAAACCGCGAGCTATGTTTGCTTTGCCGCGGTGCGCGTGGTGGATATTGGGTTCGGAATGCGGCCTTCGGGCACGCGGCCACCATTTAACAGCTTTCCCCGGTATGTCGTGTCTTGCCGTGGGCCGCCCGGGGAGCACGGGCAAATACATTTTTACTACCCTGATGCACGGGCCGGCACGAGTGGACGATAAGCCTTTCCGCAAGCAGGATTTGTAGCCCGTAATCGAATCGGGAATGATATAATCAGCCGATTATGAGCTCGAACCTCGCCCGCATGCATTCCCAGCCGATGATTTCGAATCGATCGATCAACGGATTGATTGATGGACTGATTGATGGCATCGTGATGGTGCTCTCTCACTCTCTCTCTCTCTTGCCTATCGGAAACGTTGCGCTTTACACTCCCGCACGGCACCGGACGAGCAAACACACATTTCATCCGAGCGGCCGTTGCAGCTCCGAACTCGGGTCGGTGATTTGATTTCCCAACCACCCATCTGAGGCGGACGCTTTGTTTCACGGTGGAAAGGTTAGCTTTATTCCGCCCGAACAGGCTGTCGGTGTGAAATAAGCATGCGGTTTTGTTTGGAGCCCTTTGCCCTTCCCGAGGGGGAATCGTAAAGATACTGGCCCTACATTATTGACGTAAAGTTCTATCGCCCGGCCTCAAGTCTGTCCTCCCTCACCCACGGGCCGAAGCGTTCGACCCGATATGGCAGCGTATTTGTAGCACCCGCCTATGTATATTTCATCCTTTATCCGGGCGTGCTGTTAATAAATAATAGCCAATGATTGAAAAGGAAAACATCCGCGCCATTTTGCAGCCGCACGCGCCACGTCCTAACGCCCCTTCCGCGCCCCCCAAAAACCGCCCGGCCCCGGTTGCACAAACAATCTCACCGAAACACGCGCTCGCAGCGTACATAATGGTAATAAATTTTGCCGATCCGATCGGCATTCTGCCTAACGCGCTGTGGCATGTCTTAAGCCGAAGATTCACCTGCTTTGGATTGATCTTTAACGTTAAAATAAGCATCCAACAGTGGAAGGAGCAGCAACAACAACAAAAAACACCCGAAGGAAGCAGCCAATCGCCGTCCCGTAACGCGCCCGGTCGTGACATAAAAGGAAGCAGGTGGTGAATAAAAATCCGCACGTTCCGCCCGCGCTGGCGTGAAGACCCGCTCAGTGGCGCATTCCGCGGGCGGGCGGCATCGGGTGTTGCTCGTGTCGAGGGCATCGGCAGGTGGGTGGGGTTAAACCGGTGTATCATCATCTTGTAAAGCCTGCCTGCCACCATTTTGAGCAGTCTGTCGACATTCCGGGGCGTGCAGGTGCTTGGGCATTGGCAGCAGCACGTCGGTGGAATTTGCACCCCATCGCACGGTGGGCGAGAAGTGTGAGTTACAAATATTGAATTTTAAAATTGGATTCTTTCTTAGCCGGCATATTTTAGAACAGCGCGTCTTGTTGTTGTAATGAAATTTAGTAGTTTATTTTATTATTTACTTGTCATTTGTTTCGTATCGTAAAGATGCAAAAATATCTCGAAGAACTATAAAATAAATGTAAAAATCTAATGAAAAATCGCTAATTTCAAAGTTTCAGTTTTTGCATAAACCTTTCTGTCCAAGTATCATATGAATCCGTATAAA
>KB672813.1:1027097-1050240 GCA_000349145.1 Anopheles dirus | reverse complement strand
GGGCCGGCACGAGTGGACGATAAGCCTTTCCGCAAGCAGGATTTGTAGCCCGTAATCGAATCGGGAATGATATAATCAGCCGATTATGAGCTCGAACCTCGCCCGCATGCATTCCCAGCCGATGATTTCGAATCGATCGATCAACGGATTGATTGATGGACTGATTGATGGCATCGTGATGGTGCTCTCTCACTCTCTCTCTCTCTTGCCTATCGGAAACGTTGCGCTTTACACTCCCGCACGGCACCGGACGAGCAAACACACATTTCATCCGAGTGAGCGTTGCAGCGCCGAACTCGGGTCGGTGATTTGATTTCCCAACCACCCATCTGAGGCGGACGCTTTGTTTCACGGTGGAAAGGTTAGCTTTAATCCGCCCGAACAGGCTGTCGGTGTGAAATAAGCATGCGGTTTTGTTTGGAGCCCTTTGCCCTTCCCGAGGGGGAATCGTAAAGATACTGGCCCTACATTATTGACGTAAAGTTCTATCGCCCGGCCTCAAGTCTGTCCTCCCTCACCCACGGGCCGAAGCGTTCGCCCCGATATGGCAGCGTATTTGTAGCACCCGCCTATGTATATTTCATCCTTTATCCGGGCGTGCTGTTAATAAATAATAGCCAATGATTGAAAAGGAAAACATCCGCGCCATTTTGCAGCCGCACGCGCCACGTCCTAACGCCCCTTCCGCGCCCCCCAAAAACCGCCCGGCCCCGGTTGCACAAACAATCTCACCGAAACACGCGCTCGCAGCGTACATAATGGTAATAAATTTTGCCGATCCGATCGGCATTCTGCCTAACGCGCTGTGGCATGTCTTAAGCCGAAGATTCACCTGCTTTGGATTGATCTTTAACGTTAAAATAAGCATCCAACAGTGGAAGGAGCAGCAACAACAACAAAAAACACCCGAAGGAAGCAGCCAATCGCCGTCCCGTAACGCGCCCGGTCGTGACATAAAAGGAAGCAGGTGGTGAATAAAAATCCGCACGTTCCGCCCGCGCTGGCGTGAAGACCCGCTCAGTGGCGCATTCCGCGGGCGGGCGGCATCGGGTGTTGCTCGTGTCGAGGGCATCGGCAGGTGGGTGGGGTTAAACCGGTGTATCATCATCTTGTAAAGCCTGCCTGCCACCATTTTGAGCAGTCTGTCGACATTCCGGGGCGTGCAGGTGCTTGGGCATTGGCAGCAGCACGTCGGTGGAATTCGCACCCCATCGCACGGTGGGCGAGAAGTGTGAGTTACAAATATTGAATTTTAAAATTGGATTCTTTCTTAGCCGACATATTTTAGAACAGCGCGTCTTGTTGTTGTAATGAAATGTAGTAGTTTATTCTATTATTTACTTGTCATTTGTTTCGTATCGTAAAGATGCAAACATATCTCGAAGAACTATAAAATAAATGTAAAAATCTAATGAAAAATCGCCAATCAGAGTTGAGCTTTGTGTTGAAGGGATTTTATATATTTCACGATCGTATTAATTTCAAAGTTCCAGTTTTTGCATAAACCTTTCTGTCCAAATATCATATGAATCCTTATAAACCAAACAAAATATCCCATTAAAAGGAAAATGTCCATTGAAGCTCCCACTGTGCGTAACCTTAACAACCGGAGCAAATCACTCGATAAATTCGGGAGAAGAGTGAACTGGAGGATACAATGACGGCCTAGTCTAGTGGAGCTTGTCAGATTTGGTGAGGCACTGAGGGACTGAGTGGTTGAGACCCGGCGAGAGTGCCGTCGGAAGTGAGTTAACAAATTTGTGTCAAACCTGATTCCGTCGAATGCCAGCTTCCACACGACCGATTGACGACCGATTGGCTCTGTCGGAATGGGGTGGTGCCGTGGGAAGGGGTGGACGTGAAAATTCAAAGTACCCCCCCTCCCCCCCCCTCCCCCCCGACCCACTTCCGGAACAGGAGAACGGAAAGCGTCAAGGATTTCTTTATGCCGCTTTTGTGTTCTTTAGCTTTTGTCGAAACCGAGAGCGTGCCGATGATGCCCCGTGTTTCCCGAGCAGCCGCCAGCTTTTCCAGCTTAACAGCTTCAGCAGCGCTGCCTGAAAGCCTGCAAAAAGGTAAACAAAGTGTGAGCCTACGACAAAGCGCATCTGGCAGGCGGTCGCCTACCACCACCTCCACCACCACCACCACCGTCAAAAACCGTCGTCACTCCCTCCCCGGAGCCGGAACCGACACGAATTGTAAAGAAAATAAGCGCTTTTCAGCAAACGACGAACGATTTCTAATCTGATCGCGCTGGCGGTGGCTGTGAAGAAATTTCGGGCCGGGAAAACAAGAAAAGAATCCCTCAAAAGCAAATTAACGAATCGAAGCCATGAATAGAATTCTAAAGATGCCGCCGACGCCGACGCCGAGCTGCGCGAGCGAAAGAGATGTTATCTGGGTCGGTGTAAACGAGTGGAAATCGAGTTTTCCGCAACGCACCGGGCCGACATTTGGTGTGTGGTTTATTTTTCTGCTGACTGACGATTCGATTGCGTTCTTGGGATTCGTCTTTTTTGCTGCTGTTGTTGTTGTTGTTGTTGTTGTTGGTGCTGTTCACCGCCCAATCTTCTCGGGAGGTCTTCTACACCGCCCCAGACCGATTGCTTTCAGCGATCACTCTGCTGATTAGGTATTCATGACGGCGACCAGCCGCAACTTCCACCTCGACCACACGGCCGGCCCGACCAGCCGGATCCATTTCAACTGCGACACACCATCGCGGGATTGTCTCGCGGAATTCGCGGAAACCATCAACACGAACCTTACGCGCGGTGGTTTCCGTCCCGGCCGCTTCCGCTCCCTGGCAAACGTCGGAGATGATTGATCTGTCTGCCATTCCAGCGGGCTTGGTCTGCGTCCGCTGGAAACCGATGAACTGCTGCTGTTTGTTGCTTGTTGGGTTTTTGTGTCTGTATGTGTGTGTGTTTTGCGTGACCGATAGCATCCTTCCGTTCCGTGCGCAACACGTGCCGAACGTTGAGTCGTTTTAATCACCGAGCGCTAAGACGGATAACTTGAACGCGGGGAGCACACCGCTCGCGATGGACATTTATTGAACGGTCTTTCATCTGATTCCGTCGTCTTCTTTCGGCTTAAGTGCCGGGGCTAGTAGGGTGGGTAATTTTTCTCACGGAACAATTATACCAATTTTGTTTGGATGTTTCGTTTGTTCGGAAGGAAATAGGAATGACATTTTCAACAGCTCGATGTTCTAATTTACATCAATAATTTTGAGGCGATGTTCTGATCAGTCATTGTAATTGCTTTTATCCCTACGTAGTTTCATATTTTGAATGTCATATTTGTGTCATTTCAATGTTTCTCGATACGTAGAATATTATGTATGCATTCCTTAGCAAAATTTACGAAACTTTGAGATAATTTTCAACATTTCTATTACTTTGACCAGCCTAAGACATTAGCAAAATCAAATAAACAACACAACACATTTTAATCAGAACTTGAAATGTTATTCAACTATCTGTTTGAAAAGTAGTTTAAAGCAATAAAATCAAATAATTATGTTTGATTGTTCCAAAAGTTTGGAAATATAACAAAACACTAGATAACTTGTTGCAAGTATATTCTTGCAAACTAAACTGTTTTGATGGGTTAATCCTATTTCGGAAGTTTTTTTTTATTGAATGCCTGTCATTTCTCATATATTGTTTGAAAATTGTGCTTATGTGATAATGAAACAATATTCCAAAGACGTGACAGTTTCGCAAGCAAAGTTCCCTAGATCGAATTTGAAAGGAACTGGCGCGTGCTACAAAATATTGCTGTTATGTAATCCTCCTGCCATACAAAACATCCATGCCATCATCCAGGTACACGGACGAAGACCGACAAAATATTCCGCGTCTTTGAAGCTTGCGCTCGAAATCTCTCACACAATCGATTTAAATTCAAATCCTTTAATGTAACGCACCCCACGCTTCGAGCCCGTCGCCCCCAAAAGCGCGGCCCATTGTGAGCCATCCAGCTTTGATCAATTCATTTGCTTTCTCAGGGCGACACTTCGCTGCCCCTGTTGCCGAGCATCTCTTATTCATGAACAAACTCCTGCAGCTGGATGTTAATTACGTTACCACCGCCGAGCTTCCTTTGTGATTCTAATTTACCGCACCGAATCGGAACCGCTTCCGCGGGACACGTTGCATCCGTTCCCAGGCGAGCTGTAGCGGCTGGCGCGATCGGCCACCGACAACAATCGGTCGGTCGGCAACGGAAAAACAAATTGGCACACGCCGCAAGCATCGTAACGAATCGAGGAAGCTCGTTCCTCCAATTGGGAAACGCACTCCCGAAAAGAGCTGACATGTGCCAATCCGGCCGACGCAAAGCGGATTGTTGGTTCTTACGGTCCTGGTTCGTCTCACTGCAGCTTCATCCTGCCCTGGTCGCAAGTGGTCAACGTACTGCTATTTCCCGCACATAACTTACACCCCTCAACTGCTCATTTTCCGAGGCGCCCTCCTCCTAGACGAGCTCGTGCCTGCCGTGCCGTGCCCATTCATCTCGAGCACCGTTTCGCTCATTAAAGCGTAATGAAGGAAGAGTTACACCCCAGCCCACCGCCTCCCACCCACTCGTTGCCCGCTGGAATCCGGCCGAAAACTGCCGGCGGGGTCGGGTTGCCCGGTGTGCCGTAATTCTCGGAAATTGATTTTCTTCGTTTGCTCCGGCCATTCTGAAGGCGCGGAGAGCGCGTTCTGAAGACAGCCCTTCCGAAGGAGGAGGGCTTGGGTGAACCCGGACAGGTAAGATGGCCGTGCTGGGCCGAGAGTAATGATTTTTTTCTCTCCCCGGTGTTCCAACTTCCCACACCCACAGACCGGTCCCTTTCGGGGTTTCGATGCGGGGTCGGGCTGGCCGGATTGAATGTGTATGGCACGGCATTATGAATAATTGAATACGGAGCGTTTGCAAGCATGCGGAACCCAGAGCGAGGGAGCGAGCGTGCGAGCGTGGTGTAGGCGAACGCTGTCAATGTGGTTCTGGCCGATGTGTCCTGCCCGAAAACCAAAGCAACCGAAGACACGAACCACACGCCTACGTCGGCCGGCTCGCCGCTCGCTTTATGGCGCCCCGGTTTCACCCACACTCGCATGACCTTGTTCATTGGAAGCACGGTGTGTTTATTTTTATTAGGTTAGGCTCGTTGGAAAAGGTTAGGAAAGATACTTTCGAATAAACTTCCGAGCCGGTCTGGCCAGGCAGTAGCTGTAGCAGCAGCAGCAGCAGCTCCGAATGAGAAGAAATAGCCACAGGACTTGGACTTGTGGGTTTGTGCTTCACAGCCCGCTGTTTGTTTGGTCGAAAGGGCTTACGCATGGGGTTCTGGGTGGCTACCGGCTACCATGCGGACACAAGAACAACAAGACAAATTTTATGGGCAAATTTGATTAGAGATCTGCTGCGCTGCGTGGCGCGTACCTGTTGCCGCTGTTGGCTTAGGCCGATATTTATTCAAGCATGTTTTGTAATAAATTCAAATTAACTATCGATATGTGCTCATTGCATGCAGATGATGATGATTTGCAGATCGTTACGGCAAAAAATGGAAAAAAAACTGTACAGTGGATTAATAGTCTAATATCTAATCAACCTTTTACACTTGTTAGAAAGGAGCAATCTTGTAACATAGTTTATCCGTTCGGGTTGTTCAAGGACATCTTTTGAAACGAGTAAAGTATCTTCTGATAGTAAGTGTTTGAATATGATAACACAAGCCATAAACTTCTCCAACCAGATGTGGCCCGTCGGGCTTCGTTGGAGAGAATGTTCAATGTATCCAAATAAAACCTATCCACTTTGCTAGCGTCCCATATGTGCCACCGATCGGTTTTTTTCTTCTCCAAATATTACATCAGATGGATAAGTTTTTAGAAACTTCGGAAAGTGGTTCACTGGGAAAATTTAATAAAAACCTTAACAAAAGGCTCTTCATTCCTTTGCATCCTTAATGAATCCTAAATATATCCATATTTAAAGATTGTTTGGATATACTCAAGGTAAGTAATATAGAGGTATAACTGGCATAACTATCACACCGTAAATACACCGAGTATTCTCGACTGACAGATGTCAAGAGGTTGGCAGTGGAAACAATGAAGAATCTCTCCTTTTACTTGGATCGCCAAGCAAGTTATGACGACGAGAGTTGAAGACCAGATGAACCGATAGCTCGAAGAGAAACCCTCACGACTCATTATTATAGGTTTATCTATCAAGACATTGTACTATATATATATATAGCTATATAAGAAACATACACGATGGGCAACAGTGTGTTGATAATAATGATATAAAAATTTGAGCAAACTTTTGTCTCAAAGTCATCGTAGGAACATCATGACGAATAGGAAAAATTGATAATATCGAGGTAAAAAATTGTCACTTATAGAAACTTTACGAAGCATGAAAAACTTCCTCGTTCTTGGCACAACAATCTTCGCGGACATTTGATTTTCGATACATTAAATCTGACAAAGTGTTAATCACTGAAGAAAAAGCCAAATTCTTGAGGCACCTTGCACAGAGCGAGCAGCTTAAAGTTTCCGTCTTCCGGGGCGTCCTCAGAACTGGAACAAATCTGTGCCCCCAACTGGCATCCATCGACCGGCCGGCACCAATACTGCTGCTTCATTAGGCAATTAAGCGAAAAACTTGTGCAGCTAATCACTTCTCCCGCAACCCGCACCATCTTCTCGGTCAGTCCCGCGCCCTACCGGCACTGTAATAATTTTGACGGAACGCAAAAAAGCGGCGTAGCGCCGTCGGCCCTCACCGCTGACCACTAATGAAGGAAACGGTCCTGCTGCTGCCACGCTGGGAAAGGGTTTCCCGGCGCAAACATGCGCCGACACGGCCCTACGGTTCGGTAATTAGGTCCGCACCCCGAAACGCACCCACCAAAACGCAGCACCGAGCAAGAATCCGAGTTCCGTTCCGCCCCAGTGCCACGCACTACATTAGCGGCGTCCCTGGGAAAGTTCGCCCGACCCGAAGCGAGCCGACGAACCGACGAGAGAACAATGTTTCCTTCCATTTTGCAGCAACGAAACGACGTATGCGTCGCACTGTTGCGGACTTCCGCAATGAGACTCAACTTTGGAGGGCGCCCCACGCGGTTGGAGCAGATGCCAGAAGCCCCGACCCGGGCCTGTGGTGGCAAAGATGAAAGCGAAAGTTTTCCATCACAGTTTCCCACCGTCGGTGATTTTATATTTTTCCTTTCGCTTCCTTCCGAACGCCCGCCCGCCCGTCGTGATCCGTGCTGTTGTGACGGGGACTCTAAAGCGCCGGGGCAAATGCCGTACATATTTTCGCAAAATGCCTTCCCCGATCGGCGAAGATCCTTTCGTGGTTTCGTGGGCGAGCGTCGGTGGGAGGTCCGCTCCGGGTGCGAAACATACCGCCGCCGAGGTGCTGAAAGATAATTCTGCAGGCACCTGGTCGCCGCCACGTACGCACGGAGGGGGTGTGGGAAATCATGTTTGAAGTAGAACACAGTGGAGTACAAAGTTATTTGCTCGCGGTTCCTTCTACAACAACGACGACGGCGACGACGCAGCCCAAGACAGAACCGGACGCATGGCGAACGGAACCGAAAAAAGTTAGGCTTGCCCGGGACCTTTGTGCCGGCGCGAAACGGAGGGGCCCACGGTTTGCGTGCATGCTAACGAACGTAACAAATTCACTCGCACACAGGTCGCCTTCTCCCCACGCACACACACACACCACGTTTGTTTGCGATGCGCTAAGGTTGCTATCCGATCCTGATACCTGACCCGCCAGCCGGTAGAATAAACACAAACTTGAGCCCACCGAAAAGCCTTGAGCACGTTGAAGCGAAGCATCAACAGGAACGAAACTCGAGCTCCAACACCAATCTTCCGGTGTTTTTTTTCTTTTTTCGTTCATGCTGCTGTCGTCGAAGGTGTTTTTCTTATTAAAGACGCCGATGAGCTTCTGATGTTCTCTACCCAGCGTGCCGAGTGTGCCGGGAGGTAAGTTTACTGTGTCGATGATAGACTTAAAGTTGGCGAGAGAGTTATAATATTCACGCATGCGAGTCTGAGCCGTTGGCTTTTTGGATTATTCGCTTTTATCACGGTGGAATTACGTTCGGAACGGTCGTGGCTCGATGGAACCATAGTTATGTGCCATAAATGGGCGATTGTAATATTTTCGATTGTAATAATATAATACGTACAGCGCTTGTTTGTGAGGTTAGAATTAATTTGGATACCATTCAATAGGTCAAATTGTTAAGAAATTCAAGGTTCTTACAGCTTTGTACGATGCAACATGGAACATAAATGGCACCAACTATTGGAACATATGGATTATATCTAATTCAGTAGTTTAGAATTGTTAAGTCCTGAGGATACCTTTTACTCTAAAATTCATAGACATTACTTATACTTCGTTACGAGTTTATTTTACATTTACAAAACTTCAACTGGTCACTGTTTTAGGGAAGGCAAATTAAGTTTCCTCACCTATACTAGTTTCAACTCTCATCGTCATAACTTGTCATTACTTCGGGAAGACTGCTGACAGATATACCAAACATTATCGTCATTAACGCCAAAAAATTATGTCTTAAAATGAGTTGGTATTGGCGGAAGCTTATCAGTATCCAAGCCTACCAGTATTACAAACGTAAATCATAAATAGTTTCTATGTCACTTAGAAGATTTTTTCCATGAAATGAAAAGTTTGAAATGTATGTTTTTAAAGGCTCCAAATCAAATTGACACTTCGTTATTGCAAGGCTCCACGCCAACTGTATCTGTATATGAAATTTTAAAATTATCACCACCATCCGTACCGCCTAATTGATGGTGTTGGTGTTCTAAGAACATCACGTACCGTACAAAACAGCCTAATTAAATTATGTGCATAGAAAAACACTTTCGGATCTCCCAAACACTGCCGTACACTTATCTCACGATTAATTTTCGATGAGTGAGGCAGGGTTCCTCATCGAAATCGAAAGTTTTATCCCCGTCCATTAGCACTTAATTATTGCGTAATACCCACCAACCTGCCCGTAATTAAATTGTCCTATGTGGCGAAGGCCCATTCCCATTCCCCCACTCGGCCCCCCAATTCACCCTGTCGCCACTTACACAGAAGAAAACACCTCCCGACCACCGTCGAAAATCGCTGGCAGCAGGTGCGTAGATGTCGACACGCATTTGTGTCTAACGATGGGCCGCCCCGTTTCCCGGCCCGGCCCGTGTTCTCGTCGCGGCGAAAGTGGAACACAAGAAACATCGGGTTGGTTTTTCTTTTATTTTTTTTTGTTGCTGAACATACGGTGGACGCCGAAGTGCGTGTGTGAAAGGAAAGAAGCCTCACCGGCTCCTGGTGGCAAGCGAGTGTCAGACAGTGCATTCGATGGAAGGCGAAAGAAATTACCTTCGACACGCAATCGAACTTCCTCGCACGCCCGACGAGCCCTCCAATCCAACGGTGGGGATTTCACTCCCGGCGTCGGGGTTTTGGAAAACCACACCACGCACCGGGGTGATCATTATTAGTTTGGAGGATGGCGTTGAGCTAGCATGAGCCGTAAGCATAAATGTTCCCGCCGACAGCGACAACGGCCAACGGGGCACAGGGAAGCCTGCTTACGGAGCCCACCTTCCACACATTCAAACCGTTGTCAACTCGACCGACACCCCAAGGATAGAGAGCGTTCGTGTTGTTTTTTTTTTATTTGTGAGACCCTGAACAATACGTGGAGGGCAACTCGATTCGATTATTACTAACTTTTCCACCCTCGGTGTTCGAACGGGCGACGATGAAAATTATTGTTTCGCCGAGTGGCCTCACGCTTCGGGGGTCTGGTCTGCTCGACGATAACAGACGGCCTACCCGGGCTCGCTCCGGAAGGATGGTGGTAATTACAAGCGCATTAGTGTCGTACCGATGACGATTCGGCTTCGTGTTGCATTCCGTGTCGCTTCCCGTGTCGCACGGCATGCATGTTTTTCAGGTTGTTCAGGGTTTTATTTTGTGTGTGTGTGTCTGTGCTGTTTGTCTCCTCTCGAAAAGCATTGCTCTACAAGTGTTTAATGGGACTAAATTACGATCGTTTAATAACTCTCGTTATGAACCAACGGGAAGTTGGGTTGATGGAGAGGCATTCACGTAGATCAAATGTAATTATGCGCATCATAGAAAGAGTTAAAATATAGAATATATTCCAATTCCATTTAGTAAATTGTCAACGTGCTTTATAGGGATCAAATGGTGTAAGATAGAGTTTTTGATTAAATAATTGAACATCAGTGCAACAAACATATATATTTTTTACAGACATAACTGTCTTTAGTACGATTTACCAACAGAAATATTAAAGAAAATATGTTTTCAGTAGTAGTAGTAGTAGTAGTAGTAGTAGTAATAGAAGTAGCAGTAGCAGTAGTAGTTTTCGCAGTAGTAATAGTTATAGTGCTTGTAGTAGTAGCAGCAGTAATAGTAAATAAAGTTCGATTTATTTCATGAATACATTATGGCACAACTTTATGCCACATCAATTATACACGCTCTTATATTTGTTTTATTATGCTTAGTCACTCATTTCGTCGTATACATCATTTTTTCAAATTTTAAGACATATTTGAAAACACTATAAATCTAATTAGCTGTTTGTCAAAGCATATCGAGAAATATTCGATTTCCTACCATCCAATATCTTGAACTTTGATTCCAAATAAAGTGAATTTCGAAAAATAGGATGACATTTATCTTATTATTAAAGTTCAGTAAAAACATAATAAATGTTTCACTAATTGTGATACGGATATCCATATAGCTGATTCGTAGTTCCAATTTCAGAATAAAATCCTCTCAGTAACCGCGCCTTTTAAAATGCAACTCCTTCGAAACATAATCGCTGGAACAACACCTAACACGCCACTCAGCATAATGTGAAATCGCTCGTTCAGCGTTCCAGCCCAACAGGCGGAAATAATCGCAGGAAAAGCATTCCATAAGCGGCATGACACTACACAAAATTTCTGCCAATCGGCACTACTACCGCCGCCACCGCGATCGCTCAGAGCCAAACTTTTCCATCTAATCAGTTTCCATCCGACGAACGCGGCGCCGGCAAGCCGATGACAAAACGGGGTGGTTTCGAGCAAATAATGAAAAAGAAAAAAAAACACACACACACACACACGGGAACATCCCTTCCCAGCGCTTCCGGTTGCCATTTTTCCTTGCGCGGCCATACCCTCGCCCAACGCAGGCAAGTTCGGGCGCTATCTGCATCGCGCCGGAGACAAATGGCGAACAGGAAAACATAAATCGTGGCACTCCCGTTGGCCCGCAACCGACGCTCGGCGTACGTGTCCCGTACGGTTCGTCGCGGTCCGGAAAAGGACCGACCTTTCGCAATCGTCATTCCCGGGAGTCGGCTGGCAGCGGAACGGAGCCGGAAGATCCCGCGTTCCGTTCGGGTTCTCGTGTGTGTGTGTGTGTGTGTGTGTGTGTGTGTTTCGTGGGAATGGGTTGATATTTTTTGTCCCTTTTATTTGGCTTTCCGTTTACGTTGCCGGCAGGTGGGAGGCGTCTTTTGTCGGGAGTTTTGCGTATGTCGAACCACTTTTCACCGTGACGTATGTTTGTCTTCACCAGTAGTGTTAACGGCAGAGAAAAAAAAAAGAGAAAGAAACTTCTCCCTCATATCGGCGCTAGATGACTTGCTCGCGCCTCCCAAAACGGTCCCTTCGGTTAACGTCGACGCGAGTGATCAAGAATATTTGCCAAAGGGATGTTTCTTTTTACTCTCATTTCTTACCATCGCATCCATGAGGGAAAAGCGATGTTGATTCGAGCAACAACAACGGGCCAGAAAGAAGAAAAAACACACCGAAAGGAAACGAACGAAACCCTTCTGCTGTTTTATTTGCCACGATAAAACCCGCTCGAACCATTTCTTATCCTCCGCCCCCTGTGCTCGCTCGCTCCCCTGACATATACGTGCTAGCCACGCGCTGGTGCCACCAAGTAGGCTTATTCCGATGGACGTGTTTATCCGCCGTGCCGCTTGAAGCCACAGCCAAAGCTCAAGGGCTCCTGCGGGAGCGGAAGTTAAGTGATATTCCGGTATCGATTTTTCGTACGCCTGCGGGACGACCGGTCGGTGCGGAACTGGAGCGAAGCATTCGCGAGGCAAGCGAGATCGATCCCGATGGCTTACGGTTAATGGCGGCATGCATTAAGATACGGCTACCGGGTCACATTTGTCGTCGGGATTTCTTTTGTGAAAAGGGGTCTGGTTTGCCTTGCTTTCTATCGGGATGTCACTTTCAATTGTTTGCGAAGACGTTAGCGTAGTATTACCGCAATTGGCTGAGGCTAAGCGTCGGGTTATTTACAGCTGCTGTAGCTATCTGTAAGACGTATGTTCCTGTTTTGCCGATTTCCTACAACCCGCGTGTGGAAAACGGACACAAAAGTGAAGCGAAGAAATTTCACAGAATTGTGAAACGCAATACTTTCCATATGCAAGAACAAGTAACAACGATAAGCACGGAGCTTTAAGCCACGAAAGCGTTTATTTCTTAAACAGCCGTTTTCTTTTTGGTACAAAAGAAAAGACAAGAGCACCGGTTCCGGTTCGAAGTTTGCCCGAAACGGAGGAAATACAGATTTTATTGAGCGTGCCTTCCACCTAATAAGATTCTACCGCGTTCTACGAAAATCAAACCAGACTCTCCGTCCCGTTTCGGTCCCGTTGCTGTCCTTAATTTCCCTCAATCCCACCATGCTCTACTCTTTAATGCCGGCCCGTCGTCGAACCTTCCTGCTCGCGCTCATCAGCCAGTCAGCAGAGCCCGAGACTTCCCGGGAAGAGTTTTATCGAATAATTCATAGAGCATTTCGAGCGGAACGGAAGAATCCACCTGCGCGGGCTCCCGTGAAATCCCACGACGTCGAACGCGGGAAAGCGAAAAGCGGGTACGCCCGGCGGAAATGGGCTACCGGGGGGTTTCCATCAGCCGGCCCGAATTCCCGGCCCGAAAAACCGCACCGTTCACGGAGTCCGTCGTGTTCCGTACGTCACTCGATTACGGTGCCAAACCAATCGCAATCGCACTCGGTCTGGGTTGGCCTGGTTTCGTTCGAGGGTTCTCCCTGTTTTCCCCCCGAGTCGGGTCCGTTGCTTACCTTGGGCTTATTAGCTAATTTAGGGCACCGGTTTGACAGGGAAGGAGTGAGCTTTGTGTCGGTGACCGACGACTTTCGGTCAGCTCTCGTGTGGATGGTCTGCCGATTGATTAAAGTGGGTTCGACTTACAATTTGCATGTGACTATAGTGGCGACACTTGGAAGCAATTCACACACAGACTTTTTGATGAAATTCTTTAATCTTCGGCGTAATTTTCCTTACTAAATGATCCCTCTGGCGTGAAACCACTCTGGATAAAATGATATTTCAAAAACATTTTCATATAAATTGAAATGCTCTGACTCTGTTAGTCATTTTTTTTTCTTGTGATTCTTGTTATGCTTCTTTTATGTATGCAAATATAGCCTAACCTAACTGAAAATTTATCACACTACCTTATAACTCACCATTTTCGAATGAAAATAAACTAATTATGAATAAGCATTTCAATTATTTATGATGCCGTTTATTATGCTGTTCAGATTGAGTAGCGACTGTAAAAGTTTTCCATGAATTTGAAACTTCTTTTTCACGGCGATTGTTAGGCTTCAGCAAGCAAAACAAACTGAAGAGGAAATTGCTAATGAATAAAGTTACCAATTCACAATTTAGTTAATTTTTTTCATTTTTGACCTTTTTTTACAAAACTTATACAACAACTAAAGCGAAGCTTTTATCTTCTTTTTCACAAGTCATCAACAAAAACAACTAGTAAACTGGATTGAAACAAGCTATGCAACAAAAAAGTGTTGTGCAAGTTTGCCCAACAGTGCACACAGTGTCCGATCCTTTCAGATCGACTGGCGAGCTCATCCGCCACAATTGCATATGCAATCCAATTTTCTCCACTCTCGTCTAAACGCGTCAGCTTCCCGCACACCACTAGCGCTCCAAACACGTCTCCATGCGCGGATCGGAGCACGTAATGAAAATATAAAGAGAGAGATTTAATGCAGTCCCCAAACAGCCTGTTGATGGACGACGATGCGCATCATGAAGTCGGTACGATTGGCGCTTCGCCGAAGCAATCCTCATCATCATCATCACCATCATCGTCGTCGTCGTGTGATTCGTGTTGCCCTCTCCAGCGTGTGTGTGTGTGTGATTATATATGTTTTTGCGGTGGTCGAGCGGGGGAATCCGAAATTGTGCGAATCACAAATCGTCCCGACGGTGTCCACTTGCACTGTGCGAAGCGTTCTGGTCATCGCACCAGACCCCAACTAACAACCGAATATTTCCCCCCTAAAACCCATGGAATCCGGGCGTGCGGAAACGAAATGCGAAACAGGATCGCTCTCGCTCCAGAACTCACCCCAGCGTGCGTCCTTCTGCGCGAAGGACATAAATACCTCGGACGGTGCCGCGACACGGTGGAGCGGGCCAGAAGAATTATGTGTATTCAATTAAGTCTCGACCGCGGGTCATTTCGGTCACCGCTTTGAAAGGAATGTCACAACACAGCCGACATGGTGGGTGGAGGGCGCGTGTCCGTGTGTGTGTGCTCATGTTTTGGGATGATTGAAACTGACGAATCGGTTGGCCCCGAGTTCACGGCATGATGACGGCGTTCAAAGCGGGCCGTGTTTTTGAAGCCACCCACCGTGGTGGGGTGGGGTGGAATGCGGCGAGTGTGGGGTGGGGAGCCGGGGCACTGGCTAGGATGTTCATTTGTCGAGCATGAAGCTGTATAATTGCTTGGTCAAAAGGAAAATGTGCCATTGTGTATTACTGGGCGCTGGGAGCCGTCGCTGACGGTTGAGTCGGTGAGATTCATTATGAAGTTGTTCATTTGGTCGGAATTTGAAACCCCCTTTTGCGGAGCGGACGGGCGCCCGTGGGGATGGGCTGCGAATCAGTGTCAGATATTTATGTCGATTTTGCAACCCTATTGAACATGCGATTGTTGGTGCAAATAAACTAGATTGGGCGCGTTTCGAATGATTAGGAATAGTCGACTATACAGCGGCACGGCGCGCAATCAATTTGATGTCTGACCTAAGCGTAAATTAATTATGCATTTTCGTTAAACAGCGTGTCCTTTTACAGCTGATTTTGAGAGGAGTTTTACTCAATGTATCAAAGTGTAATTTGAAACGCTGATAATGTAATATATCCGTTCTAGAAGCATTCAAAAATCTATGAATTAGTGTAAGATTATGTGTATGAACTCCTAATAATACGCCGACTTTGGCTATGGCTTTTAACCCTTTTCTTTTGTTTCATCGTCAAATTAGTTAATGGCGAATCTTTTAATCATTTTTAGCCAATTGTTTATAACGAGAAATTTATTAAAGAGAGAGACGATGTCTGTTAAAAAAAATATAATCTTTTTTATCAATATTGTAGACTAATTAAATATAAAACATTCTTTGCAACACTTCTCGCTCCAACTCTCGCGCTGTACTCCATTTGCAACGCCTATCCTGGAAGGGATCCCAATCTAAACACTTCCCGGACAAGTTTGCAATCGCGAATTTGCGCTCTTTAGTTGATTAAACATCCTCTCCCGGTTCGGTCGTCCTAGTTTTTCGATTTCCTGGATATCGAACCCGCTGCACGGACAAACGGAAACAACCGGCATCTCCAACGAATCCACCCGTCACCCGTGCTTTAATTGATTCTTTAATCTGCAAAGTTGATAATTGAAAACGAAAACGCCTCCCGCTCGTTTCGCTTTGGCGAGTGTCACCCAAAACTTGCAAACCTTTCCCTCTTCGATGCTTTTTCAAAAGGAAAACGATCTACTTTTTATTGCCCTCTCGGAAAGGGGCCCGGCTGTGTGTGCTTTTAGTTTTTATTTTAATTTTCAACCCAATCGCAAACTTTGTCGTCTGCCCCGGGCCGGACTCGGTTTCCGGTCTGGTGGGTTGTTCACGTTTCGCCCCCCTTAAGAGACATCGGAACGAACGAATCGAGACAGTGCAGCCCGGCGAAGGGGAAGTCGCACAAATAAAAACACTCCGAAACAGTTCCGCGGTCACCTCACTGGGGTTCCGAGCGCAGAGTCCATTGAAAAAGGGTCCCTTTTTGTCTGGCTGCACCCCAAAGGATCTCCCTCGCCGCCGTATTGAGATGCGATCGTGATGGTCAATATACATAATTAGTCCATTTCCGGCCTGGAGTATCCCGCGCGTGGGAAACGCTTCGCCCCAAAAAAAAAAGGGCAACCCTGCCCGGGTAATGGAAGCTAATTTCCTCGTTTTCCACCCATTTTTATCGCCCCGCGCGGGCTACGAAAATCGGCACAAGGTAGAGAAACGGAACGGACCACCGAAATCAAAGTGCGTTCGGAACCGCGGCTGCCCGGGATGCGCCGTGCCAATTTTCCACGCACCAAACGGGGCGCGCGTATTTTTCCGTCCCATTGATGCCCCAATCTGCCGTTAAAATTATCATAAATTCTTGCAGGATTTTCCGAATGCTTTTAACCACCCCGAGGGGGGTGGATCGGAACCCCCGGGAAGCGTGAACCAAGGACCAAGGGACCGAAATGCCAGACACGCGCGTGCCGACGACTGCTCGCACACAGTCATACACAATTGGATAAGTACTGCCGGTGGGTTTTACTCGGACTCGAACTCGCTCTCTCTCTCTCACTTTAGCACAGTCTCGAACCGCCGAGATACGCCGCCGGTGCTGATGATGATGATAATGATGATTTTGATGGCACACTTCCCACTCCCACCTCCCCAAGGGGTCACTGATTGCCCTAATGACATTACGCTCGCCGCTTCCCGCTTTTGTTTCGATATTTCGCAGGGCCGGTGTTCGGAAAAGTTCGATTTCCGTTCCCGCTCATTGGCCACGGAGGCGTTTTTGTTTGCGGTCGGGCCCGGAACTGGCGGCTTCTCCTTTGGGGAGTTTGTACACTTCTTTGTGTGTGTGCGCGCACCAAGCAAGTTTGTCCTTGCGCGGCTCCCGAACCCAACCCCGGCAGGCGAGATAAGGTCCTCCCCCCGTCGGTCCGGTGAATGCGGGATCGTTACGAGATACGATTGAAGGTTGGCTCCTTCTTTTTCGCCACCGAAATGCGTCTTTTTAGGTTTTCCACAAGAGACCACCGGGTGGGGCGGACCGGGAAGAAACGAAGTCGTCGTAATAATTTGACATTTTTCCGGGCCCCCCCACACCGGTATGCTGGGAGCTCGTGCGTAAATATGTCTGCTTAGCCGGCGGGCGAGGTAATTTCTTTTTATTCTTTCCGCCGCGCGTCCGGAATAGGAAAAGTGAAAGTTGCATCTGTCGTCGATTTTTTGTTTGCCGTGCACGCTCGATCGAGCATGGGAAAATCAATTGTGGCTCGTTCGGAGGGAGCTTGAAGCAGTGATTCTCGTGCTTTTTCCTTCCCGTTCGTCGAATTCTCCCCCAGTCAAGAGCTTTCCAATGCCTTTGTCAGGCGGTATCGGGTGCTTAAAGGCGGTGCAAAGAAATGGGACACTTTTTATTTGCATTGTTTTGCGAAATCACCTCACCAGAGCGACTGCCGTCAGCGGAACCGGCCGACTAATGGAAAAGAAATGGCCGGCTGGCACAAATTAGGACAAACGACTCCGGGAGGCGAAAGCTCTCGGAGCGGTTTCAAAGTACTGTTTTGTGCGATGGAGCCTTTCACCATCCCACCAGCCCAGCCAGTCGGAATGCATTTCTTCCGAATCGATTTGAATCGGATTGTTTCACCACACGGTGGGTGTTAAGGACAATCTTCACGCTTACTGCATTCTGCTTCCAAAAGATTAATGCATGCGCTTTGCAATTGGATTTTCAAAATGAAGGAAAAAACACTCGCTGGATATCAATCCTTGACGACAACTGTGTCCTTTGTGCCGTTGGGAAGGCGGCGTCTCGTTCCGTGTGATGTATCGAGCAATTTCACCCTCCAGTGACTGTCAACTGCTCGTCATTGATGGTATCAAATGTGCAGCAGACCGAGTAATGTACGGGACGTTGTGAAAAAAAGGCTACGATTGACATATGGGCAACAAAGGCATTGAATTCGGCTTAAAGGATTAATTTAACTAGCCCATTGGAGTTTGGTTCTGTATGTTCATTTCTCTAATTGAGTAGATATTTTCAACGTTGCATCGAAAGTTTGGTTTAACAATGCGGTTTAAGAAAAGATAAGAGATGGATTAGGATCTTCCACTAATCGATACCTGCAGCCTAAGAAAGAAATGTCGTTGGAGAAATGGGGTAATGACGTTGGATTAATTGAAAATACATTCGTCATTCAGATTGATAATGAAATAATGCGGTTTAAGAAGACTTGTTTGTCCCATTGTGGCTATTAATTTGTCTAAAGTAAACACCTTAGCTTTGAGTTCTATTAAAATTATTTTCCGGTATAACGAAGAGATAAGGACATTGGACATCTTAAAAATAATGCAAATACTTTAAAGTTTTCCCGTTTAATCTAGATTGTCAGAAGTTAATTGGTAGTTTTCAATCTTTAAGTAGTGCTTAGACAGTGCAGCTACGAACCATGTATATCTTAAAACAACGATCAACCCATTCACCGTTCGTGTCGCTATCAAATCCTCCAGCGTATTTGCTTTATGCTTAATCTCACCTGCTGAGAAAACTAAATCCGAGCTTTAGTTTTCCCCACCGGATCCGGCTGCAAGCCCCTTGAAAGCGGACGCCGACCGTACCTGATGAACAACGTCATCCATAACACGGCCGAGAGCAAAACTTTGAACCGCTATCGCCTATTTTCGCCCCCCCACCCCTCGGTTCGGTCACAGGGATGACATGAAACAAACCCGTCCCGTGCAGCTGAACCACGACCCGAAGATCAAGCGAGTGAACGAGAGCCAGGTGTAGGAGCGAACAGCGACAGCAAAAACAGAACCAGCGCAGAACAAAAAGGTTGAACGTTCCGAACACACCACAACCTATCCGGAGCACATAACCCGACCTTTTTATGTCACGGAGACCACCACGGGCCACACTTCCGCTCGTCGCCCCCTTCGCTCCTCGTTGCTCGGTGTGGGAGGAGGCCTTTGCGCATATTCACACTCGATAAAGCCGACTAAAAATGTGGGTCTCGCAGTCCGGCCTTTTAGCACCTGAAAATGGATCCCGGGCGGCTCCGGGACGGGCCGGGCCGGCCGGATCGTTTGCGCGACCTTCTGTGGACGGGGAAAAAACTTTACCTGCATCATAATAAACAAGCAAAAAATAAAAACGCACACACACACGCGGGAGCACAACTCCTCACTTACAACCAGGCGCATCATCCCGTCGAGTGGGAAGTAAAGTGTAGGGGAGTGGGGGGAGTAAAAGGTGAACAAATAACCGAAACGAATGACCCATAAACATTCGAACGGTATAATTCATAAAAATAATCGTTTCTAACGCCACCTTCTTTCACGGCGGGCAAGGATTCACGTATTAAAAATAGATGAAATATGATACAAGTTGGTCCTTCTGCCTCTCGAAGGCTAAGAAACGGCTGGCTGGCAAGAATGTCATGCCGGTTCAAAAGCAGGAAGCAGGATCGAAGAAGCACACACGGTAGAGATTTAACATTTGGTTTGGCGTACACAAAAAAAATGAAGAGCAAAGTTTGAAACAACAGCGTCAGCTTTAATTTCCTGCTTTACCCAGGCTCTTTTCGTTTATGTATTGTTTCTTTTATAGTTAATAAACAAAACAGATCTTCGACAAATTGGAATCTAAATCTTTAATTACTTAAAACTTCAAAAATGTACATAAAAAGACTGAATGTTCCCTACTTCAAACACCTTACGAACCGCTGTGGCACATCTTGAACAAAACAAACAAACAAACAAGACAAGCACGATAGGGTGATCTGACAATTGTCTGTTGTCTTGCGGAAATGTCATCCGTAGCATCATAACAAGGTCTGCTTTCATTTGATATTTCTCTTAAATTTCCGTTCTTTATAGTAATATATAAACCACATAATTATTAAAAAGAACCACCGCACATTTTGTGAAGAATTTATTTTCAAGATTTACACAGCATGGGCGTGATTCTTCAATAGCATGGCAAGAACATGTCAGACAAAACCAACCCTGTTCGTCTTGTTTGTTCGAGAGTGCCTAACCGAGCACCTCCATATCTACCTCTTTGTATGTGTCTGTTGTCTTGTTCGATGGCTGCCAGAACGGTGCCTAAGGCTTATCTGCAATTTTTACACGTTTTGTACAGATAAATTGCATTAGGACAATCGACCTTTACAATCAAAAGATACTTAATGATCTTGAAGTCTTGAATTTACTCATTTTTCATACCAACAAACTAAAACCATATTCATTTTTTTATGGTAACCCTCAACTCAAAGTGTTATTGTCAAAACGTTTAGTATATTTTTATAAATAATTTCAAAATGTTAAACTGTAATATTAGTTTGGTCCGATACGACGAACTTTTCTTCGAAGATAAAAAGATAGAATAGATTGAGTATGCAATTTTATTCATTATTATTGCACATAACTCCCATAAATTCGATCATATTCTCTATACTCATCTCCAAAATTCTAATTCTATCAGATTAAAATACCAAGAAACTCCAAGAAACCAAGAAATTGTCCGTTTCGTTCGTATTTTCTCATCATTTGAATCCGTCAAAACCATAATTCGACATCACAAATTACTGTAATTGCCCTGGCGGAAGCACTCCTGCATTGCCCTCCAAAGGAAACAATTACCCCAATACGTGGAACGTCCCACCGGTCGAAACACTCACCAGAGTAGCCGATGTGCATCGGGCGCGAAGATGACAGTTGACTGCCGCCGGTTCCCGTTCCGGTCAGCCCACCGCCGCCGCCGCCGCCGCCGCCACCGCCACCGCCCAGCTCGTTCCCTACCGCCGTCGAACCCGCGCCGGCCCCTCCACCTCCCCCGATCAACCCGCCACCACCCGGCCCGGTCTGGTACGAGGAGGAGCTAGAGATCGTGGTGGTGGGATAGGCCGGCCCGGGCACGGGGTCCGCGTCGGGCATCGGCGGATAGACCGGGTCGCAGCATTCGCGCTCCGGGAACTCACTCCCCCGGACGAACCACCGCCCCGACGAAGGGCCCGTTCGCCCCCGGTGGTGTCCCACGTCGAAGGCCGGCCCGAGCAGCGCGACCAGCAGGAACGCACCGGCCCCGTACGACAGCCGCGGCCACCCGCGCGACGCCACTCTCGTCCTTGCCCGCTGGGGCCCTCCGCCGCCGGGACACTCAGCCGATCCTTCCGCACTGATGGGGCCGTCATGGCGACTGCCGACGGTACAACTGGCGCTCATTTTACGCGTAGCTTCTTCACGCGTCGCTTGCACATTCTACTTCGGAACAAAACGCTGGAATTGCTTTACCTTCACACACGCGCACACCCACACACACACACGTTGATTTCCGTTTCGCCTGCTTGCCGGATTCTAAGCACTGAAACACACGTCTTCTGCCGTCATACGCACACATACACACATCAATCGGAATCGGGCTGCAAAAGGCGATGCGGACGATTGCGATACAAGTGACTCTTTTCTTTGCTTCTCCGTTTGAACTCCGCTCGAGGCGCGTGGTGATTATTGGGAACAGGTCTACGTCCGTTGCGTTCCCACGGGGGGCGAGGTGGATATAAAAATAAAACAGAGCCCCGTACACACGGAAGGCCATTACCATTACCGGGTGAAAGTTAATTAATAGAACCGGGCGGCTGTGTGTGTGTGTTTCGGCCCGGTCTTAGCCCCGAAGAACCCTAACAGCGCAGGCAATAATAATCTACGTTCCCCGTGTGCTTGATGTGGGAGTGCTGGGAGCATTTCAAGGTTACCTCGGGTGACCCGGACTGTTCGCCGCAGCTGAGAGTGGACGCGCATTAAAAATAATATTCTACCCATTCTCACTTGGTGGATGTGAGTTTTGTTACGTTTTTTTCCTCTCGCCTGTGTTGTTCTCTCTGTAGGTCTCCCTTACGAAATCACAATTCCGTCCGTTCGTGTGTCCCTTTTTACCGGCCCGGGGGGTGGGGGCCCGTTAGTACAACGAGCGAAGCGGGCGTAACATATGAAAACGGTGGGGTAATGCTAATGGGGCCGTGTGCGAACGAAAAAAAGCCCGCCCCGGCCCGACATATAACTTTCACGTTGATTGCAAAAGCGCCGCACGCTTCGGCTGCGTGTGAGAACGGGGCCCGATATTGATGGTTCGTCGCTGAGCTTTCGACCGTGTTGCTCCGAACGGTACCCACTCACACACACACGCATACGAGAGCGTGACTGGCAGGATGGGGTCAGATCTGCAAAAGTGTTGCTCTTTCAGGCCACCTCCTGCTGGGGGGGTGAGATCAAGTTTGTGTTAGTTTTTTAAGGCGCCACCACCACCACCACCGATAAACCGCCGGCTAAATTGGTTTGTGAAAATGAAGCTTTAGAAGCCAGCACACGACTCTAAGGCAAAAAAAGGCTCCTCTCTCTCTGACGGCGCAGCGCTGGCCAGTCGTTCGGGAGTTCGGGCGCAACCTAAATCAAGTCTGTACCACCTTCCCACGGCTTTTCCCTAGCCACGAGAGTCTTTTCCACTTGGTTCCAGTGGTTTTTATTTGTCACTACGGCCCACGCCATCACCAGTCATTGCATGATAAACGCGTTTAATGGAGTGAAACTTTAATGAAGCTCGGTGAAAATCTTGCCCACACACACATGTGCATGCACGCACACATAAAACCACAATAAAAAGCGTGACACGGGCAACACACACACACACACCACAAAGAAACGGAGGCCGTGCGTCAGTTGCAATATGTTTTCCACCCCCCCGCGGTGCAACTTTTCCCGGGCGGGGGCGGGTGTGGGTGGTAATGAGAGCGTCGGGGTTTTTGCGCCGGGGTTGGCCAAATTGGCCACATTTCGGGGGCTTACCGCTTGGGAAATATCGAAATCAACCCCGACCCACTTTTCGGCCCCCGGAAGGGGGGTTGGG
>KB672813.1:972418-1022222 GCA_000349145.1 Anopheles dirus | reverse complement strand
TAAAAAACGTTTTTTTGACTTACTCTTACAACCTGAGATAGTTTGAAAAAAGAAATACAAATAAAACTTGCTTATTTAGTGATAAAACAATGTCTTGCAGTTGTAATTACTCTGATTTCTTTACTATAACAAATATTTTACATTATTTGATATGTAGTTTAACAAGAATCGTTTTACATCACTGTTCTATTTCGTATGGTAATTTTAAGTCGAGACGAATAAATAATAATCTTGAGATTGGAAATATGGGCAGCCCTTTTATTGCTATAATTGAAAAGTTGCATTTAATTTAAATAGTTAAGCTATTATAAAAATATATTTAAAATACTTATATAATTCTCGTTTCTGTACTCCACAAACTATTAAATTACAGAGAAGAGTATTGCATACTTTTCATTCTACCATATCCCAAAAAAAATGTTTAGGATTGAAAGGGAATAGGATTTAAACAAACAACTTTTACGCGATAGTACGACGAAATCACAATCACAGCCCTTCGCTTTACCATAAAGCTTCATTAGTCAAGTTTATTAGACCAATTCTGACGTGGAGGACGCTTTCCAAACAGCGTGTGTGTGTGTGTGTGTTAGTGTTTGTAGCACGAGCTCCGTCCCCAATGATTAATCCCCGATGTAAGCAAGTAAGTTCACGTCCACGCGAACCAAGCACTAGCCGAGGCGTCTCGACAAACATCTTGAAAATAGAGAAGGAGAGAGAGAGAGAGAGAGAGAGGGAGGAAGATAAAAAATAAACCAACACGCCCCCATTCCACCCATTCATATCACTCAACCATTAGCTGGCTTGCAGGAATGTTGGAAAAGGTCCTCGAGACGGTATCGCCCGTGTGGCATTACAACCGAACCGCGCCGCACGCTCACTGCACGCTGCTGCTGCTGCTGCTGTTGCTGCACACACGGCACTGCTGCAGGTTGCGTGCGGAGTGAAAATTTATGCATTCGAACCCGGGCCCTTCGCCCACTGCCAGAGAGCTGAAGAAAAGAAGCTTGTTGGGTCGTGGTCGATGCGTCTTCTGGCCGTTTACCCAAGGCCACACAGCGCGGGACGGTGCCGACGAAGCCTGACGAATGGTTGATGGTGCCCAAATGTGTCCCGTCCACGGCCCGTCCTTTCCGCCTTATCTCGTCCCCAGCGAGAACGTCGTCGTTTGCTTCATAACCTGCCCCAAACCACGTTCGCTTGGGGGGCTTGATGTAACTTTGCTCGCTTCACCTCCCGCGCCGGTAAATAAGTCTTGGCTGAGAATTCCTTTCCACCGACTCACACTGGCGTTCGCACGTTCGGATCATTCGGAGACGGAACAAGATGTCAGCGGACGCGTGCCATTTCGAAGGGCAATGGGGGGGGGAGGGAAGAAAACGAAAAGGGAGATGAAAACAAAATCGAAACAAGCAACATTGGATGTAACGTGCCAGGCAGAGGAGGGCGACGCAACACAACACATCCCGTCCGGGAACACCGATGCAACTTTGGCGTCTTTTGGCGCACTCGCGGGGAGTCCGAAAACTGGGGTGACACTGAAACTTACCATAAATCTTGTCTCTGTTCCGGAGAGTTTTGCAAGACATAGCAAGAAAGAAGGCGCCAGAGTGTGGGTTAAACTCTCGAAGCTATTTGCGGATATACAGCGAGGTCCTTATCGCGGGACATGAGGAATTCGTGACCGTGTCGTGCGCGCTTTTCAACAGCGCGTTTGTCCCAAACACTACACACACACACGCTAGTCGAGAGGGACGAGCGAGCTTTGCACAACTTTCGGGCGAAGTTTTTCGAATTTAAAATCAATCTTGATGGGATTTTTATGCATGTAATCGGTTATCTTCCTGCCGAGCCGTGCGACAGCCGGCCGTTTGACAAAGAGCTATGCGAGCACGCGTTCACGCGAATGAATAAATGAATTTCCTTCAAAATGGCGCTGGAATAAGGCTTGATTGCGATTGTCTGAAGCGTTTTGCACAACACTTCTTAATACCGGCGGTGACAACTGGGGGTTTATATTAATTCCAACGATTCCAACATTTGCCCCACAACCGGCCAGGTTCAAACTTTTCACCTGATTAAATGCCCGATCGACGTGGGCTGCAGCACGGTGGCTTAGCTGCGATTAGCAAAACTTAGCAAACCGGAGACTAACAGCGCTCGCTGTTTCATTTGTAATCTCGCAGATTGCAATTCGAAAACCGCGCGGCGACTGGCGTGGTACAGATAAAGAATGCCCCGCGCGCTAAACTGGCTGGCTTGTCAAAAATCCCTGACACAAGGATAATGATAATTCCCAGCTTATTCCCCGGCCCAACGGTGGATCGTATTACCGAAAATGAAGTGTCCTATCTTGTCGCCCGGAGTGGGATGGGCGTTTTTTTTCCCCCTCACAAACGGTCGCCAATTAACTTGCCCGCCTAGATGAAACATTCACCCAAACACACACACACACACACACACACACACCAGCAAACAGAGTGAAGTAAAAGCGGAAAATGAAACAATTCAACCAACCGCAGCAAACCGCACGTGTAAGCAGTGGGACTTTTTTCGGGCTGGAGAGGAAAAATAAAGCTTGACCAACGGACCCGACGCCCGAGCCCAAGCGTGGCACGGCGAGACGGCCGGCCCGGTAATCCACCGTTGAGACCGTTGAGTGACAGCACCCGGGCCCCGGGGCCCCGGCGCCAGAGATCGGGAAATTTTCAGTTTTGTTCGCTACAAATCCCGCGAGGCAATCGTAAAGTTGACTTCATCCCTGCGCGCCTAAGCCGCGCGGAAACGTGAAGATGCCTGCCGGGTGTGACTGGGCCGGGTCGAGTGTCAATGTCACGCGGTTGTCAGTGGCGCGAACCAGGCGCGTCGGCTGACGGATTACGCGTGCAGAGGAGGAAAGCTTTTCAGGCTAGTGAGAAGGATGGATCATTTGCAAGCAAGCAGTTTAAGATGTTTTAATCAGGCCTCTGCAATCAACTAATTGACTGAAAATGTAACAGAAAGGATTAAGATGGAAGGAATGAACACTTGGGTCGTTCGCCAAGAGGAAAGATATGTCAAATTGTGACAATAGTGAAACAAAATATTTTATTTATATTTTCAAGTATCTTTTAAAATTCATGGTGGACTATCAACGCAGGGTTACATAGCTTACTTTGCAATTTTTGGCCTTCTTTTCTTATAACAACTCAATCACAACGATTTACAACAGTTTTAACAGCAAACCGGTGTTTTATGCATGCACAATTCACACAACATGTTGACGCTTGTTATGGCGATAACGCTAACTCTACCGTCCATTAAAACCGAGTCCAGTATCTGGGCAAAGATTCGCAAGCTTCCAGGCGTGATTGTGTTCCCGGCACTCTCCTCAACTAGCACGTCATCCGCTCCGCGCTCCGAAGCAAACCGAAAGCATCCCGCCACTTCTCGCCACAGCGGCGCCTGCCGATGAAACAATCAGGTGAGCTATTTCAGGACGCGTCTTTAAATAATGCATCATCTATCGATTGGCTGCAGCAGTGTGGCTCCGGCACGCCGAGCACGCCACGCAAGGACATCGCCATGTGACACCCAGGAGCCCCAGGAACACCAATCGATCTCCCCGGTTTTGCCGCATTAATTCGAACGATTTGAACCCTCTCAGCCCGGTGTCGTTTAATCTGCCCCAGGCAAGCATTTGTAAATCGCCTCATCCACGGCGGGAAAGTGGGAAGTAGAGAAAAACGAAAAAGTCTTAATTTCGAATGGTACCGACGGTCCGAGCGAGATCCGAACGCCGGCAGACTGGAGCTGAAATAGAATGCAAACACACACACAATGCGCTCGGCGTGGGGTGTGGGACGGCGAATAGTGGAATCGGAACAGCGGGACAGAGCAGGACCTACCCCGTTTGCCGCACATAATATGCTGATTATCAATCAATTGAGACGAAAATAATGAAATCTTTCCACATTGATGACCGTAAATGGTTTGATACGTGGCAGGAGAGCCGCTGGGAGAGAACGGAGAGTGCACGTTAGAGGATTATCCCTCGATATCTGTTACACAGTGCGGCGCTGGTTGAGCATTCTCCAGGCTTTGTCCCAGTTATGCGCGCTCCGATGTAGCAACAAAAAAGAAAAGAAATCGAACCCCGAAGCGTGTCACACATGCGATCCTCGTTGCACCGTGCGCACTCCTCAAAGCGAGCTGGTCGAACGATTCAATTTACAAATGGAACAATTCAAATGTTCCCCTTTGCTGGCGGCGGGCAGCAGAGCGAGGGCAAGTGCCAAAGGTTGAACGTCGCGAACGGTACGGTTTCACACGAAACAATGAAAATGTGTTGCTGGAAAAACAAGGCTCGACCCGTTTCGCAACACATGATTTAGCTCCGTGTCGTGTTTGTCCGATGTGAAAATGTAGCACATTCGGGGGTGGGAAAAAACAAAAACGAACCGCCCGAAACCGGGGTGGATGGCCAGAAAAATATGAAACCATACTCCGACGCCGGTTTCCGCGCCCGCTCGCGGTGCATGCGAATATGCAGTAGCATTAAAAATCGTTGATCAGGGGTAAGTAAATCATCGGCCCGGTCGAGAGCTCCTTTGGCTGGCCATTGCTAACGGCTAAGGCAAGAAGGAGCGCATGTACCTGTGCGGATGAATGTGTGGCCACGGTGCACAAAAGGCTAATTATAATTTAATCGTATACATTTGCATTCGCCAACCACTCCAGCCGTCCGGGTTTTTGGTCTCTGTTCGTTGACCGGACAATGGCCGGCAGTTTGTCGGGAGAATTGTTCCGCTGGGCGTATATGTGGGGGCCCCACCGGAAACAACCTGTAATGTCGCCGTTGCCGTACACGCTGGCTTGCCGGTGAACGCGATGTTTTCAAAGTGAACAATTATTCATTCTCCTTGTGCCCGACACGGTGCCCGGGCAGGGATGGCGAGCGGGAACGAGCGAAATAAACTCCGACAAGGTTGGTGTTGTTGTAGCGGGCGGAAGTTTACGGCTCCCGCTCCGAAACCACATTCACCCAACCAAACATACTGCACATTCTTTCGCCGGCCCGGCGTGGAGAGCGTGGTTTGTTATGGGTTGAAGTTGGCTACATAAATTGTAATGCTGATGTCGATTTTATTTCCGTTGCTGATTTCAAACGAGCATATGATGGGAGAAGAAGTTTTAAATTTGCGCATCCCAATGTTCTATGAGCAACCGGAGCTAAGTGATTATATTATATTATAGTTGCTTGTTTTGCACGTAAATTAACCACCGTAAGAATTTAATGAATAAATTTGGAGGATAATTGGATAATTTGACATGTGATAAATGAATCCTTCCCTTTTATTTACAAAAAATAGATAATGAAAATGCGGAATAACGTGAGAATAAATTGCAATTAATAAAGAAAATTAGTATGGTTTCTCAAACACGTTGAACTGTTCATCACAATCAGTTTTGCAAATTATGTTTGCATAACTTTCGCAAGAATTCACTGTGTATCAACAAAACTCTTATCGTTTGTACGAAAAATACCATGCGCCTCCATCGTCATATCAAAACCTAGAAAACAGCCTGATCTTCCAGCATGCACCTTTTTAACGGATTCGCTGGATATTTGTAATCGTTTATGTGCTAGTGTTGTTGTATGACACGCTTAAATCATCGTTATCTACCTCGCTGAAAAAAATGTGGTAGATGACTTTTTGTTATAACTGGACTCAACTGAAATACATCTAAACAGTACCACAAACAGTTCAAATATTAATCGAAATTTTCGAAATTAATCGAAAAACTGTTTCTATTATATGTTACAGAAGAAATTAAGCAATAAGATTTCAAATTTCCCCCTTGAAACATTTCTTTTCAAATTATCGAAAAGTTCCTATTATACAAGTTCGCTACAGTCAAAGCTTGCAATTCAATTTAAGCTACCAACACTTCTGCAGAGCAGTCACTAGAAGCTCTACTTTTGATGCTTCGTTGACACGTTTAAGCTTTTCCAGGACAAAGCTTCACCGCAAAAGCAATGATTTCGCTTCGTGAAAATTTTCCATAAAGCTGCATTTTTCGAACATTCATCCGCATGCGCAAAAATCAGAGCTTTTTCGAGTTACCAAACAGAAATTGTGTACAAGCACCATATTCACCATTTGAAGCGTTTTGAAGCGTTTCTGATAACGCTCTCCTATTTCTGATCAGAACTTATTTTACACCGGTGCTTTATAGGGAAGTTGTACCACAAGAGAACTTTGGAAACTTTCACCGTCGCAAAAAGCGTGCATGCACTTGCAACGACATACTTTCTCGTTACTAGTCCGGTCAAGGTCATTCGACCATTTCTCCCCGATATCCTTCCAGTAAGGGTTTACTTCCTGTGCACTGCTGGGCAGCTTGGGGCGATTTTGTTGTTGTTGTTGCTGCTTTCACACTTCTGCTGATAGGGAGTCGAGCGATACATTTCCTTCAAACTCGCCCATGCGAACAAGTGAATGATTCGCTTCACCTTCACCTTCTGCGTTCGAAATTGTTTAGAACCCTCTCACACGTGCGCGTTCCTGGAACAAAACGGTACGGTTTTGTTTACTTACCGAGAATGGAAACGATGAGGAAAACTCTCCACAGTGTCACTAACATGATGATATGTTTTCGTTACTGCTTGTGCGTCGTGCCCGTGTGGCCGCCTTCGCTGCCGTCGACGTGAAAGGCGTTATCCTTGGAGATTGAGTTTGTTTTTGCTATTCCGTTCCACGTCGTGGCGAAAAGTGCACACCGATCCCTCGAGTGAGTCCACGTTCGCGCTTGTTTTGTGTTTGCGGGAAAGTGTCTAACGGGCGTCTGGGCCGCGTGGGCGGTGCAGGTGAATGTGAAATTAATTTCTCCTACCACATCCCAACAGGCGGTAAGCTGAAATGAGAATAAAGAGAGCCCACCAGCAGGGCGAATAAATAAAACCGCTATAAAAATATATCATCATTTAGCGCGGCGGGGTGTACTGCACTCGTGGCACCGGGAGCGCGACACAAACACAATCATGGCGACCGGTGCCATCATTAGAGTCTGTGGTAGGGCTGTGGTAGATTAAAAGCGTCGAACTTCGCGTAAGGGTCGTTAAGTGAGACGGACGGGCACACGCGTGTCTGGCTAGAATGGGGTACGATTCAGTCGTAATGTCACCCCAAGCTAAACCGGCAAGTGAGCTCGCTGCCGACATGATTAGAGGGTCGGCAGGAGCCACCCCTCGACGCCCGAGACACATTTATGATCGACCGGGGAGTTTGCCGAGCCACTCAGATGAACTGCCAGTGACTAGGACGCGGCTCCGCAAACGCTATCCCACGTGTCCCGTATCCTTTTCCGAGTGATGGGCTTGAAAAATGGGAGTTAAATTAAGCTCCCCTTTTTACACGTTTTCGCGAGCGCAAGGTGGCAGTGTGTGGCTGCGTCATGAAATTAACGTTACGACGGTTCGCGGCTGATGGAATCATATTAATTAGTAAAACTTCTCGATCGAAACAGTACGCTTGGCGATCGTTGACGCCGTGGGCGGCCATAGTAACGGGCAACAGCGGTGCTGCAACAGGTTCTCGCTTCGGGGATGATTTTTTATTGCAAAGGTTAATTTAAACAAATTATCGACGATATGTCGATAAAAGCGCGAGCAAAGACTGTAGTCGAGGAACTAAACAATGGATATTAGTTAGAATAAATTGAAGCATATCTCTCAAAGAATTGAATATTGCACAGATTTTGAACCTTAAATTAAAAATCATATCGTATCGAATATCTCTAATTAAAGATGAAGTAAGAAATGGATATGATTTTAGCAGTATGATTGGGTGTTTACAATACGATTGAGTTAATTTATTAAACAGTGAAAATTGCTTAAAGAATACTTCTGTTTTTTTTTTAAGTTTCCAAGCATTCATTTCTACTACTTTTGGTGCAATGTTTTGCCGATTGAAATAGTTTTGTTGTTGGGTTCTACATATATCTTCATGTTGTAACTATTTTGTTTATCGGATATATAAAAAGAGAGAGGTAATCCCAACAATTTTGCTTTTCCAAACAAGATCACGTATCCGAATTCGAACCCAGAACATATATGAGCTGTTTTTGGTGTTATTTATTCAATCTCATAACGATCTTCTTTAACCGTCATGAACCGATTGTTCTGATTCCTTCGTAACGCGAAGTTTGTGTCAGATCCGTTTCACGTTTTTTTCGCCCCGCGTTCAACCAATTTACCTCATTTCCGGTCATTTGTATGCTTCGGTGTGAAGTTGCTCACGATTCGCTGGATCGTAACGCCACTTGGGACGGTGGATGGGCGTCCGTAAACGGAAACACGGGCACGAAGGGTGTCCACCGCCCCGGGTTAGACCCATCCGAGCGAAACCTTCGCCCGGGAGCGTGCTCCGCTCCCATTCCAGGCTAATCGATACCGATTCAAGTGTAGCACGGCGATCGAATGTGCATGCGAGGAAAACTTTCGCAAAGGTGGTTAAAGATGAACACACTCCAGCGCGGATACAGATATCAATAGCTCGGGGCTAGGGAAGGTGGCGTGTGTCGAAATGTTCCCTCCAGCCCGTGGGCCCGGAGTTTCGGAAGCTTGTCGGCACGCGGTACCTTTAACGCTGCCAGTCCGGTTTGGCTGTGGGGTTGCTTTTCTTTTCCTTTGGGAGGGTGGTTCGATTTGCAAATCATGCTCAAGCACGAACGTTACCCGGTCTCAGGGACGTGCTTGAATTGTACGGAAATTGGCCAATCATCTGAAGCCGATCGAACAAATCCGCTCCGGCACACGGTGTCTAATGAGCGGACGTGTAACATATGTGGGCTGCGCACGTAAAACATCACACATCGTTTGGCATTTTACGCTAGAAGAGTGGTTGCTGTAGAAGTGTATGGTTGGAACTAAGTATTCACATAAAAGAGTTTGGTTTTAAATGGTGTTTTTAATCAAGTTAGACAGTTTCAAAACATTGTTATCAATGTTAATATCCATCTTGCATTATGGTCCTATGTGACAAAAATGTAATTCAAAATTGCCATCATCAGAAAATGTAGTACAATTTAATTATTACCATCCTAATATTCCCGGCCTGCAAAATAACAATGCCAAACAGTACCCCTAACGCAAACGTATGCAATGGTAAAACACTTCTCTACCACAACCCGTGACAAATTCCTGCTCGGAAGCCGCTTAACCCATAACCCAAACACCCATATAGGAAGCTTCATAATCGGGTCGGACCGGAAGCATGACAGTTAATCAAAAATTCGCAATCAACCATTCCGACCCGCTCAACCCTGCGTACTGACACACACAAGCCCATCGGTGGGAATGGCATCCATCGAGAAAAGGGGCAGGTTCAGGTTGACATACACACGAAACCAACCCTTTTCATCAACCCCAGTACGCCTCATTAAGACGGCCGTGGCCAACGGCACGTTCGCCCCACGCCGAGAAACGGGCAGGTGTGAGCCTGGGCCGCTGCTCCGTTCATCAATTATTTATCAAAATACGCTCGGTGCGCGTCTGAGTGTATGTGGTTTTCGCCTTCGTGCGTTTTCACTGCGCCGCCATGATGCCAGTAATGCTATGCAGCTCCGGGTACGCTCAGAGTGTGAGTCCGGTGCGGTGTGGGAGTTCTAGGATGGTTTGGCTATTAATTACACACCCGCACAGTGCGATTGGGCTTGGGATAAAGAAATGTTCAGGGTAATGATTTGAATTTGTTACCCTTAAATAAAACTGCCACCGCGGAGTTATTCGGAATAAAAATATGGGAAAATATTTATCGATCGAATGCAATTACTTGTGTTAGTAGATCGAGACTTTCATCGCATTTCCCTTGATTGTAGCAACACGACACATATTGAGGTACAGTGTATTTTAATTGGTTGGAAGTGTAGGTATGCAATATGTCATTATGAGAGGAAGTTATTATGAGAGAAAAAGACTCCTACGTTGAAAGGCTGAAACCAGTTTTGCTCGTATAAAACATATTGCTATCTGCCGCTTGTTTTTTTAATTTCTCTCAGCCGAGTTACCATCATATAGGGTTGCCAGTGAAATGATCTTTTTATACTATTTGGAATTAAATATGATTTCGTCATCTGCATTAAAACATTTCTATTACGATTATGCTGTGATCTATTTGCGAGATAAATCGTATTTTTTTAGTTTTTTTTTGTTTTTAATAAGCTAACAATTTCTGTTCTTTAAATGCCTTAAAAAAATTAAAATATTTTAAATGAAAACTCAAGATTTTGTGGGAGACATATTTTCATCCACTAAAACAAATTAAAACAAATTAACGTACTACAACAACGGGTCATGAAACTCCATTATTCATGTTAATCTGTTGTCATCCATCTTGATTTAAGACTGGCAAGTCGCTCATATGTCAATCTGACATTATTGTATATCATTTCCGGAAAACGCTATAAAAATAATTAAAACCACATATGATATTTAAACATGTTTTGGCAGCAACTTTTCCCGTCTCTCTCTCTCTCACACTATCTCTTTTTCTCTTAAAATTAAACCACATGCTGCAAAAGTCTCACCGTGCGACGACGCTTCACATCAAGTGGCAGGGATGTCGCCGGCCTTTCCGGAAAGAACAATTTCCTCTCGAAAGCCCCGTCCACCCGATGTGTCACCCACCGGCCCACCAGTCCGGTCTGGTCGGCGGGCACGTAGCTCGATAAATTTTCACGTACACCGTACGAGCGGCAGCAAACGACGCCGTCGAGCCCACCCGGTAAACGGTAGTTAATCTGCTTAAGAGGTATAAAATTTTATTTCCCACCACCCCCCGTGCCACCCACAAAATAAGGGCTTAACCTCAAACCACACCGGCACCGGAAGTGCTGGGGCACACAAATGTCACGCAGCCTCGGCCCGGCCAGATCATGCGCGTGTGCGTGTGGAAGTGGTTTTTGAGCCCTCCACTGCCAGCCCTTGCGATGAAGGGTGCCGATGAAACCTCTTTATCATCTGTGTCGACCATTTGGTTGAGGTGTGGAAGTTATGATAATACATATTTAATCATGTAATTAATTTTTGTATTCATGGCGCTTGCTAATATACTACACGCCAGGTGCTGGGATCCCTTTCCGAGTGGAGACGGGTGATATCGTCCCGTCTGATAGGACGAACACCAACACCAGTACGAAGGTTACAGCGCATTGTTTCGTACACCTCCGAGCTCTTGACGGGACGATACACCAAACACGGGCTGGTTTGCCCAAACCACATTCCCAGATTGACGGCCAGCGCCAGCACAATGCAACGGAGGTGCGCAGCAAAACCAACAAGAAAATGGTCCGGTTTTCTTCACGAACAAATCGTCCGGCCGGGTCGTCCGGGACGTGGGTGCGTTTGACGTGGCCGCGTCCTGCGTGGTGTAAATCCTGTTGAAATATTCAAAACAGTTTTATAACAAATAAATCCCCCCTTTTTATAACCGCGTCGCTCATAAATCTAAATAATTGATGTTCGCTTCGTCTCGCTCGCTCGCTCGCTCGCTCGCAAGTTTGTACGCACTTCGGGGCTTCGGCAGGAGCCGGTGCCGGAAAATGATAAAAAGTAGCACCGCCGACATCCGCCGAAGCGTCTAGTTCCCGGCCCTGCTGTTGACACTTACTTCCCGCGGAAGACGGGCAAAAAAAAAGGAAACACAACCTCAGCCCATTGCGCTCATTGTCACCGTGTGCCCACGCCACGCACTGAGGCGAGTGGGTGGGTGTGGGTGGGTGGGATGGGTTCCGGTCAAACCTGGCGCTGGCGGTCGGGTTCGCTATTCTTCGGATGTCCTTTTGTAATTTTATTTCACGTTTTTTGCTGTTGCCCCCGTTCCGCAACCGAATAGGAGTCCCTTTTTGCGTTTTCCATTTAACGATCCCAAAAACCACCAATCCCACCCGCAACACACAGACACAAAATGCCATTGTTTGGGCTGCTGACCGCAGAGAAATAACGAAATGGGCAACCGGTACCGAGGGTTTTTTTTTTGTCGTTGCTTCTATTCCGCTTTCGGAAGCACCGAGCGAGATCACGCAAAAGGTACCGCAATTGTGTACCCTGCCGGAATCGCGCGTGGAATTTGCAACGACCAACGGCAAAAAAAGCGACCCTTTCCTCTGTTGAGGGGTTAGGGTCAGGTGCACGTACCGAGCGACCGAAACCGGTGACCGGTTGCGACTACGGTGACAGGCGGCGTGGCGGCGGGCCTAATGTTGGCGCATTCCGCGGAAGCTATTCACCGCCCGGGAATGGGTTTTGATGTTGTGCAGTGCTGCGTGCTTGGCAATGCTTTTTCCGCGTCTTTTTTTTCTAATGCTTTTGTTCGGGCTTTTGCTTAGACCGATACACTGTTGAATTTTTGCACGCAACAGATAACCGTGCGCTGGCGTTTGGGAATAACGAACTTTGCTCTCCCATTTCATTTAATGAACCTTTGCGGTAATTGATATGTTCGGATTGGAGAAAAATAATGCAGCGAACGGAAGCGAAGAGCGGAATGTTTGATTGATGTAGTATGGTTTCGAGAGAAGCTACGACATCCTTTTCATTCCGACAACATTTGACCGATTTGATGTAATGCAACGTTTTGTAGCAACTTTTTTGTTGGAAAACTACCATAATTACATGTTGTTTTTTTGCATTTGACCGTTCGCCAATGGTTCTAACCTAAAACAAATTAGTTCTTCTCATTTACTATTCTATTATGGATGCTCTACTAAATAATTTGTTTACTTCCCAACGCACCTTCAATAGTTAAGCGCTTGAACCATCTCTAATCCATCTTCTCCATCTGAAAGCACTATTCTAAACTCTTACCAAATCACAAGATTCATTGTAAAAAAAGTAAAAATATGAATAAATAAACACAATTTTGAATTATCTATTTTATTGATGTTATAAATATAATGTAATAATATATAATAATAAATTAATATAATTATAAACCCAACACAATTAAAAACATGAAAAGAAGATCGTTAAAAAGTATGACTAAAAAGTATGATGTAAGATTAAAATTAAGACGAAGGATAAGATCATTATTGCAATATTGAGAAAACCGATTAGTTTTACTGGAATGATAACAAAACTTTCGAAAGCCTTGTAATATATTGGCTCATAGGACCGTTGTGTCCCTCACTTAAACATTGTTCAGTTTTCACATTATTAAAAACAACCTATCGAAACATGTATCAATTTTCAAGCTAACAAATGTTCACAACGTATTTGAAATAACCAAAAATATGTAAAAAAGTACACGAATGAAAATTTGGACAAACTATTTAAAAATAAACTCCAATACCAACTTGCTAATCCAGGTAGCGTCTATAAAGTACATAGGCAATTTGAATCTATTTTGAATTTGAAAAAAAATTGAGCGATATCCAACATTATTTTATGCGCTTGTTTACACAACTAGACCATATTATACGCACTATTTCATGCGGAAGAAAACGTTTATGTAAATACATTCACCATTCAGGAAAATTTATCTCCCACCCAACTCGTTATCGACCGGATCGAACCGCTGGAAATCGTTGCACGCGTACGAATCAAACCCCAGCGCGATACGCCCCATTTGGTCGGTTGTAGGACAAACTTTTTAACTGCCACCGGTCGTTAAGTTTTTACGACCCACGGACCATCGCGGCACGAGACTTCATTAGTTTTCATTAAACGTTCCGAAGCAGACCGTTTCCGGTGGACCTTATTTGTTTTCGCTTGTTTTTGTTTTTGTTCTTTTGTTTATGCACGCTGCGACAGGAACAAAACCGCGATCCTTCCCCAATCTTCGTCACTGTGTACACCACGACGACATGATTAGTTTAGAACGACGATTTACACTCGCCACCCTTTGTCGTCGTCCTCAGCTCGAACGAAAAGGCGCACAAGGTGCGTTCCGCTGCGAAATCGGTCTCCAATGACGCAACATCCGACTGCGCCGATTGTTTACTCCGCCCCGGCACGTTCACCTTAGCCGTCTGCCGTGTCTCCCAAGGGTGGGCATTCCAACTCCAATCAGCCAAAGCAAACAAATATAGAAGTAATCGATGAATACTGTTGGTTTTTCCTTACTTCTTCCACCTTCTACCTTCTACCGACTATAACTTGCTTCATACTCGCGCAACCGAAGATGCCAACTTTCCCTCCGGTTTAGCCTTACGAACGCGCCTGCAAGCGGGACACCGTAACTCGTTCCTTCCGGTTTCCTGCGCCGGTGCAAGGTGAATCGTAACAATTTTAATGAAACGTAAATAAGCCACTCGATAAGTGGGCCCCGCGAACGACGATTGCTCGTTAATGCGGCCCGGGCAAAGCGACCCGGCCCAGGACAGGTCAGCCTGCCACGCCGCGACGACGACGACGATGTCCTTGTCAGGCGCTTCTTGAGGCCCAACAGCCAATGACGAATAGAGACGTCAAATTGAATATAAAAATGTTAATTCGTCTCGACAGCGCCGCCTTGGGGGCCACGCAACGGGTCGGAGTCGAGCGGTCGGCTCGCAGCAGAAGGTTCTTTGCCGTTTTGCTTGCCTTTGCTTCCCGCTCTCGCTGGGCCACGGGGGCGTGGGGAGCACTAAATCAACGGGTGGCGCCGATGATCAATCAAATAATAAATTTTCTTCCCACCTGGGCCGGTGCGCGCGCTCGCGGGCGCTTTTTGCTGCCGGAAGTGTGGCCTGGGCCTGGGTTCGCGGCAGTTTAATGTTATCAGCAGCATTACAATCGGGGGAGGGGGGAGGGTGTACGGTGTGGCAAGGGAAGCGTGGTTCCTTCGGAAAGTCAGTCAATATTGAGAGGAAGTTTTGTGGAGGAGCATAATTCACTTTACTTGTGTTGCGTTTTACACAAGTGAATGTATTAAATCGAGGGTTTGTGATTGTTTTACGCAATTGTGTTTGAATAAACTGAGCAAATTTTAATAAATTTTTAAATGAATCAGATAGAATTGGCATTAACTTGACACTGATTGAAAGAAGTTGTTAGTTCAACACTTTTTAAGTATTTAACAGTTAATCAATATTCTCTACTATCTGAGCATCGAGTGTGATAATTGTTCTAGCTAAACACATTGAATCATGTTGCACACACGACGAGCATTTTCATTGAAACATGCTGTCAACAAGCTCATGTCTAGCAAAAAATGCTTTTGTTTCTCTTTCAATTCCCAGCAGTTCCCAGAAACAATCACTAAGGCAAAGTGAGCAATCAATTTTACAATTGACGCTAAAATTGATCGATATTAATAATTTGGTCGGCTATTAGTTACGATGATTTGTGGACACTTTACATTTTCAAATAGATGCCTCCTATGGGCAGTTTATAAATCAATAATCCCAATGAGATATGATTGGAGCGAATAAAGAATAGAGCGTATTTGAACTGCATCATGATGAAAGCTTACCCTTTATTCAATCCTATTTATAGCAATAGAAAAAACCATAAATACAAGGTGGGATATTGAATGAGAATATGTACATCGTCTTTCGAAAGATTCTGTTTAGATCTTCATCGAAACTGAACTCACCATCGCATAACAATGTTGTTTCAATAAATGTGTCCTCAACCTGTGAAATCTTGAATTTCCAAATCCCAACCATCAAGACGATATCCGATTTGGAACATTCTCAATCAAAGCTCCGCGAATTGCAAACAAAAAGCCAGCACTCACTTCCCGGTAATGGGTTTGAATTAATATGATTATTTTACTTCACCACACTTCACGCTTCCACAGCGGCCATCTTCATCTCCGGTGGTTGCTTTGAACAATCCAAAAACAAAACAAAAATCACTCATCCGACAATGCGCTGGTATAGTGCGTTGCACGCGAAGGTGGGCAGGATGGGTTAGTTCACTTTTTTTGCGGACCGACGCTCGACCGCGAAATTGTTCTGCCATTAATCAGGAAAAAATATGGCCCAACCGGAGAGCTCGGAATGATTTGGTTACCTTTTGAAGAGCCGCGAAACGTTGTGTGAAGTTGGGTTTTAGAGAAGAGAAAAAAATGTGCCGCTTGTTGATGATGTTGTGGTTTTGCTTGCTTTCGCGCTCGTTTGCGAGCTTTCAGAACGAGCTTTCCGTCATGTTGTGGACGACGTTTGTCACGGTTTGGACGAGCCATTGTGCCTGTTTGTTTTTTTTCTCTCTCTCTCTCTCTCTCTCTCTCTCTCTCTCTGTTGTTCCTGTTGGTAGCGTTGCCTGGCGCTGTCAGTCTTCATTTCCAAACACATTAACTTGCACCAGCGCCGCTGCAGGACGTGACTAGAGCGAAAGAAAATCTGAACCAAAATGAAAAGCATGGGCGGGAAACCCTCCATTACCGTGGCGCTTGGTTTGGCTTTTACGGGGAACCGGGCCTTTCCGCTGGAGACACACTTTTAAGGTGACTTTTGGATTAGCTAGGCTTTCGCTGCTTTTTGCGCCGAGTTTACTTCTCACTTTGTGTCCCCGCAAGGCAACCGAAAATAAGAGTACGAAAAAAAACACATCTTGTCACAAGCACTTTTTGTTCATCTGTTTTTTTTTCGGTTCTTTTTTAATTCTCAACCGAGACAAAAAAAAACACCCCAATATCTCGATCTCGAGGGAAACAAACGTGGAGCAACAACAAAAAAAAAGCCGTCGGAATCCCTCCCCGATGCCGGACCCAAAATTTCACCGGTAATGAGATTAAGGTAGTTGCGCCCGTGCACGGCGGCTTCCATTTCCATGCCGGTGCGCAGCATTGGCACCAGGCGCGTATTTACAAACCTCGGTCATGGCCTCAAATTTTCGGACCATAGTGTGGGTTTTATTAGATTCTGCCTACCACGGGCTCGGGTGTCTTTGTTTCTCGCTTCCGCTGCCGGCCGTGGCGGCAAATTATGGCTAGGAAGCGAAGAAATTTAAGTCAATTTATAACTTCACTTCTGCCGCCGACACACGGTTGCCGTCCCGGGTGCGGCCGGGCCCCGTGAACAAGATGGCCAATTTACAAACTCACTTAAGTTTATACCGCAAATATTTTTCATTACGGTTTTTTTCTTGTTTGTCTCGTACGATCATATGGCGAGTGTAGTAAATGTTTTAAAATTAAAAACGATATTGGTGTTGTTAACGGTATGGGTAACCGGTATTTTAAGTTCGTTGAATGCAGCAAAAACAAACTTATAACAAATATTGCCAAAAGAGATCTTAACTATTGAACACTTTAGAAAAAATGCTAACATTTATTTTATAAATAAACAATAAAAACAATTTCAAAATGTTATTTTTATCTATTCAATTTTTTAAACTAAATTCTTTTTTACTTGGAAAAATAACATATTCAATACTATGTTTGTAAATAACTGAAATTTAATTCGAATATATCAAAACCAACGAATGTTTAATTTAATAAGCTTTGTTTTCAAAATCGTGGTACTTGTTAAACCATTTAATCAATTTAAATCGTTTATTAAATTTTTGCCAAGGCTGAAAAAATATGTAAAAGGCTTTTAGAACTTTTAATTTCGTTTATTAGATAGTTTATAACTTATAGTTAATTCGTTATCCATCCTTAACATATAGAACATAATATATGAAATAGACAGTATTTGATTTAAAACATAAATTACTAGTATTCGTATATTCACTTTATTGCTAAATAGTTTTGAAATTCACACATATACTCTACACAATTCAGAACATAACAATACCAAGGGTAAAGCAGCTTCATAAACACTTACAGTACTCCTTAAACTAGTACACTTCATGCAGAAAGCAACCGTGTTTTGTATAATTAAAATAAACGGGCTCCAATTTCGCCGGAAAGAATAAGAAAATTATAAATTACAGCGTTTTCGCCACCCCCTGAAGAAGCAGAGAAGTATATTTCAATGTCACGACCGTCAAGCCGTCATTCCGCCGTCAGCCGCAGAATCAGTGCTTTCAACCCGCACCATGATTGATGGCCGCTTGTTCTCCGCTCGTTCGCCCGTAGCGTTTGGGCTGGAAAGCAGCCTCCCGCCGCAGCATCCAACAGGGCTGGCAGCGCCGGGCCCGGTCCAGCCCTGCGAAGGGATTCACTTAACAAATTTATAAGATCAAAAGTGAATCGCATTAAGTACCGCTCCAGTGGAGCGAACCTAGCCTCCCCCGGGGGGAGGCCGTGCACACCGTGCAGATCGAGCATCAAATCTGTTATCTTCACCAAACCACACAACCACACGCGCTATCCGCATGACGCACACACCACAACGCACCCATCGGCGGCCGGCCGGAAGAGCGATGAATTTAATCAGGAAATGGGAAATTAGCTGCTAGGTTTTATTTGCCCACGTTACGGTTTCAGGCATTCGATTTCCTCTGGCCGGTCGGTTCTGGTGCCGGTGCCGAGGGTTCATTTGCCACCAGTTATGAGTGCTGCTACTGCCGGGATCGAGATTTTTCCGACTGCTCCGGTAGGTAGGTAGGGCAGGGTCTGCCCGGGAGAGGTAAATGCTTTTAATTAGCAAACCCAACAGCAGTGTTGGGCAGCAGAGCCAAAGAAGACTCCCGTTTCCGGCATCTCGAACTCGGATGATCAAATTGATTGCTCGCTCAAGAGATGGGATATCTCTTTTAATTGCCACAGTGTATCAGTCGCACCGGCCTACGATTTCTGTTCCGACGGGGGCTCTGTTAGAGCTTTTTAATTAGTTCACGCTATTGGATACGCAAATCTGACAGCGGGTTGTGCAATAAGATCGTCGTATTTAGGGACGAAGCACGAAGAAGTCAGCTAATAAGCTGGCAGTTTAAAGCTGTCCTCGGGGAGCGGTGTGTGTGTGAAAAGCTCGTTTTCTTCTTAAACCACCGACCGCGCACTCCAGAAAGTAAATCTTCTTTTTTCAATCTTTTCCCTTTCGACTGAGGGGGGACCGTTTTCAACACCCACCACACCGTGCTACTCCACCGCTACTAAACGACAGTTATTCTGACAGCTTAAATAGACAGCTGATATGGTTTTATGGCACCCCGTTTATAACCTTTTCCACGCCTCCCACCGGAAGTCAAAAGAAAAACGCTCAACGCTAAAACACCGTGAAATTGTGAAAGGCAGAAAGGCGAGTTTAAAAAAACACCTCGCACGCAGCAGTTAAAGCTCCCCGGAGAGTTCCGATCAATTTCGAACCTGAATCCGGGCCCGCCACGGCGTTCGCCACGCACTCGGGGTGAATCAATAACAGGCCTTGAGGCAATGGCGGCCCCAGCCAGGTCCACATATGCCACACCGGTGCCGATATTTCAAGCAGCTCTCGAGCCCACGCTGATGGCCGCCCGTTACACTTTCATCAATCCACTCCCGTGGAGCCGTGTGGCCATGTAAGCGCTTTCCCGCACGGGCCCCCCCCCCCTCCCCCACATGATCCGGTGACCTCGTGCCTGGGGGGAAAATGTGCTACATTCTCTCTCGCTCTCGTGCTCCGCCGGCAGGAAATGTAATCATCACGTCCGATCGATACTTCGCCTCCCGGTAGCCCGTGGGCCGAACGCCGGGGCTCTCCCGGTTTTTCGGTCGCAACCCCAGCTTCATTAATGTTTAAAGCGGCCGAACAACTATTTGACAGTCATCAATTGGCTCCGGCTCGATTGGCTGCGGGTGCGCCATGGCGAAGAAGTGGGCGGAAATTCGATAGTGGAGGGTTCGTTAGAGATGAAAGCGCATTACTGTCGGTTCGGTGGGTTTTTTGGTCGGATAGTTTCCACCACCGGGAGTTGAGGGAGAGAGAGAGAGAGAGAGAGAGAGAGGGGGGATGGGAAAAATACAAACAATGGAACGCTTCCCCGACCAGGAACAGCCGGCTGGCGAGGCTGGGTTCTATATTGCACGGTGTGCTTGGCTCCCGTTCACAGCATTCCCCGTTCGGGCGATCGATTATTAATCGATAGCAAACGCAACCCCAACGAGGTTGGTTTGATTCAGACATCCCGGCTCAAAAATCTGTACAGTTTGCACGATTTGTGTTGGCTCAGTGGGAGAGTGCAAACTGGGGGCGGTTTGAGTGGGAAATGTCCTTGGGCCAATTCGGAAATTTGGAAAGAATGCAATTTCAATTTTCCTCTTCCATTTTGGCCCATACACATGCAAGGCTGAGATGACGAATGTACAACCTAGTTCGAGATAAGTTTTTTTGTTGGTTTTAGGATTTAAAAGAATCCTCTCCACATCGTTAATAACCCAAGTTTTCTTAAACCTCGTTGCTGAATAAAAAAGAAACATGGAGGATGAAAAAAACACAAAAATAGGAACTAGCGTGTGTGCGAAGGTTTCTTGAAGAGAATCGGTGTATAATGACTTCCTCTTTGTTCCCACGATCAAGGTATAAAAACAGAATCATAGCGTGCCAAGAATAATTTAGGTGAAAACTCGATAAAAGCATCACGTGGGCGTATTTGACGCAAAGACTTCTTCCTTGAACACCTTAGCTGGGTTGATGAAAAAGCATGTGGGTTTAATTCCTTGCTTTTTTATCGTTCATCCTTATAAGATTGTTATACTCATTTGATACAAATGTTGCTGATTTATGCAGAATTAGTGAAACAGTAATTTCTTGTTTGATTTTTTGCATTAATTGACATTCATTCTTTCAATATCAATCGATATTAGCTTGGTAAAAAAGCTTTATCAATGTAAGAAGCCATTTAAAATGAAATATGATTGAGAATTCGTTCAATTAAAATTGAGTGGTAGCCTTCAAAATTACATACACACAGTGCAGCATGAATTAAACCTAGACAGGACCTCACCCCAAACCACATGAAACGTGGTTTCCAATAAATACCAACGTTCTTACCGCCCACGAGCCGTAATGGACCAGCGTCACCTCAACGACCACTCCGACAAAAGCCTTCATCCTTCCAGCGGTACCCAGCGTGCGAACGACACATACGTGCCTGCCCTTAATTCCCACCTACGCATTCCAACCAATCGACATGGGGACACCCAGCATCGGTGCGCGTGTCCAACATGGGCAAAATAATGTCGTAATTATCCTTAATTTTTAATCACGATAATACCGTGTCGGCGGACGAAAACATGCCCGGCGCAACGGTCACGGGACCCACCCATCGGCAGATTCTGCGGACGGGCGCGCCCCACCCAAAGGGGGCAGTTCGCACAAAAACCACCCTCCGCTGTTCGACCGACCGGGAATAATTGATACGCGCTAAAATATTCATCCGTTTTCAAAGCGCGAGCACGGCCGCTCGCTGGCCAACGCGCCGGCCCGCGGGCCATTAGCCTAAACCACGCTGCACTCAATTTTCTTCACGCCGAACGGGCGATTCTCACCCACCACGGCTGCATCGCCACCACGCCGCGCTGCGAACGTGTGAAGGTCGATGTTTTTCACCTGTCACAGCAAACTATGAATTAACGAACTGGCCTGGTCGCGGAACGGCGTTACGCTCGCCGGGCGGTCGTGGGGTTAATGGACGTATGAGTCAGCACCGCCCGAGCCCGATTCCGATGTCGGACACATGCTGAACGTGCCACGGTTTTCCCAGCAACTTGGAACGTGGCGCAGCGTTGGCGCGAGACAAAACGAATGCTTTTTTCCATAAATTATGTTAATTAAATAAATGTGACACACATTTTCGTTCCGTCACATTTGTCGCTCGAACTGTTCGATGGGAGCTTGTGGCAGGCGTTGCTAACGTGCACAACGTCGGTTCCGGTTTGGAGGTGCGGGTGCGGTTCTGTTAGAACGAAGTGGAAAAAATGTCGCCTTCCCCAATACTTCGTGACTCTTCAGAGATACAATGAAAATCGTGTTGTACGTATTTCGAATTTTATTATGAAAGAACTAACTAGACAAACTTTGAGGTTACTATTCTCGTATTACAGTCCTCGTCCAATTAACTTGAAATAGTATCCTCTCTCTCTCTCTCTCTCTCTCTCTCTCTCTCTCTCTCTCTATTTGGATAAGATTCTAAAACTCCAAAACTATAAGTATCAACATTTATAGATTCCGATGTGCCAATGTAACCGAAGTCGAGAGTTTTACATTACATGTCAACATTCGTAACATCTCAGGTTCCACGAAGATAAAGCTCCAAAATTCTAAATCTAAAGAAACAACGATTGTTGAATGTAAGCGTAAAATGTTTAGTGCTCCAAATGCTTTAAGTAGCTTCACCATAGATTTGGATGCTTTAGTTATACAAAACACAACAGCTCGATAATATTGCACGTCAGTTTATTACCTGTGAAGTCTTGTAATTGATCAGCAAAATTAATCTTCATTGTGCCATTCAACCGAATTCTCTTACGGCGCAGTTGCATGAACATCTGTCACGGTATCTTCGCATCGTTTGTCAGTATTATGTTTCATCGCTACATGCAAACATTAGACTCATTTGTGCAATCCCGCATCGTGAAACATCACGTTCGGAGAAATACTGTCCTCACCGCAATTGTCATCATCAATCTGTTCACATTCAGTGCCGGAGTGGTAAAAACATACCCGAGCCGGACATTCCCTACATCATCATCACCATCATCATCATCATCCCCGTCGTCATGATCTGCTGGACAATGATTAATTGCGTTTAGCAGCGCAAGGCTACGTGCGAAACCGTCATGCGTCGGGACGGAAATGGAAAGCACTCGCCAACACCATCCGTTTGATTTTTGACATTCCCGGCGGCGAGTGATACCGACTCGTACTCTCTGTGTGTTTCCTTCTACTTTTCTCTCTTGTTTGCTCGATCTCTTCTCAGACAAGTGGATAGGATACTGTTCCTTTGCGTGATAGTCTAAGAGTGATATCAATACTGCCTAAAGCTCCAAGAGCTACACAAGTTTCACATCTCGTGCGGACGCTCATTTATAACCACAAACGATTACTATTAATTTTATGACATCCGTAGCGAACGAGCTACTAGCTCTGGCCACTCTCGATGACATTTCCGACCGACAATGTGCTTCCACTGCGCCAACGAGTAAACAACCTCGATCAAAATCTTCTCCGTCGGTGTGCTGCTCCGTTACGGAACCACTCTCAACCTCCACCCCACACCACCCAGTTTGGCCAAAGAATATTTGTCATTTCCATTTCGAATCGTTTCTGACGTTCGCTTCCCCGCCCGGCAATCCCCAAAGCCCAGACCAAAAGAGCGGGCGAGAAGGGATGATCGGCAACTTTTGCACGCTCCCGCCGGTTTGTGTTTGCCATCTTTATAACTTTGACATTAATAAACAATTAATGAATCCTCGACAGGCGACAGGCGCTATCGCAGAATTTCGCAACCGAAATCGGCCCTTCGCATTTCCCACGCCCACGGGCCATTTAATTGGGCGCCCACACTCTCCATTTCCTGTGCGTAATTAATTGTGAGCTGTTCTTGAAATCCGGACCGGGCATTTCGAAACCGTTTCGCTCCACTCGGGGTCGGGGAACGACGGTCCATTTCGGGGGGAGCGGCCGCATTCTCGGCGGACTGCACAGTCCGTGTGTACGCCCTTCACCCCGGTGTGGCGAGGAGCAAATTCTGCGAACTTCCCCCACGGGAAAATTTCCATCCGGCCGGGGCCAATTGGCAAGCAAATAGTCCTTTCTGGGAGTTTTCCGATGGCATTTTCGGGTGTTTTTTTTGTTGTGTGCGTTGTGTTCTCCACGTTCCATTCCTATTCTCGGCGGACCCGAACCTAGGGCCGGTCGGAGCGAACGGGCCAGCCAACGGTTTATGGGCCGTTTTCATTTACAATCAGGGAGTTTTGATTCGCTTACTTCGTGACGCTGGCCGTCTCGGCGCAGAGCCGACGCGTGGAACCTTGCTAATTGCTGTTGGTCTTTCCAATGACGTATAGCGTGGAGTTTGATTTTGTGTACGTTTTGCAAATGAACCGCTCCATGGAGATAAATAAAGTTTGAAGGAGATATTTTTTTAAAATTAAGTTGAACTGTTTAAATGTAAAAATATTTGACTTTGACGATAAGAGCGGAGAGGATATTAATAACAAATGAGCGGCTCCTAAGGCAGTTTTAAAATTTAATTCAAAACCACTGCAACCTAACCATTGTGATTTACTTGTCAACGTCAACGACCATTATGATTGCCCGAAAACGTCAGTCTGTCAATTGCACTGGTCGGCCTGGACATGGCTAAAACACTTTCTGTAAACCTTCCAAACCTTCTGTAAATATCCATATTGTTCGTAAATAAACCAGTGCAATTTCGGAGAAGAGTAATTTCAACATTTCTATAATTTAATAATCTTTAATTACACAAATTCAAAATTCAAAAAGATACAAATTTGATTGCCCATTGCGTACAGAAAAGATGTTCCTTTCAACAAACGCACAAAATCTCGTCCCTCGTTCAATGCTCAGCCTCGGCTCACGATCTTGCCGTTCATCGTTGCATTGCTGCTCTTAAATAAAGTAAGCCCGTCCGCGAGCACTGAAACCGGAACGCTCAACCGACCGAAGAAACCGGCGACACAAAAAAGGGACTCACCGAAGCTCTTGACGAAGCGCACGATAACATGTGACGACCGCAGGCTCGAACGCAGCAGCGCCAACAACATAAAACCGAGCCCGCTCACATCAGTGGCCATTGCCGTTCAACTAGCTAACAAGCTGCGGCGGTGTACGGCCCGCCATTGCCCGCCAATTGCCCGCCATTGCCGAGCGAAAGTCGTGCGGAATCCATATCCCGGCCGTTCATATTTCGGCACTGCAGTGGTTTCGGAGCTTTGCTTGAATTTTTCATCGACTCGCGACGGCTGCCGCATAAAGGCCCCGTGTGCTGGTTCGAACCCTGGCAACCGGGCTAACGAAGCCAGCCATTCGTCAGCCGGCGGAATTCCTAGATAGTCGCAGCATTTCCGGGGGCACTCGCATGGCACTTGCGCATCCCCTTTTTTTCTCGGCGTATCCTCCACACGGTGTCCTTGGCGCGCGCACGCTGCGTGTGACTTGTTGCCCGGCGGATGACCCGGATTCTCATCCGACGCATCTCCTCGGCACTAGAGGGGGCGGGAGACGGGAGAAACGTGCGGTTGGTTTGGTTAGACGTGCAATTTTATGATCCCGTCCCGGGAATACTAGCCAGTCAGCCCTCCAAAATCCATCCGAATCGCGATGAGAGTCGACTATAATCGGCTTATGCGTTCTTTTTTAACGGATATGCTCCGTATCGAAGTATTAGATTTGCTGATGATGTTCGCGATCGAACGGAGCACTATGAACCCGGTCTAACCGTGTCAACATACTATGTCTTTTTTTTCTTAAAGTTGTGTCTTATCAGTTCCCTGACTACGACAGCTATTGACCATACCAAAGACGTATTGAAAGACCGGAAATTCGCCAAAAATAAGAACACCTTCATTCTAAGCTACTAAGTCCATTCGCAATGGGTTATCATATGTTTTCCATTGTTAAAACTGAAATAAGGCTTATGATAGTATTGATGTTTATATTGTTTATAGTTTATATAGAACCTCAGTGGCCTCCCTAAACGTCTGATAAGTTATCTCTTTATTGTAGACATAGTCAACATGATAAAAAACTGGTTACAGGACATAAAATGTCTACAAATTGCTCCATTGTTAACAATTCATTACTATATAATAATTTTCATTTAAATATGAGCAAAAATTTCCATTCCATTTCCCCAGCGTGATTCAACACCTGCTAAGAAACCCTTTCCTATCGCACAATCGTCAAACCGATGCCTATCGGTACCCTTTGACTTTAAGTACATTTCCTGTCGCCCCGGCGGATCCGAAAGGAAAAGCGCCGACTTCCGGCACGAGACGTATCAGGAATAAATTACCCTGTCCCCGTGCATTGATCTCTCCTCCCCACTAACGTCTGTTGTTTTCATCACTAAGTCGGCTGCCTTTTCCCACTCTCGACTAAAACCGACCCCCTGAAAACCCCGCGTCGTGTAAAACAAAACGCGAACTTTAGCGAGCAAACAAAAACAAACCAAAAATAACGACCCCACGGCAGGGGTTCGAAAGCCACGGAAAAACATTATCACCCGAAACGACCCGCGTGGGCACGGACCGTTTCTCTCGCCCTCTCTCCCCGGGACCAGATAAAACAACCGCAGGGATGAGAAAAGCAAACGATAGCAACACAACACACAACATGTTTGGGAAAATGGAGAAGTTGCTAATTAATCATACGGGAAGTTTCGATGCAGGGAAGAGCCGCAAGCTCGCGCTACCAGCACGCCAATGTCGCCGGAGTCGGCGAGTTTTAATGTGCCTCGAAACATTTAAATGATAAACAGAAGCCAAGTCACCACGCCACCGATTCTTACGCTGCAGACAAAACACTCACATACCGAACAAACAAAACAACAAAAAAGCAAAAAAAGGGAAACAGCTGTCTCATTCAACCTGCACCACCCGCTGTGAGAGGGAAAACAATTTTGATGGCGTGATAAAATGTTATAAAGCGTTATTTAGCGGTCGGGCGACTTTCCCCACAAGCACACACACACACACACACACACACACACACACATACACAAAACAAGCAAGAAGGGAGCGGTAAGGGCTCGTGAAGATGGAACTAATCGAATGTCGTCGGGAACGGGGGCAGAATGGAACTAGTTCAAGCGATAGTTTGTGCACTTTCACCTCGACCGGTCGCCCATTTTTCCCGACGTTACCAAGAACGTGTGTGTGTGTGTGTATATGTTGACGTCTATGGTAGGGGAGAAGAAGCAGGTCTTCTTCACCAGCCGAAAGGACCTGCTTTCGTGCCGGAAGTTGCTGGCTCCCCCAGATCATACTTCATCATTAGTGGGACTGCGTTTTTCACCATGACCTCCACCACCACCACCACTACGAAGGAACGACCTTTTCGGTTGAGCTGGGCTTTCACTCTTGCGCGGCGACCACCACCCACCACCAAGGTGGTTAAATTTAGCTCCCGGAGCGGAATCGAACCGCTACGAAAGTGAATCGGTACAACATTCAGCCGCCAACCGGAAGGCTTTGCCGTGCCGTGCCTCGCCCGAAGTGAAAGCTTCCAACGTTCCAACCTACTGCCTCCGGTCGGGAAGATACGATCGTCTAGCTTATAATAAGAATGCCTGCGGGCGGAACGGTGTGGTATGACTCCGTGTGGGGTGAACTAAATGAGAACGAATTAGTGTCTGCGTGCGGGTGCGTGTGCCTGTTTCGGTATATGTGGCGACTCCATCGACCGGAAGTCGTGTGTAATGCGCCAGCTGAACGGACAAAAATTGGCCCATTGTTTTCGCTCGCACAGTAATAGCGGTTCGAGTGGCTCCTTTCAATAGCTAGAGATTGACTTTTAAGATATGGTAGAGCCGTTTTCCCATTAATGAGAGGGTTATTGGAAGTTTCAACTATGGTGGAAAGTGTATCGAAGTTGCACACATAACAGCAGGATCATTTACAAGATATTTTCGAAATCAAAATATACAAAAATGATAAGCTAAAGACAGACCCAACAAAGTCGCCTCAAAGAAAAAAAATATTTTGAAAAAAAAAACTTTGCCTATATTTAGAAAATAATCGTTTTTATAGAACATGTTAAACAGCATCACAACATAAAAAAACCGATAACAATTTCATGCCTTTTCGAGCAGAGCTTCGAACATTTTACCTCAGCTATTAAGCTCCATAAAAAGCTCCTGCAACCACCGGGCGCATCTCTCTTTTTTATGTCCTCCCAATCGGTATTAATAGCTAATGGCTTTGCAATGAATTTGACTGCGCCGGCTCGCCCACCCCGAGCAGATAAAGCGATCCACTTAACGCATGAATGCTTCCCCCGGCATTGTGTAGCGAGCAGGAGGTGGGAGCGTCACATGAAAGCACTTTCCCATGCTGGATGCAATCAAAACGACGGAAACGACGCCGTGGCAGTCAGCACCACCATTGGCCATTGGCTGTACGGTTAATAAACAATAGCAAATCGACCACAAACACCACCGGCGCAACCGGAATCCGGAACCCGCAGCTCATATATCATCATAGTTTCCACCACACGCACGCACACACGTGTGGGGCATAAAAGGAATCAGGCTAATGTACGGCCCGGTCCCCGACACATCCGATGGCGGCAGATTTGGCGCGCATCGGGACGCCCATTGTCACAGCACGCGGCAATGAGCACGCTTCTCGATTGATATATAAACCTATAATTATTCGATAATAGCCCACATTTAGCACCCCGCCCGGTGCCGTCGCTCCTTCGCTCCGGAGAAGTCTCGTGAGTTGAATAGGCTGGAAAAACGATCCATTTCCGTGCGGCGAGCGGCCTGAGGCGGCGTTTCGTGAGCGGTGAAAGGTGAAGTGGGTCGTTATGCTTTAATTAAGAGATTCCTCTCCCTCCCGAGCGTGGCGGAATATTGAATATTATGCCGTATAAATGGCGCCGCATCAAGTCGGACGACGTAAAATCACGGTCCACGACGGAACGACTCGACTCCACTCCGGAGTCCTCGAGGGAGAGAGAGCGTGAGAGTAGTGGAGTCACAGTTGCACCCATAAATCGGCAACCCATTTCCACGGCTCCTTCTGGGCGCCTGGTTTTGGCTGGTTCGCTCGGAACGCACCTTCACGTCACGTCCTATAGATTTCCCCGTCCGGCGCAGAACGAAATTCAAGAAAAGTACAACGCACAAACTCCGTCCAAACGGGCGAGAATCTGAAATTCGACATCTATCTTAATAAAAAGATTATTACGAGCTGCTGGTAGCTGTGCGACTCCCGCACGCGTGAGTTTCGCTTGGCTAACGCGAACTAACGAACGCGAAAAGGTGAGATCGCGGCGCAGGAAAGACCAACGACCGACGGCGGGGGCAAAGGACTACCATTCATTCCGATTTTTTCGCCGTTCGCAGCCGGCAAAGCGGGCCATAAATTGTTTTAACAAACCCTGACGCTGGACGGTCGATCCGGTTTTGCTTGCGTTCGCGGTCCGGGCGTTTCTTTTCGCTGTTTGCGAAATTTATTTCGCATTTGCAAAAAGAGATCATCTGCTCGGTGTGTGTGTGTGTGTGTGTGTGTGCGCGCCAGTGCGAGAATTCCGGGAGATTTCCGAGAATAAAACACATTTTTATATCCACAGCACCCAACAGGAGCGTCCCTTGGCCAGGATTCCCGTAATCGCCAGTCGGTGATTGATCTCAGTCCGCTTAAATTACCGAGGTGATAAACCGGCCGGGGCGGATGTTAACAACTTCTCGACTATGATGTCCTGCTCGAGTTCTTTTGCCGTTTGAGAAGAGGGAAACGCGGGAAAAACAGCGCCTTACAGGTAGCTGTTGGCACGTGCGACATAAAAAAAGCAATTTGTAACAAGGATAACGCAACAGACAATTAGTGATGGGTATACGATTTTCCTTGTGGAAGCTGTTCAGCTGCAAAATGTGTTTCTTTGGTGTTTTTTCTATGGAAGAAAGTTTAATTTTCCTAACAGAAACCAACTCGAATAGACGTAATTGTGCTACAACAAAGTAAGAAATAAACTTATTGTGCTTTAAGTTGGTATTGGTACAAAGAAACTTACAGATGCAGATCAAATACTCGAAAGATTGTATGTAACATCAAACATCAAACATAAAAAGCCCACAGCAAAAGAGTGAACACACTGAAAAACATAACACAGGTATTCCTCTGAGCAGAATATGTCGTTTTTTGTTCTTCTAAAGTTGCCTTGATATACTTCTTAATCACGGACGCCGTCGCATCAAAGCAGAAACGGTTTTACATGTTTTACATGCCACCCAAACCCCACCCCACCCCTACCGTTCGCGTTAGATAAAAGAAAACAATCAACAACAAACACCAGCCAGCAAACACCGTCATCAACACCAAACCCATCCAAGAAAACACGTTCCCAACTTTCGAAAACTTCGCACGGAAAGTGCTGCGCTGTGTTTATTTTATGGTGCCTTTTTGCTGTTCGGAACGAACGCGTTTTCGGTGTGTCCTTGAGCCGCTCGCTGAGCCTCGGAAGCCCGGAAGCGTCAGCTACCTTTTTTTAAAGTTTACAGCCCAAAAGGCAACCCCGTCCACCGCGCGGCGCATGATGGAAAAGTTACGCATCGCGCGAACAGAGCCTGGGACTTGTTTACGCACGCTCAAATCTCGGCGCTCGGTGTCGTAAAATGTTTTTCGCGCTCACCACCGCGATTTGAGTTTTTTTTTCTCTCTTCCTTCCAAACGAACATCCCGCGTGAAATCGCGCCATGATCCATCTCCGGATCCCATCGGAAGATTCGCCGAATGTGTCCTAGCGGAAGTCGTCCCGAAGCTGTCCAACTGGTCGGCGTCGGTTGGGAGCAACCGAGCGCTGGAAGGCGTTTCAATAAATAATTCTCCTATTTTGCGTGCCCCGTTTCTAACTCTTGTGCCTTGCTCCCCCCGGGAACCCGACAGCACGTGCTGAAGTGCAGAACGAATGGAAATCTGTAAAATTCTCAATCTAAAGTATCAACCATCTGATAGCGGTGACAAGAGCTCGAGTTTCCTCCGTTCCAGCTCTCGAGAGGCAGTCGAGAATTCGGCCTGATTTGCGTTCAAATTGAATCAAAATCACTTTCAGATGTTCGGTTGACTGTTTTCCACCGTTTCTTCCGCGTTCCGTGCCTTCCTCGACCGGAACGATTCGGTGCGTGGTGTGGGAGAACGACAAGATCCCAAGTACGACGCACCGTTTTGTTGGGAATTTCAAGTACAGACACCGGGAACATTACATGCGGGCATCCGGATCAGTGACATACCAATTGATCCTGACAGCTACAACAGAGACGCGATTCCGCTCTGCCATATCCGTCCCGTACCCGGGTGGGACAAGCTTTGTTTGCCAGGAATCGGTGGGAAATCGAAATTGACACTCGTTCCGGCGTAATATCACGTACGGCCCCAAACGCACAAAAGAAGAGAGGCTCGTTCGGGATGTTTTCCATCATACTTCGATGCAACTGAGGATGAGATTTCCCAATAACGAAGCATTCCTTCGCCGGTTTCCGTCCAACGTCGAGAGCACGATTCTAATCCAACGTGAAAGCCTACAAAAACCGGCGCCTGCCCGGGCCGACAATCAATAACGCACGTTATGGCGCACGTCTCGTACCAGCACGCCTCAATAAAGATGAGTCATTATTTGCCCATTCAGTACCGGCACCGGTACGAGAAGCCCTGCATAGCGCCATAAAAGCGGAAGGAAAAGTAATAACAATCAAACAGTCCTGTCCAGCGGTGTGGTCCTTCCGAGAAAATGTTGTTCTCCCTATTGTTCACGCCGGTGGAGAAAAGACGTAGCTTCTGGGGATTTTGTTTTCTTTTTTGTTTGTTTGTTGCGGGAATGGAAGTTGTACGAACAGAAATTTGAACTTTCCCTGTAGGAACCGATTACAAGTTTAAAGCCTTTCATCTTAGCTCGTTCAATAAACAGACGAGCGGCGAAGAACTTACGGTAAAAATCGGAAAAGGGCTTTTGTATTCGTAGTTCTCGGGATGGTTAACATGTTAAGAAGAGAGCTAAGCCCGGGCCATAAAATTACAATAACAGACTAAATTATTTGTAATCAGCCAAGCCGTAGAAAATGATGATCAGCAAAGTAGTCAACCAGGTTCTAGAAAACGATTAAACGAGCTGATTATGACCATGACTTCGCACAATTCGCTCGAGAACTTGTGTACAAAAAGCTAGAACCATGACTTGTAGGAAAAATATTAGTCTTAGATTTTTCATGCACGATCACGATCATGATATCTTGAAGTTCTTAAAGGCATTTTAATCGAAGCAGAAGCATTCTGTAAGTCTAGCTTGAATCTCCAATATTCCGAGCTCCGCAACATAAAAACTTCTTGATGAATCCATGTTCTTTCAATACTTTGTTGTAATATGTTATTGGAACTCTGCTAGTACAACAGTTTAGCAAAATTATAAGGATGTTAAGTTTATAAGGATTCCAACAATGTTGAGAACATGGTATTGAGCAAAATCGTGTATTAAAGAATCTTGAGGCTTGAGTTAATCGATATTAAATAGGAGGACATATCAGAGGATATATTACTATTAGCATAAGACCTATTCGACTTAAAAAAAACTGAATAAACTAGGGATAATGTCAAGTATTTCTTTGGTAACCTAAAACTTACGTTCTTTTCAAACTGCTTCTTTCCCCGTCCAACCGATGCAGTCACTGCCGTATACTTCCAGCGCCCGATATCTCACTAGAACCGAGCAGGGCGAAAGCACTCCATCGATTGAAAGCACCAAAATCAAAAGTATCACACACTCGACAGCCACATCCACCCTTCCAGCCGGCGTTTCCGGAACACGCCTGGCTCCTCGCGCACTCTCCAATAACTCTCACCGACACGATTTTACTACCCCTTTTCTGCAACACGCCACTCGGCACTGCAACACAATGTAGAGGCACTCTTCGCGGCACCGAAAAGTGCGTACTTCACCCGTCATTCACATGCGCAAGACCCTCAGCGCGGCCCCTTGCACTTGCAGCGGGGATCTCGGGATCAAACGAGGCACGTCCGGAAACCGGCCGGTACCTTCGCTGCTCACACCACACACACACACACTTGGGATGCAAAACGAGAGCCTTGGCCCGTGTTCCAACGCCGTTCGCCTCTCTCACTCTTGAAACTACTCGATCGGTACAAAATTGACTTCGCAAGGGGTTGGGAAATAAGAACTTTTGCCACCACTGCACGAGGGCGCGAAACTCCGGAACACTTACACTTAGACACGGCACAAAAGGCGATATGTTACGATATGATATGCTGCTGGATATGCTTCGTGCTCCCACCACCCAATGCTTCACAGAAATTGATATGTTTCGGTTACGTCACTGGCATCTGCTCAGACTTTTTTGTTGTTGTGTGCGTGTGTTGTTTTGTGTACGGATAAAGTTAAGTCTCCTACATCCTACGTTGTGTTTGAGCTGTGTACATGTGTGCTTAAAATGTGCTTAAAAAATCGTTCCACCACATGCGTGAAATTCAGCTCATTAACACCCAGGCCCCTGCTCGATCGCTTCGGGAGGTTCTTTAGCGCTGCAGGAGAGCGAAGAACGGGTGAGAAAATTTTAAATTAATTCCCTCCGGGGCACCGACGCGTGAACCTGCGCCCGGCTCAAATCGCACGTATTCTTTCTCGCGAGGTGCGGCAGTTCTTTTCTGAAGGATGTAATTTTCACCGAAAACTTTGCACCGACCGCGAATTCCGCGAACCGACACACGCGCCGCGAACGCGCAAACACGAACGATTTGTCGCAATTTCCCGCGGAACACGCGCACGCACGCGGCGTTGCCCGTCGAAGAGGCACCGGCGACCGAAAGCGAACCGATCTGTCCGTGCTAGCACGCACTAGCACAGCACGCGGCGTAGGCTGCAACGTTCACTGCACGCTAGGCTGTACGCTGCATCATTGTAATTATTTCACATCGCTCGAACCACCCTTAGGATGGGACGGCTAAGCTCATCGGACATTAGACACTGGTGGTCCTGTAAATGGACCCTCGGCACACTCGAGAACTTGTGAGCAAACACCCAAACGAACGACATGTACCGTGCACTTTAAGATTCAACTGCTTTCCACGGAAGATCCATCCGGACACATGCCACCTGATTTCGTTTTTTCCACCCTTTTCAATTACGTTTCACATCCATCCACTCTGCGGTTCATCGGACGCAGCCGGCGATGGACGGTATCCTTAGCGACGGACGGCGTGAAGCTGACAGGCGTGGAAAATGCATCGTTCAGCATCCAACGAGCACCGCAGCAGCAGTTGACGCCTCCATCGCCGCCAGCACCTGCCGTGAGGTGAAAATTGACTTTTTTGATTACGCTTCCGCCAGCGAATGCCACATGTTGGGTGCCTTGTCGGTGTCACCAACCTCCCACGCTGTCACCAACGACGGTGTTTCTTTCCTTTTGTGTTGTTGTTCTTCCTCTTGGTTGGTCAATTTTCGCACGACTTTCCACTGCGGCTGGATCCGTGTAAACGACGCGACTTGCAGCTGCGGAGCGTACGGAGCGAACGCGAAGCGACCAGGGAGCCACCGACGGGTTCATGTGCGCGACCGACCGAATCTCACGACCAACTACTGCCGCAGCTGTGGCGCGAAGCGGCGGGAAACGGAAATCGACGAACGATCGGGTCCCCCCAACGCGGTTAGGTCGAGCAAAGCTCGACGAAAGCAAACTGCGCAGGTGCCACACGCACACACACACCCATACGAGCTGGTGCTCATTCTCCTTCCGGGACGCAGCACTCACACCGGGACCGGGGACCTCTGCGGCCGCCGCGGGTGATGTTGCCTGCGAAAATGAATCACACCAAGCGTGTCAACACGTGGCGCATTTAACACCATCGGATACGACCGTCGGCGATAGTCCGGTACGCACCGGACCGGTGGTGAGGAAGCGAGCGAGACCAAACGGTGTGTGAGAGAGAGAGAGCGGGAAAAAAGCGCACACACTGAACACCCCAAACGAAAGGAAAAACATCGCCGTCCAAAATTCGTTACTTACCGCGCGGGAATTCGAGTGAAACTGTCTCGTTCGTCAGGCTCAGGTTCGTCGGATGAGTGCGACTCATGCGGGAGCCAGCACACCCAGCATCTCGGGCGCGTACAGACCCGCACGTGCACCGCACCGATGTGTATGTGTGCACCTCGCTCTGCCTGCAATGCAGGTGTCCGGGCTGAAGTTTTAATTGCATCCTGCATCCTGCAACGGTGCCGGCTACCGGGAGTAACGCGTACCGTATTCGACCTCCGCGCGGCGCTGGGTGGATTTTAGGGCCGAATTCGGTGCCGCTCGGGCCCGGTTCCGTTTAGATGCAAGGTCAATGCTTATTAAATTACCGCTTGGAGAAAAACACACTCGCACACACTGGCGCGCGCCGTCGCTTCGGCCGGTTGCGGATGATGAAAGGAAGCATTCGGATCGCACACCGATAGTGTTTCGGTTCATCGCTCGAAGAGGTTTCACGGACAGTAAATTGATTATTTGATGTTTTATTAAGCATAATTAAATAGCACGGTGGTGGCTCTGTATGTTAGTAATAGCAATGTCTATTTTCATAGGACAGTAACAAAAACAAATCTCAAATGAACAACTGGAAAGGATTGACTGTTCGAATATGAGGGTTTAAATATAAGAAAAGCTGGCATTATTTAATGAGTAATATCATAACTTACATGTTGATACACAAAATTTTATTTACTTTGCAATCAAGAAAAAAATACAAAAATACAAAAATATTACTTTATTAGTATAATTGTTAGTGGCATGGTTATACATATTTCAGAGATCTTCAAACATTGGACGAAACGTGAAAAAAAGCTTTTCTGGATCAAAGTCCTTAGCTAAGTAAAATAAGCTATATTTACTGTTTTCATTGAAGCTTTGTTTCGGTCATTATCTTTCATCGGGCTATGTTGGTGTAGTCATCTTCCACATCCGAATTTCAACATTTTGTCCAAACGAACAATTGTTCCACATTTCAAAATAATTTTCTTATGGAAAGACAACGTCCCTGAGAGTTTATAAGATAAAACCTTACGAATGTTCACTGTCTGTGCTCGTTTTTTTTTCACCCTAAAAATCTCAAAAATGCCCAAAATGATGTTCGTACGCGGTCAACTGTCTGATAGCTTCTGTTTATTCATTTGTCCATATGTGTAGAGTTTCGTTTATCTTACCGAGTTCGTTTCTGGGAATGTGTTCTAGATGACTATTCCAAATTTCAAATCAATTTAAATTCCCAACAGTCGGCTTTCTTGAAAATAACTTGTTAACTGTTTTTCATCTTTCGTATACAAAGACTTAGCTAACGAAAGTTTAGTTAACAGTGAGTAAATATTTATTCTTTTAATTTGTTGACAGTGATATATATATATATATATTTTTAATTTATTGGTATGACGGCCTTAGTGGCCGTATTATCTACAATAATATATGTATATATTTCAAAATGTAGTATTATTATGTTTTATAGAATTGTATTATAAATTAAACTTTAAACAATTATTTTATAAAGCTTCCTGATAATCTTCAATCTTCTCTGTTCTGATTAAACAATATGCAGTTCATCAACCGGATGTCATTTCGTCGGTGACTGCTACCAATATCATTCATTCTTTCATAAACTTTTCAACATAATTTGATTTGCAAGAACACAGAAAGCCACACCATACGTCACACAAACAGATTGCGACAAACTCCATTACAGTAATACCGCTCCATCGAAAACCATGTTCCTCGCGAACTCCTCGCCCGGAACGGCACAGCTCCGGTGTAACGAAATAGTTCCGGGCGGAAAGTGCGAATTGAAACAAATCCAATTACATTTGTCAAACTTTATCATCGCACCGCAGCATTCAAACTAATGGGCCGCTTACATCATCTCCCGGGCGCGATCGCAACCACCCCGGCACACGGCGATAGCGCTTCAAAGGTCAACAAAAACCATCTCCAGCTGCCAAGTCAGCGAAGGTCAGCGACGGCCATCGTAAACGACACAAGCGGAAGCGAAACCATCGACAGCTGCCAGCGTGGCCAAACTCGGCCCGCCCGCGACACAACAACGCCCCCTTCGGAACGCCCCCGGAACGTCAAACCGTCAAAAACTTCTGCCACCGCCACCGCCACGTGCATAATTCAGCCGATCTCGCAACGGAGCGTGCACTTCCGCGAACCAGGCTGCATCCTGGCTGGAGGCTTGCAGGCAGCCCCACACACAGGTCGGTGCGTTCGTGAGTGGATGATTTGAAATTTTTATGCGATTGCTTCGGATTCGCTTAACTTTTCCGCTCGCTCTCCGAACTCCTCGCCGGCGTCGCACCGAACGCGCACCACAAATCGGAGCGCGATGCAGCGTGGCCCCCGCAAAGGACGGCTTTGCTTTGCTTCGTTTAATGTATTCATCAAATTTTAATTCGCTGCAGCTGCCTGTCTCGAGCTGGCGCGTCGGGGTGTCTCGAGCGATCGAAAGTTCGCTTCCTTCGGGGGCGTCCCACGCCCCGAACGGAGGAAGGATCCGAACGGTAATCCCTGCACGCCAGTCAAAAGAACTTTATTACGCTCCATAAACCACCGGGAAGCTTGCGGCCTAGCCTAGTGTGGGAAAGGTTCACAGAATGTGCCTTCTCGGAAATGCAAAGAAAACAACTACGAGCAGAGTACAACAACAACAAAAAGTGCTTTACTTTCTTGCAGCGCCGTCCGGGATTTGCTGTGCTCCCATTTCAAAATCCATTTTCCTAAAGGTTCACCGTGTTGGTTTAGTGCCTAACGCTCCCGTCGTTCATATCGATCGAGCGGCGGCAAAGGTCAGCCTCATATGAACAGGCTGTGTCACGAAAGAGTCGTTAAAATTGATTGCCATTTATTTGCCCGCCAACCGAGGCTACTTATTAAGCAGCCGAACAGGATTCCGATCGCTTCCCGCAGCTGCACAACTACGATTCGAACGGATCGGACCACGTTGTCATGTTTTGCATTTCACCTGACCGGGCCGGGGGCCATGCCACCCTCACCGACGGGTCCGTGCACGGGAAAGTGTTGCCGCTGTATTGTTATTATTATTTTTCACTCCAACTTTCCGGCATCCCGGGCCAACCGGGATGCAGCCTCCAGCGCAGGTGGCTGGCAACCAAAACCGAATCCCGAATCCGGACGGCCTGAAAGGACGAAACTTTCGCCGTGACTTTGTGCCGAAGCGTTACGTTGCCTGCTCGCCGATAAATGCACGGGAGCGCCGTGAGCGATGGGAAATGGTAAAAGTGTCCGCAAAGCGTCCCGATCGGTGCGAATCGTACCGAGCCCGCTTTCGGGGATTTCGGGGGTGACCCAATCGACGGACCGGAAAACGGTGCACAACCGAGCCGAGCGCGCGTCTGGTACTGCAGTGCCCGTGCAAAGTTTTAGCATAATCGGATTAAAGTTTACTTCAGGGTTCAACTTTTCTGGGAGGTTTTTTTTTTGGTTTGCTTCCGCGCGCGAACGGTGCCGCTGGAGCCGGTGGCGAGCTACCGGAATGGGAACCCGGATCTAGGAGCCTCCCCACCGGCGGGTTGTAATTGTTACTCCTATTTGAAGGAATTTTGCTAGCTATGAATTTGGAGCCTTGTGTTGTTTGTAACCTTGAGTCTTGATGTTGCTGACCTGTGACGTAAGTGGCTTTTTCGAACGGTGAAGTTTATGTTTCTTTCATAAATGTATCGAATTGGTTAATAATTATTTATAGAAACGGTCTGTAACGGTCTCCAACAGATCAATACTGCATGCATTATCCCACATAGTCTTTGATGTTTGAGCGTTTTGAATCCTAATTTTATTTCTCGCGAATATACGTTATTCAATGAGAATTTTGCTTAGTTTAGAGCATCATGAGTTGGGATTTATCATTTGATGTTTTGCTCACGTTTTGATGACAGTGAATGTTTCGTAGTGATTTTCTATAATTACCAAACATAATTTAGTTGAAAATATGATCAATTTATCGATTTAGTTTTTATCATGTTTTCATGTTTTTTCTATAAAAAATGAGTTTTCACCATACTACCATACCAATAATGAAAAATATCTTTGATATGAAATGTGGTTTTTTTCTTCTTCTTCTTCATCATCTGTGTGACTATGCTCAGGTTGACTTGGAGAAACTAGCTTCCTGGGCCTTCTACAGGTTATTGGCCATCGTATCTTAAAATTGTCACGAATATTCTATATCGTTCTAGTTATGCATCGTTGTATAGCTATCAACACATCTTATATTGCAAACTTCCTTGAAAACTATTGGATTTATATGGCAAATCACTATTTAAGATCACAGCAGCTATCTTGTATAATTTGACTATCGGGTGAAATAGGTGAGTAAATCCTTCCCTGGAAGAAATTTCTTCTCTTCAAATTTATTGTCTCTTCCCACGAGCACTAGTTCTATCAACGATAGTGGAAAAAGCATGTGCTAGAGCATTATTCCAATCCCTGTTCCAATCATTTCGCAGCTGTCAGAACCTACGCGTTCAGGTACGTGCCTATGATCCAACCGGTACGGCATCATACCGTCGAGGGAGCTCCAGTTTCAACACGCTCGAATGACAGCCGGGTTAATCATGGATAAACAACGATTTCCGATATTAATGACGCTCGGTGTGTCATACCCGCTGTTTGAACTGCCGTGTGTCCGACGCGCCCTTCACATCGACATGCTCTTTGATGTCGTTTTGCGTCTGGTCTGGTTCGGAACTAGCGAAACTTTCACTCCCACGCCCGCACAGGGCGCCGTCTCGCTTGTTTGTGTGTTCAAGGGCTCGGAGGACTCGAGACTCGAGAGCTTTTCTGGCGCGTGAGTCAATACTCAGAGTAGCTCCGTTCTCTATTTGCACGTTCGCTCGATGCATATCAAACCGACAAATCTCTACACTAGCGGTCGCAGATGAGTGATCTCACCGTGCCGTGATCGTTATCAAACGAAAGTGTTTGATGACATGCTGTGGAGGAGGCAAAATGGAGCCATCATGTTATGCTAACAGCGCGGCGAAATTAGGCTTCTTTGAGGGCTGCTTTAAAGGTGCGCTCGGTAATGTCTGCACTCTAACTGCCTGGCCGCTTTCCGGTCGTGTAAAGTGAGCCTCTCAAACGGCTTCCGTTCCCGTCGATTGGCACCCCTAATGGATGTTGCGCCCAAGTTTTATAACGTTAATTATGTTTCGAGAAAAGCCATTAAAATCGCAAATGTGAGCTGCTTAATGGGTTGAAACTCGGCATTGAATTGCGTGCTTTGAGAAGCATTGAAGCAAGTAAATAAACTAGTATTTGAGTAATTGTTTTAAAAATATTATGAATTTATTGCAAAATGCATTAACACGCGTTTTAAAGTGTCAAATCACTTTCAGCTCTATTCAATTACTGCATCCGAAATAAAATAAAACCGTTTAAAAAAAACTTGTTCCAGCCATTTCAAGGCTTCCACTTCGCCTTTACAGCCACAGGCCTGCCGGTCTGTCACGCCAGACTCGGCTCCGGACCGGCGCCGACTCCCGTGTCCTCAACCTCACTCAGCCTCACCGTCGAGCAAAGTTTGCCGTCCCGGAAAGATGTCTTTCCTTCGAAGAATCCCCGCCGCTTTTATGCGCCCTTTCTTTGGGCCGGTTCGAAATGGGATAATTAACGTTACTTGATTATGATAATTTTATTACCTTCTCCGGCTCCAGCCAGGCTCCAAGCTTCTGGCCCCCTCCCGCGCTTGAACGGTGCTCCTTAATGCTGCGCCAGCGACCGCCTCCGTCCGTCGTCGTCGTCGTCCTCGACGCTCAAATTAGCTCGCTTTGGGAAGAGATTACATTTGCGGCCCGGTCAACCGTTTGCTCTCCCATTTCCCTCTCCATTGCGCGCTGACCCAAAACAAACAATTTCAAAAGAGCAATAAAAATTTGTCTAACATCTAGCCACATGCTCGCCCGGCACACCAGCATACCAGCTGTGACCTGGGGCTTGGCGTGTTTTTTTTTTTTTTTGGGCTTTCTTGGGCTCCACTTTACCTTAAGATGGCTTTCCCGAAAGAAGTTATTGAGCAAATATCTCTGGCTCGCAACGGGCTCGCAGGTCGGACGGTGAAGGAGGTGATGAACGGTGCTCTAATGCTACAATATCATTAGAATTAATAATTCAACAGATGTTAATTGAGTTCCACTGGTTTACGAGGGTGGCACCTGAGTGTGTGTGTGCTGAGAAAACGCGTTTATGCGGGCGCTCGTAACCGGTAACGGCCACCGGTATTAACGATAGTCATCAGAAATCGAAAGCATCCGCAAATCCTCCGGTGCCGGTGCCGGCTGCACGCTGGCGCAGCAGCCTCTAGTGTGAAGAAACTGTCACTCTACGTTATCCAACGCCCTCACCGGTGGATGGGAACACTTTTCCCACCGTCCTTAAGCGCCAGAGGACATCTAATGAATAATTATGATCTTGTAACCCACTTCCGCTGCGTTTCGCAGCAACATCCACGCTCGGGACACTCACCCACACTCTCCCACATGTATGTGCCACATGTATGTGCCACATTTTCGGAATCGAAAAGCAGTCGAATGAATTATTTTACTCCCGACGTATTATGTCTTGCGAGTAAAGTTGGGAAAGTTGGAACAGGAAAAGGCACTTCCGGGTGTCTGCCAGCCCCGTGACGAGCACCGGCTGCACCGGCACCGGCTTACTCCCGACCGACTTTCCCACACTTCGGATGCAGTTCTGCTAGCCAGCTGGCAGCGCGTCTAGGGGCTGGTAACGCGATAGGCGAAGAAATCATCCAGCACGATGCTCCGGGCAGCTGCATGAGATGAGACCCGGCAAACTTTATCCTTTATCTTCGCATCATTTGGGCTTTATCATCCCCCTCCCGAAAAGCCACAGCGGAGTTTGTGGAAGTTGATCGATAAGCTAGTTTGCAAAATTAATTAAACCGACGAGTTTGAGCTGGCTGAGCGAAAGCTGCACGGTGGCTGTTTTGTAGACAAATTTGGAAACCATCGGCGTACCAAGCGTGGTACATTGTAAAGACCAAAAATTCAACCTTCCAAGACATGCATATCGATTATGAAGTTGTTTAGTTCTCATTATCTGAAACTGATCATATATTGAAGATAAGTCTCCGAAGTCTTCGTTTTGGTTTCGATAAGCTGCCAATAGCATGCCGATATGGCCCCGATATCATTCCGATAAGGTTCCGATAAAACTCCAATAAGGCACCGATAAGACTCGAATAAGGTTCCATTAAAGTTCTAATAAGGTTTCGATGAGCTTCCGATGAGGTTCCGATAAGATTTCGTTTAGCGCCCTTGTTGAAACTATGAGTTTTGTTGTTTTAACTATTCGATTACTTACTTGTCTATTGATTTTGTTAATTCTGCTCAAATAAATCACTTATTATATTTAAAGTTTTTCCCACTACACCTAAGTACAACCCATTCCAACAATTTCAACGGAAATGAAAGGTGCGCCAAAGTCGCGCAAAACACTAATTGAGTCCTTGCGTACAGCGTGCGCTCGCGTTACACGCGTGGGAACGTAACATCCTGCCGGAACGGCCTCTTCGCACAAACGGGCAGGCATAATCGCTGGTTGCCCGTGCCTCATTAACCCGCCCCATACACTGACTGTAACGTTGAAGTGTAAACTTGCTATTGCTCTCCCGTCCCTCGGGTTGCATTTTCCACCCACCCGCTTTTCACCTTCGGCACGGACGAGTAAACGGTAATTATTCATCAACGTGTATAATAACTTATTTCTCATTAATGTGACATTTCTTCACACGAGCGATAACCACTCTGGCGGCTGTGGCGGTGGTTATTATTTTCCTACGTGCTTTCGGTGCATTAGTACTGTATGGTGTGTTTCAGCGTTTCGTTTTTTTTTACATTCCATCTGCACTATCGACTGCAAAGGCTGACGACACGCTTGGGAAGGCGAACCAAACAAATGACCGTTGCGCACGGTATCGTTCGTGAGTGGGACAGCTGCAGCTGCACTTGCCGAACGCATCAATTAGTGATGCAATGCGAGCCGTAAAGGGTTCACTAATTTTTTCGTTTTTTTAATCGTTTAGGGTTTATCGTGGGAAGACATTTTAGCTTCGTTTGTTTCTTTTTCATACTCTAGTTTTCAAAGACATTTTTTTTCTAGACGTGCTAAAACATTTGTTATTTGCAGCGAATGAACTGATGAGTTATAGTACGCAAACGTTCATAGTAATATACACATGTTTCTTCAAGCATTGAGAAAATGATCATACCATGAAAACAATCAGCAATTAAGCAAAGAAACCCCGGAGAAAACAAGAAGCAATTTTAAATACCAGATAGCCTTCTTCTCAAATGGTTTTAAACATTTAAATATCAAATATTCCTCTTAGCTTTCCCGCAGTTAAAGCTCAATGCTCGACTCCTAATAGTTTTGCTTCGAACGACGTACTTCCCACACACTGAGAGAGCTCCATTGTCGACGGTTGTATTGCGGCGCACACTTCTTCGCACTCTTCTCGCCCGTCACAAGTTCAATTTCGCGCTACGGCATAATCTAAAGCCTGGTCTAGCCCTAAGTGCTTCCAAGTGTAGCAATTTCCGGCAAATTTGATTTACTTCTAACGCTCAGCGAATGATGTGACGGCTGAGTGATTTCAGGCACAATAGCGCCAGAACACCGGCACACCGGCTTGCCTTTAAAAGGGCCGTCACTCACGGTAGCAGCAGGGAGAGAAAAAAAAATCACCCCTGACTAAGACCCTACGAACACCGAAACGGACCTAGTTTCTCCCGGACACCGGCAAGGCACGGCAGACGGAAGTGTGTGTGTGTGTGTGTCCCTTACGAATTCCTTCCAGCGCCGAAATAGCGCCCGCCGACCTAGAAACGCCCAGTGTAACGCCAGCGTTCTTTACAGCGTTACGGAAATGAAAGTAGTTTTCCCAGCCGAGAACGCAGCACCGTGCCGTACCGTACCGTAACGGCCCAAAACCCTCGGCAGCGTGTTTTGCAATCCGGGCTCGACACATCCAGCCGACTGTCGATGATTTATTTACCGTTCCATCTCCGCTTTCAATTTGCGATCGGAAAATGATGCCCTTCCCTGGCGGGCTGGCAGCAATATTTGCATCACGGCCACGGTTGCCTGGCTCACACACGCCGCGCTACAAAAGCTGAAGGGCCAAAGCTTTCCCCCGAGTGTGGGGGGGGGAGGAGGAAACATCGCACCAAGATTGACACATACACGGGAAAGTTTCGATTCCGGTTGCCCGATTTCGGCAAACACACACACACACTTCTTCCACCACCCACGGTTCGCCTCCCCCCCCCCCCCCCCCCACAGGCCCAGGGTAAAAGGTCCGTCTACCTGGAAAGGCCAGCGAGCGCGGCACGGCACTCACGTAAAATCAATAACCGATGTTTGATTTAACTTTGCGCCAGTACGGCAGGAAAGGTAAGAAAAACGCACAACACAATCGATACGGGCTGGCCTCCCACCACCCACCACCTCCCCCCCCAAAATCCCAAGATAAAGCTGTCCAAACACGATCGAATCGATTTGCGAACACCATAAAACATTTATGCATTACTCAATTGTGCTAGCCCGAAACCGAACCCGCTAGACCTCGAAACCCCTTTCGAGACGTTTGCCAAAAAACACCTCGGCTCTGTCACCCAAAACCCCCCCGCTTGTGGCCCGCGGGATGGGAAAATGTGCTAAAATATGCATCCCACGGCTGTGATTTAAATTATAAATCGAGCAGACAGTGGAGCGCCCGGTTTGTCGCATGGCTTGCGCCGGAATAAAATGTTCCACCAGGCCCCGGATCGCATCCGACAGTTGGCCCAGCCTCAAAAAACGGGAGCGGATTGAAAATCAACGGCCAATTGAAAACCGATCGGCCGCAATCAGCATATGCATTCGGCGGGGCGCGACCAGCCACCCCCCGGGGCGGTACGTTTATCATAAATCCTCCGCAGTTTGCCGCAGAATAGGCCCGCGGTGGTCTGGCTTTTTGGCGATTATCATCCGCTTCGATCGGTGGACGCGCGCCCCGGGAAGCCCGGAGTGGGCATGTGATGCTGGAGCTGGTTTTTCGATTTATTTTTATTATTACAATGTAACGCATCCCACCCACGGCCCACGGGATGCGGCTGCGATGCCCCGGAAAGGCTACCGTTGCGCAACCACTTTGCGAAAGAATGGGCATAAATTATCATGAATCAAGTATGCTTTTTTGTTGCTGCCCTGGCCCTCACTCCCGCTATCCAACACTCGCACACGCGCTCGGCGGTTTACGAGTTTCGCTAGATAATGCATAAATATGTTGGTAATTTTTCAAAGATTATCTCGTAAATTGTGCGTTTCTTGGTGCGCGCGCGAGCAACAGATCATAAAACTTTGCTCCGCAAGCGAGTGGGAGAAAACTTTCCACTCGCTGGCAGCGCGCGGTGGGTGGTGAGTGCTTTCACACGACACGATCTTTATTGTTGCGCGCTGGGAAGCGGCTTAAAGTGCGGCCGATGCATAATGTACTTTAATGGCGCGGGGGTGCTTGAGAAACTGCTTAAGCGTGCATCGGTGGTGGGGGAACTATTTTACGCTGCAGCTTCAGGGAAACAGCACAGAAAGGGCCCGTGGAACGTGTCGATACAGTAGTATAGCATACTTTAAACTATAAAGATAAGAAAGAGATTGTTTATAAGGTAGGAGCAAAGTGGAACCATCTGACTTGTGGATATTTATGTCGTGTTTAATTTCAAATTTGTTTCAGAACTATATTTTCTTTAGTAAGTATTTCTTTAGATTATAGTTTAAATTTTATATCATTTTATGATCCAATTCATGCTACGAAGCGGTTTTAAGTTAACTTGTCTGGATGACATGAATCGTACACTTTATTTACATCAGAATCTTATCCAGTGAGAACCCGAATTGGAGTAAGCCTTAGGAAGGTTAAGTGTTTCATATTAATTTTAAAACTATTTTCTTAATGTTTCCCCAACTTTTCCAACGTAGTCAACAAGTAAATAAGTTTATTTTATTGAAATAAAACGAATGTTTTTGGCTAAATCTGAGAATAACAGTCTTTGAGGGTGGAATAAGTGTATTGATTATTGTTTGCATTATTTTTCAATATGTCGATTCTTGTTCCAGGACTTTAATGCATCGTAAGGATTCTTCGGGTTATCTTAAACAACAATTAACATTTACATCTTTGTATACTTCGCCTCGTTATGCGGCGTTTCTCTATGCTGAACTTTTTTGAAAAATTTTTGCATTTTAGAGACATAACTTACTGAGCTTAAGCACTCCTGTTTGTATATAAACTAACCAAAAGAATAACCTTTAACCCTAATGTCTACGACCGCATTCCTCAGGTATGCTGTTCGTATATGTGAGGGGTAAAAAAGGAAAAAAAATAAAATTATTTACTTAAGTATTTTTGAAAATTTTGGTTTTTTTATATGTTATGTTTCATATAATATGGTACCTTAGTTTAAGTTTTCAGACTTCACTAATAAATACAACCAAAGTTACAGGACTTTGAACACAAAAATCCATCGTTTTCCATACAAAATGTATGGCATACCCGGGTATGCTGGTCGTATGGATTCGTATAGTTTTTTGGTCGTAGACAGTAGGGTTAAAGCAATCTGAGCTATTGTACACCTTCGCTCTATCTGGTTCTATTTGCTCAGCTTATGATCAAACCTATTTCCACTAGCAATTTTCCGTTTTTTTCCAATTTTCCGCTCTTCACACGAGTCACAGATAATATTGACTTCCCCGAGATATCAATGCTCCTATTGAACCGTGCGTTAACGCTCATGATTTATAGCAAAATCGATTGGTTTTTTTCTCCCTTGCGCGTTTCAAACAACTCCGAACGCAGCACAATAGCACTCGAGCAAATAGTTCCCGAACAGCAGCTCGATCTGCACGCATCTTCCAATTCCAAAATCGTTTTGAAATGGGAAAAAATAAATCGTTTCCCTCACCCTTCTCACAACCACCAGGCAGCAGTCGCCTATCGACATGTTTTTGTGAAGCGAATGCAATATAATTCGTTCAACGAATAGAAGAAAAAACTACCTCACGGAACAGCCCTAAGTGGCGGTGCAAGTGCAGTGCACAGTCGTTCCCCGTTCGGCAAGTAATCGCCTTAAAGGCACACGGGTGGGACATCATAACTCACTCGACAGATACGGCTCAATAATGCCTAGGCGATTCTTCGACGAAGCGACTGATTGCCTTCAGGCACGGAACACAGCGACGGGAAATATCTCAATCACTGCAAACACCTCGCACCGGTCTTCGCGATTGATTGACTGCACGTTACGCAGGAAACGGCTTTCAAAGCGATTTAAGCATATTTTCGAGAAAACGACAATTGAAATTGCACTGAATTCCCACACCGTAAAGCGTAAGCTTAATTCCTTTGAAAAAAGCAGCACCTCCCGAGCCTGATTCTATCGGACTCGCTTCACAGCGAATCCGGTTCTTCCAAAAGCAAACAGCGACATAAACATGTTTACCTTCCGCTCTGGTGCTATTTTTGTGTCCCACCCCCAAAGCCCGTTGTGGATTGCTCCCTAGTAACGCTGCATGAGCTCCATCATCCCGCCAAAGCCGGCACGCGTTCCAATTGGCCCGTTACATGCCCGGCATCATTTTTGTCGATTTGCACACGGGTCCACCGTCAGCCCTTGAAGCAGCCGGTTGGGTCCGCGTGGTACTCGCGCAAAACAATGCTTCGCCACCGTAATCCGGTGGCTTTCCGGGCGAAAGCGAGCGGACCCCTCGCGGACGGCTTAGCACGCTTTCACACCTTTGATCCATGTTTCAATTTCGCCTCCCCGGGCGTTACACATTGTAGCGTCATTATCAGCGGCTCAGCCGTCCCGAGCCCGTGTCACCCGTGGCCGTCTGCCCCACCCGGTGGTTAACTTAAATTGAAAAAGTTAAAAACTGTTTAACATATTATGCACGTCCCACAATCGACGCGCTCGCGCCCGCCTTGGCACTTACGCCGGTATCGCTCCGTCTGTGTCCGGGCCCTTTTTCAGATGTCATCGTCGTGTCAGCGTGTTTATCTTAAGTGCGCCGCCCGTATCATTGCCGTGTCGTTGCGATTTTTCCGCGGTAATGGAAGCCCGCGCACCGGGCGGCTCTCAGCCGAGCACTATCGACCCGGATCTCTCCTGCAGTATCTCCACGAGCCTCACCAGTGCCTCAGCAGTGCCTCCCGTGCATTCCGGGGGCATGTTTATTCACCGTCGCAGAAGATCCCGCACGCGACAAATGGAGAGTGAAATGGAAAAGCGAAAAATAGATACCGGGAATCATTAGGCAGCGTGCAGGCTCGAACCGGGCGAGGTGAAACCCGGCCTTCAAACCCGATGCAAACAACCGCCGACCGAACCGACCGACCTCCTCACTCATACACACCCAGCACGCGGCACCAAGAAACATCGCAGCAAATTTATGCAAATTGAACCGAAATAAGATTTATTTATAAGATGTTACCATTCTCGCTCGCGGGAGGTCGCCAGCGCGGGCTTGGGAGGTGAACGTGAGCGCCCGGCTCTCTCTCTCTCTCTATCTCTCTCCCACTCCCTTTGGAGATCCACACCGCCTTATCCACATCAAACAAAACCGTGAAGCACTGACGAGCTTGCGAGCTTGCAATTCTCAACCCATCAAAAGGACGAAATCCTTGCCAACCTTCCGGCACACTACCGACAATCATCACCGCCCACTTTCCGCGCATCATTTGAATCCATATTCACCGACTTTCTACCCGAGCACGCTTTCCCTCTCATACACACTCACACCCACACACGTACGAACACTAACGGCTCGCGAAAAGGATAAAACATCCATGAATATTCATGCGCTAATAATCTGAATTATTTGCATGTTTTTTTTTCGTCTTCTTCCTCCTCTTCACCTGGGATGTGTTAGTTCGCTTAAGCCCGGATGCTCCCTGGCCCTAGTAAACGGGGCCATTTTCTAGCTTTCTAGTCGGGAAACTGTCACACCGCCCTGGCGTCACGTTCGTTCGCTCCAAAACAAGATAAGCTTAATAATTGCAAATGACTTTACGTAGAGAACACCACCCCGGCCATGCGGACGTCGCCGCGAGAGTGTGAAATATGAGCTGCTCAAGACGCTTTTTACGGCTAATTTAGCACGAGTTCGGTCCCGCACCGCTTTTGCTGCTCTTTTGTTTCGCCCGCCCGTTTTCACCACGCCTACCGGCGGCCATTAGTTAGCTTCCGTGTGCCGCTCATGAATGTGTCATTGAGAGCAGTTAACGTTTTGCACGTCGTGTAAAAACACTTACCCGGTGACCGCATTCGTGCATCGTGCATCGTGCCCGATGCATCCTGAACGCGTCGAGGACGGCAAGATTTACCGTTCCAGCCGGTTGTGGTAAATCCTGGAAACGGTCGGCCAGATGAAGCTGTCAGCCGGGCTCAGCCGGGTTCAGGCCGTCTTGCTCTTGCCCCGTGTCCATTACTCTGGCTCAGCTTCCTTCCGTGCGCTGCCGAGTGCGCCTCTAAGCCTAGCAAAACGGCGGAAGCAGTAAAGTTCTGCACGCCCTGCCCTGCCCTGGTAGCCGGTGCAGTGCTCGCGCACAAATCCCTTGCCGATTCATCGCGTCCATCTTGGTTATTTTCTTGTTCGCCCGATGGCGAGAAGATAGCGCGCGCACATCGGAGAGGAGCAAGCGCAAATGTTGCAACAATCGAGACAGTAGCACACAAAGCCACGCCACCGACTGCACCGAACGGCGGCGAAATATAGTACCCAGGGGAGTGCAGCAAGTTGCAGCTGCACGAACTCGCTTTTTTTTTACTCCTCGTTGCGCTAGGGTGTTGCCACGTTTGCCGTAGCCCCCCTCGTTACTGTGGCCGGGTCGGGCGGAAATTATGCTGCACTTTTGTTCCCCAGGGAAACCGCCCAAGGAACGAACCACTCGGCACACGGTTCGCTCGGTTTTTGTTTGCTAAAAATGTTCCTGCCGGCCTGCCTTCCTGCCTGTTATTCCTTCGGGAGGAGTTGCCCACACACACACACACGTGCACGCGATTTTTGAGCCGCTGGGGATTCGCCGGGGGCCCGGCACGTCATGGTGTTATGAAATATTATTTCACCCGCTCCAATTATGTGTATGCGAGTGTTGGGGTTTTTTGTTGGCATTTTTTTTTCGAATTCTGGAGTGGAGTGTGGATTGAAACACATGTGAACATTTGCAATTCTATCGAAAGG